>JAOANR010000004.1:8846589-9331915 GCA_030278955.1 Hygrophila difformis | reverse complement strand
TAAAAGTTACTCCCTCCTCCGTCCCACTAAATGTATCTCAAAACTTTTGAGCACGATATTTTATGTGGAAATAATTAGTATTTAACGTAGGGGGACTAGTGTTTAAAGTGTAGGTAAATTAGGAATTGATGTAATGTAATTGTAATGAGTTTGAATTTTTAATTGATTAATTAATGTGTGATGTGATAGTTGTGAGTTTAAATTTTTTTTATATTTATTTATTGATGTGATGTGATGGGAGTGAGTTTAGTAATTAAAGTATTTAATTATTTTCTAAAAATAAAATGTGACAATTGTAATGGGACGGATCAAAAAGGAAAGTGACACAGAATTAATGGGACGGAGGAAGTATTTAGTTTTTATTTTGTTTACTTCTTTTTTCTCTCTTCAGGCCCTTCACTATCGGTGCTCTCAAAATTTAAAAAATAAAAAATAAAATAGAATGAATCTGCGCATCTCCGCCTTGCCCAATGCTAGATCTGTCACCACTGTTTCGAACCGAAATGGTTCCTATGCTGGAAGTCTTTTTCTACAGCGGAGAGAATTTTAGTCGTTAGATCAGATATGAGATAGAGGGTTGATATTGATGGTGGAGATAATTATGTCATTGTACATTTATATCTTGAATTTTAAATTATAAATTGGTAATGGAGAATATGCAGATAATGATGACCTTTTTTCTTTTCAAAACAGGTAATGATGAGCTTTCTTTCAAGAGTATTTGAAACGTTCCGTTTATCCCATAAGATCTTCTCATCCAATTGTAAGTGTGTAATATTCTGTTTAAAAGTGTATAACATTCTGTTAGTAATTATATAACATTCTGTTTTCATGTGTAACATTCTGTTTAAAAGTATATAATATTATAACTTGACATTCTATCAGAAGAGTCAAACATTCTGTGCGTAAGCCTTAAACATTCTGTTTCATTCACTTTGGTATTCTGTCTAATTATTAAGTCTTAAAATCTGTTCTAAAATGGGTAAGATTCTGTTTACAAGCGTGTAACATTCTGTTTGTAAGAATGTAACATTATGTTTGTAAATGTGAAAAATTCTGTTCTCAATTATATAACATTCTGTTTTCAAGTATGAAACAATCTGTTTACAAAAAATAGCATTATAACTTGAAGTATTTTATATCCATGCCATTCTGTCTAGTCATATACACCATTATGTCTTATTTTAGTTGTCATGTTGTCATGTTATATGGTTATACTTGGATTTGAAATTTAATTAATAATCTATTTTATTCTCATCAAATGTAGGTAATGATTACTCATTATGATTACATGACTGAAAAAGCTGTAGAGAACTTTTAAATCATAATAATACACAATAAAATAATAAAATATAGTAAATTACCTAATTACCCATATATCATCTACACCATTGATTAAATAGAAAATATGATCTAAGGGTCAAAAGTAGGTCCAGTATATACTGGCCAGGATAGGAACCAAATCGGTTTCGAACCAAGATCCGCTCTCTGAGTCCACTTCTCAATGATTACACCGAGTGGTACAACAGAATTTGCCCGTTCATGGATGGTGTTGTCGTGTTGGAGACAGCATCAGATCGAAGGAGGACGAAGAAGCTGATGTTGCTGCATTCTCGAAGAATGGTGTGGGCTGGGATGATAATGATTGGGCCTCGTTTCATTATTTTTATGGAAAAAAACTCCTAATGGTCTCATAATTTTGTTTCTTTTTCCAAACCACCACATAAAAAATGAATTAACCCAATCCATCCGATAACTTGCTAATTTTAGCCCAATCAATCACATCCACTCCTTAATAACAATTAATGCTGACGTGGCAGTGGATTAGTGCGTCTAATGGTGTTGACGTGGCAACACCACACGTTAGTGTTAATTGTCATTAGGGATTGGTGTGACAAATTTGGCTAGATTAATATAGTTACTGGATGGATTGAGTTAATTAATTTTTTATTCAATGGTTTGAGAAAACATACAAAATTATGGGACCATTACAGTTTTTTTTTCTTATTTTTATTGTTTTCCTTCCTGGGCCGTTTATTTTATTTTTGGGCCTTAGGTTTAGTCTAATTGTTTAGCTTGTTTTATTGTTGCTATTTTGGCTTTCATGCTTTTGTTCAAACTATTTAAGCATTTTTCATACTGTAATTCAATAAGTTTTGAATCCCGAGTGAAACAAACCGCCATTTTTATTTTGTTGCCTCTAAATTCTGCAAACTCAACATGGCATCAGAGCATTCATCTGATCCCTACCTCGATCTCCTTTACCTTTCCGTGTACTGATTAATTTGCTGTTACTAGAAATCAATGGCGCTCAATAGTGGCTCAGAAAGGACCAACTTTTCCTTAAATCCAACCAATCAAGAATTGACGCTTACCATTGCGGATCAACCTCATGTGCAATTGGCTTCATTTCTTCTAAATGGTTCTAATTGGACTTCCTAGAGAATTTTTGTGAAAACCACGCTGATCATCATGGTGAAGATACGCTTCATCAATGGTACTTTTCTACCCCGTGCAGCGAATGATCTGCTTTATATGATTTGGAAGAGAGTTGATTGTCTTGTACAGACTTGGCTAAGAAATTCAATCTCTCCTAATTAAAGGTTCTACAATTATCTACTTCCTCTGTTCTCATATAAATGCTCCACTTCTGCATTTCACGCAGTCCAAGACACATTTTTAAATGTTTATAACTCAAATTGTACACAAGTAAAAATTATAAAAATTTGATATTCTAAAACTACGTGATTAGAAGAATCTAGCAAGATCTCACTTGACCATGTTTTATATTATAGAACTATGTTAAAAAATTTGATCGAAGTTACTCAATGAATAGTTACTACTATGCAATGAGAGCATTTAAATGAGAACGGAGAAAGTATTAAGTTCATGAATCGACTTGATTGATCTTCTTAACATCCCTAGGATTTTAGATAGATCCAAAATGTTCCACATTAGTCAATATTCTTTAGGATTCAAATTTTTAATGAATTGTCCTAAAATGTTCTATAAGCTAGTATAAATAGGAAAGTTGTGGTCATTTGTACACAACACAACAGCTCAAGATCACAATCACAACCACAACCACAACATCACCGAAAGCTGTAAGTATTGAGGAATCATGAGTTATTTCTTCAATTATAGAGTTTTTCTCACCTTTGAGAGAGAGAGAGAGAGAGAGAGAGAGAGAGAGAGAGAGTATCACTTATAATGAGGATATGCAAAACCTACACACACACACATACTTGGAAAAGAGCTTCGTTGCTAATATATATTCTTCCCAACAAAGTGGTATCAAAGCCTCGTTTATTCAAGCCACCACCCTGTTAAATTGAAGAAGGAAGATGTTTTGATGCACGATAGTGATATGTTCAAGCTCACAGGCGACAACTACTCCTATTGGAAGCCGATGATGGAGATCGTTTATGCTACAAGGATCTGTATGAGCCTATCAATAGTAAGAAGAAGCCGGAGGGCAAGTAAGATGCTAAATGGGATCTCTTGAATAGGAAAGCGGTAGAAATGATCCATAAGTATATCGATCGAACCTTGTTCGAGCATGTGTCGACCTACAATAATGCTTATGAATTATGGACTAAACTAGAGTCCATGATTCAACAAAAAAAACGTCAAAGCTCACTTGGTACATCGGTGGGTGAAGTTGGAATATAAGGATGGCCAGAGTATGATCGACCACTTGAATGGTCTTGTGAATCAACTCACAAAGCTCGATATGAAGGTTGATGATGAGCTGCAAGCCGTATTGCGACTAAGCTCCTTACCGAAGAGTTGGGACACGGTTGTTGTTACTCTTAGCAACTCATCTCCTGAACGAAAGCTAACAATGGATATAGATGTTGATAGCCTGCTAAATAAAGAACCTAAAGAAATGAGCGAGGAGACTCTACACACTACAAGGCTAATATTTTGGAGAATCGAGGGAGAAATGAGACCTGTGGAAGAAGAGTTAATTGAAGTCTTGACAAATCCAGATGGCATTCCAAATGACGAACGAGGGTCACTAGCTACTATTATGGTAAGTTCGGACATAAGAAATTAGAATACCGAAATCTCAAACACGGTAAGAGAAATGGGGTTTTCGAGCAGGATATGATCGAGCCAAAGAAGAACGATGATAAGAGTAGGACGACAATGGCCACGGAAAACAAAGAAGACATCTTCCCCATTGGAGAAGACAACTACTTGAACATTACTTGTGACAACAATACGTGGATAATTGACTTGGGTGCGTCGTTCCACGTAACCCCACATAGAGAGTTTTTCTCACATATAAAAGTGGTGATTTTGGCACTCTGAAAATGGGGAATTAAGTGTCAAGCAAAATTGTGGGGATAGGATGTAACAACCCTACACCCGGCTGGACCTGCAGATTATGCATCTTAACCCCTCCTCGTGTGTGAATCACATTAGTCAATGATGGGTTCTTGTGAGTAGATCTTGAACCCCCAATATTCCCTTTAATATCCAACCCAAGGTTAGGATGTTAATAAGTGTCAACTGGTTAACATTCTTACATTGGGGTGGAACAGCCCAATCGGTTAACATCCTAACCTTCGGGTGGATGTTAAAGGGAAGGTTGGGAGTTCAAAACCCATTACAAGAATCCTAAATTGAGTAGTGTGATTCACACACGGGGAGGGGTTGGGATGCATGATCTGCAGGTCCAGCCCAATTCATCATCCCATGGTGGATTGTTCGATGTGGGGCTCGACCACCAAACCTTGCCTTTAGCATCATTCTCGGGCATGAGTATTGATTTTCTTCTAGTGATTTTATCCCATTTTAAATGTAATTCTTGGATTGTTTTATTAAACGGTTACAACTTGCAATTAGTGGAAATAATTATTAACCATGTTTGAGATTATATTTATTTGTTTGGTTGTATAATTGTTGAGATCAGTGCACTCATTGAAATTAAATTCAGTGACTTCTATAAGATTATGAAATATGTGTACTTGTCATTGAAATGAACCAATGATCGTTCTTATATTCTCTGTATTGTTATCAAATGTAGAAGCTATAATGTTACATAAAAGTACTGGAAGCGTGTTAGACATCCATATATCGTTCGTTTACATGAGGTGAGGGTGCAAATCTTGAGTGTAATTTTTAAATGCTTTTAAAAATATTGGAAATCAAAGGCTCTTCATTGGTAATGTTTATCATGGACCACTTTATTCATTTTTCTGCTCGAAAGCTGCACGAAGATCTATATCATATTGGGATTCATTACAGGTGGCAAATTGTTTGATAAAATAGTGAGTTTCCTCAACCTAAATAAGCTAAATTCTGGAAATAGTCAGGAGAAGGCAGCTTTAGTTGGCTTGTGACTGGGAAATTCCTATTGCAGGTTCACCATGGTCGACTAAGTGAATTTGGATCTAGAAGATACTTTCAGCAGCTAATTGATGGTGTGGACTATTGCCACAGTAAGGGATTATATCACAGGCTTTCTTAGAGGCACAATAAAGAAAAAAATTTAATTGCTTTGTGAACAAGATTATTTACTTTCTTCTGCTTCTTGCAGCCTGAGAATCTATTACTTGATTCTCAAGGGAATCTTAAGATCTCTGATTTTGGGCTTAGTGCGTTGCCTCCAGAAGTAAGACATTAGTTTATTACTCTCTATCTTAGATGCATGATGATGCATGGTTTGAATAAATTTCTTGTGTGTAGGGTATCAACTTCTCAAGACAATTCACGGAATGAACTTGGGGAAAATGGAGAGGAATTAGGAAATTGGTGAAGTGTTGATAGCTGCTATGCATGGATTGTAATTCCTATTCAATATGCTGAACGAATCAACCGATAAACTTACCGGGTGAGATCTGAGCTTGTTGCATCCTTTGTTGTTCGCTTATGTGGTGCTGATTTTGTTAATCTCGAACCTGCTTAATCATATATGTTCAGCTTGCATATATTTTATTCAGTGCATCGAAAAAGTAAAGGGTGATAGGAGTCTCTTCTTTTGGACTACAGTTATACCTTACCCTTGATTACCGTCTTGTGATCCATTTTGTGCCTTTTACATACCTCACGTTTGGTCCCTGAACCTTTTAACCTATTCTGTACCTTTGGGAGTTTAAGGAATCACATATGAATTTCCACACAATAAATTCTTCTGGTGTTGCAAAGCATGTGTTGAGATCATCAGGGTGTTGGAAAGTCTGTGATAGAGAGAGGGGGAGATTTGATTAGTGAGAAATTGGGTATGTGATTGATCCCATGTTTTGGTTTTTTGACAGTCTAGTGGTGGTCATGGCTTCCTCTTCTCTTGTTACTGGTATTCGGACACCCCCTTGAAAAAAAAAAGAAGAAGAAAAAAGTAGAAAAAATAAGATTGAAAAATCATGAAAAAAAAAAGAAAAGAGAGAAAAAGAGGAAACAAGAGATAGATTATTAAGGGGGTATGTGATTCACCGGTGTTGGAGATTGCCTATTAAAAGAAGCTACTTGAAAGCTGGTTCAGAGTGTGCAGAATGGTCTCATGTCCTCTTCTTACGTGTTGATTGGTTAGGAGACCTCTGTGGGGAAATTTTTTGGCATACTGTCTGAAAACATTGTTTGCTTATTCATTGATGATTCCTTATATCCCTATAGCCGTATCCTCATGCCCCAATCTATGTCATAACCCATCTATACCTTTCCAAAGCCCTTTGTTTCGATGCATTGGATTTGTATATTATAAGCTGGGATATGTGATGTAGAAGCACGTGTAGGGATTATTACTGTGATTCACCACATGAGAGTTCATTCTGGTAGTGAGAGGATACAGTTTTTGAAATTGGAAAAGCTGATGCTAATTCTCTTCAGACATTACGCCTCTGCTCATGGCGCTAAATCTGTTTTGGGTTTGGCCGCTGCTAGACTTGGAGTTTTGGAATGATCAACGCCTTTGATGGAAGTAGTAGGATGACTATTGCATATTGGAGAATGATAAGGGAAAATTCTGATATGGATGAACCAAATGGCTAGTCTGTGATGTTTTTTTGATTGCAGGATTTTAGTTCAATTAGGTGTTGTTTGTTGCCTGAGATTTAGTTGATTAGCCATGTTATGGAGCATTGTCATGGAAAATAGTGTATTATACTTGACTGAATCTAGCAATAATATATCTTTTTCTCAAAAAAACTTCTCAAGACAACCTGTGGTACTCACAATTATGTTGCACCGGAGGTAATTGATAAGATCTATCTCACAGAAATTTATTTGTCAAGAAGATGTTACATATTTGTATTTGGTGTAGGTTCTTAGTCATAAAGGCTAAAATGGTTCTCTGGTTGATATTTGGTCATTTGGGGTCAGTCATCTATGTTGATAGCTGGTTATCTTCCATTTGATGAGATTAAGTTGACAACCTTGTATGGGAAGGTACTCAAATAGATGGGAGCTGAAGCCTGATCCGAGCAAAGATTTATAGACTGTTTCCTTGAATTCAGCAATGGATGGCCAGCAAAATAATGTAATGCATGACTTCAGTACACCTGTTCAACCAGTAGTTGCTCCAACATGGAGGTAATGAACTATGATTGTGTGTAGCATTGTTTATATGTTTACACAGCTCTTCATTTTCTCCGAGAAATTAGTGTCAAGTGAGAGCATGCTTATGCTTGATTGTTTTGCTTCGCTAAAGACTAATGAGTAATGACCAATGTTATCTTTGGGGTAGGGGGACTATTGATATCCCAAGCAAGAAAGTAGATATACATGTAGCTGCCCATGTCTCAAACAAAGCATGCATGAAAGTGATGGAGGTAGCTAAGGTAATGCCTGAGTCTTTATGCTTGGAGATGGTTTTGCGGCCTGAGGTATGGCCTGTATCCTTTAAGAGCTCTCCACCAACTGAGCACAGTATGGCGCTCTTCTTCTTTCCTGAGGGAATGTGGGGGTTTAAAAGTTAAGGATATGCTTTATTTATTTATTTATTTTCATGAATTTTCTCCTGTTTACATCCGGACCATAATCACAGGGATGAAGAAGTTTTCAGTAGTCTGGTTAACGAGGCCATCTACACGGACTTTGCATTTTGAGCAATTATTGGTGAAACTGAACTCTTAATATTCACTTCTGTCCAACTTCCTAAGAAGCTGCACAATGAGTCCTACTCCTAGTGTCTATTAGATATGTTGTGCAATCGGCCATAATTTATTCTTGTGTCTTTGTTTCGCGGTTGATTGATATTGTATAGCCAGAAGTGTTGTATCTCTTCTCTTTCTTGTGGATTCACAGGATTTCTTGGGAAACATTATCTGTGGGGAGTCTTCAGGGGAAAACAGGCTGCTTCTTCTCATCAACCTGATTACCAAGTTAACACTCAAAATGCTAGAGTGAGCTTTGAGGGGTGCAACCCAATAACCGGTTCGAATGTCCTCAGTCCATGTAAGTCCTTCAGAAAGCATTTATCTATTTTTATCCTTTTTTCTCTTTTTCGTTTTAAATTCCATTTAGTTGCTTGTAATTTCATTTCTTTCTTCATGAACATTGAACCTCACCTTTTCTCTTGATGGTGTAGGGGTGGGTTGGAAAAACAAATTTTTATTTTGTTGAGTTGTAGTGCTTGTCTGTGCATTCTTTATTTGGTTTGTGTCTGTCATTTTTTATACTAAACCATATTGTCTAATGTTCCAGTGAGTTCTCCTCATGTTGGTTTATTCAACTTTTATTTATCTTACTTAATCTGCAGAAATCAATATCAATGCGCTTATGCTTTATTTAATCCAGCTACTTTCGCAAAATCGTGTTTGTTAAATTTCATGTCATATATTAAATTTTTATTCATTATACATGGAAGAAGATGAGGTCATGTGCTTGTTCTAATAAGAATCAATCTCATTCATTATACTCTTATGGCCTATTATACTATTAGTCATTAACATGATACCTGACAATGTCAACAGGGATCTTCTGGCAACTTGTTATTCTGCACCATTTTGATTGGAGTCTTTTCGTTGTTCATATAGGAATCATTGGGCTTTGAAGCGCTGTCATGCGATCACCATCTCAAGAAGGTTTTCGGCTTTGATTGTAGTAGAATATGCATGACTTTGTAGTACTTGCATATATGAACTATGTTTTATCTTTGAATGAATAGAAATTGTAGATTTCTTTACGGCACTATGTTTTACCTCGATTGTAGTTGGTTTTATCTTGAGTAAAATGGAAAATTGCATTTCATTGGAATTCAGTAGCTTGCAGGGCATCAGGCAAATAGAATTTTTGTTTTTTTTAAAAAAAAAGAAATGTGGGGGGCGAGTGCCGTCGCCCATTTCCTCACCTGCGTCCTCACCATTTTCCTCGCCCCTGCCGTCGCCCCCGTCCTCGCGCGCCCTCGCCTAGTTCCTCTCGCACGTCCTCGCCCACAGGCGAGGAAATGGCCGACTAACGTCGGAACCCGACGATGCTGTAGGCGACGACCATGTTTCCTCGCCTGTTTCCTCGCCTATAGCCCTAGGCAAGGACTTGGGCGAGGAAAAGTTGTCCTCGCCTTCCTCCATTTTTTTTGTAGTGTACATCACTTATGTCAAGCTATGCAAGGGAGAAAATAATGTTGCTAAAGACAGGTCATGCCTACAGCTGTAGCACAAGAGATAAGGGCATATGAGTGAGGAAGGGCTTCAAATTCTTGCCCGAAAGGAGCATCTTGTTGACATGAAAGGTAAAACACTAGACCCTTGCACTCATTGTTTGGTTAGAAAGCAATATCGAGTCACGCTTACAAGAAGTAATCAACCTCATACGAGAAAGCATATCCTTGACTTGGTGCACATTGACGTTTGCTCGATGATGGAGAAATCGATGGGTGGTGCATTTACTTTGTTACATTCATCGATGACCACTCTAAGAAGGTTTTGAGTATCTATTGAAAACAAAGGATCAAGTTATAGATATATTCAAGGAGTTTCATGTAAGGGTGGAGCGAGAGACCAGGTTGAAGTTAAAGTGCGCCCGAGCTGATAATGGCTGAGAATATAGTGGTCATTTTGATGCATACTGTAGGTTAGATGGAATCAAGCTCGGGAAAACTACACCAAAGACACCTCAACTAAGTGGTGTTGCTGAAAGAATGAATCGAACCATCACAGAAAGAGTTCGGTGTATGCTTTCTCACGCTTAGCTCCCTAAGTCGCTGGGGAGCAACAGTGACAACTGCTGTCAACATCATCCACTGCTCCCCCATCAGTACCTTTGGATGGAGATATCCCAAAAAAAGTTTCGATGGGAGAAAAGAGTCTCATATGACCATTTTAAGGTGTTCGGTTTCTGAGCATTGGTTCATATTCCAAAAGGTGAACGTGATGAGCTTGACTTTAAACACAAAAGAGTGGATCTATCTCGGTACATCACATGATGAGTTTGGTTACCGGCTTTGGGATCCAACAACTAAAAAGATCTTCAAAAGTAGAGATGACATATTCTTTGAAGATCAAACTATCGAAGATTTTTGTAATGAGAAGGAGTCGATGGTTCAATTTTGTGCCTCTTCTGATACACCGATAATGGAGCATAATGACCAGGAGAACAAGTAATGTTGATGCCGAGATACCTACTTCACATGACATAACTAAAGCGGAGGTTTCTTCTGAGCCAAGTGACAGAGAATCATCACAGAAGAAATTGAAACTCTGCAACCTAAGTTGCGTTGATCTACTCGTGAGAGGAAATGTTGCACTAGATACCTGCCAGATGAGTATGTGATAATCACGAATGAGGGGGAGCCAAAAAACTATAACGAGGCTATAAAAGATCAACACAAGGAAGAATTGTTGAAGGATATGTATGAAGAAATTGAATCGTTTCATAAGAACCACACCTATGACTTAGTGGAGCTACCAAAAGGGAGACAAGCATTGAAAAATAAATGGGTATACAAACTGAAGGCTGAAGGGGGAGGCTCAAGACCAAGATGCAAACTAGAACATCGTCAAAGGATGTGGCCAGAAGAAATGGATAGATTTTGAAGAAATCTTCTCTCCCGTTGTAAAGATGCAATATATCCGGGTAGTTTTTGGGTTAGCCTCTTGCCTAGACCTAGAGATTGAGCAGCATGATGTCAAGACGACATTCTTGTATGGAGATTTAGAACACATGTATAGAGCAACCCGAATGATTCATTTAGTCGGGGAAGGAACACTTAGTATGTCGTCTCAAGAGGAGCCTCTATGTTCTACAACAAGGCCTGAAGCAGTGGTATAAGAAATTTGACTCCTTTATGGCTCCACATCAATTCCAGAAGACTCATTCCAATCATTGCGTGTTCATCAAGAGATATCCTAATAAAGAATTTATCATCCTTGTTAGTTATTACAAGAGAAAGATTGAGGCACTCAAGAAGGCTTTGGGTATATAATTCTCCGTGAAAGACGTGGGTCGGGCAAAACAAATTCTTCGGATGAAGATCACTCGAGATCATTCCAAGAGATGAAATGGAGATCTCATATTCGTTAGCGGTCAGAAGCCTAATGTACGCCATGTTCTGCGCTAGACCTGATATTGCCTTCGTTGCGGGCATGGTAAGTTGGTTCTTATCTAATCTCGAGAAAGAACAAAAGGGAGCTGTAAAATGGATACTTAGATATCTCTGGGGAACAACCAAAAGATATATATGCTTTGGAAAGGAAAACAAGTGTTAGAAGGATATATATAGATACAGACATGGCAAGGAGATGTTGATTCAAGGAAATCGACATCAGGATATCTAATTACCTTTGCAAGGGAGCCTTTATCTTGGCAATCTAGATTGCAGAAATGGGTGGCGCTATCAACCATAGCAGCTGAGTACATAGCGACTACATAAGCAGGCAAGGAAATGGCATGGATCAAGGGGTTACTCACTGAGCTAGGTCTGATTCAAGAAAGCCCGATTATTCTCTCTGATAACCAAAGTGCCAATATACTTGGTGAAAAATCCAAGCTATCACTCTCGACCAAAGCACATTGATGTTCGATATCATTGGATACAAGATGCATTGGCAGAAAAATGACTTCAACTCGACAAAGTCCATATGGATGACAACTACTTAGATATGATGACCAAAGTGATACCAACAAAGAAATTCAAAGATTGTTGCAGAGGCGTTGGAGTTATGAGATTGTTGAGATCCCTCCTAATTTAAAGGTTCTAGAATTATCTATTAAATTCATGAATAAGCTTGAATTATCTTCTTAACATCTCTAGGATTCTAGAGAGATTCAAAGTGTTCCACATTAGTCCATATTTTTTAGTATTCTAGATTTGTAATAAATTGTCCTAGAATGTTCCATATGCTAGTATAAATAGGGGAGTTGTGGTCATTTGTACACACCACAACAACAAAAGATCACAATGACAACAAAAACCACAACATCAACATGAGTTTTAAGTGTTAATGACTCATAATAAAAGTTATATATTCCATTGTAGAGTTTTTCTCATCTTTGAGAGAGGGTATCACTTAATAGTGAGAATATCCAACACTTGCACACACACTTAGGAAAGTGTTCCGCTGCTAATACGTATTCTTCCCAACACTCCTGAGATTGCTCGCTGGTTCATCCATAACTCTTTGGCTCGATCTCTATGGATTGAGCTGGAACTACTATGGTAATGTGAGCGGTACTCAAATAATTTTTCTGAAGCAAGAAAATTGTGAATTTTACATAAGGGACTGGACCAGTCAATAGATATTACAATGAGTTGAAAATGTTGTGGAGTTATTTCAGAGCATTAAAACCGTTCCCTACTAGAAATCATGAATTTTTAAATCTGATGACCAAAGCGAATGATAGTGATATGCTATTGCAATTTCTTAGTAGATTGAATGAGGAGTACACTCATGTTTGCAATCAGATTTTGCTTACGAGTCCTCTGCCTGTAACTAGAAATGCACACATTATGATACGCATTGTGGAGGCTCAAAAAGGAACCCTAAGATCTAATGTTATTGAAATTGGTACTGGCTGCATTGGAGAAGACTTAGTTATCTATGTCTGGATCTTTTGAAAATGGATCAAATTATAGATGTCCTACATGTACTCAGTGCAAGAAAGTTAGTCATACTAAGGAAAAATGCTATCAACTAGCAAACAATAATGCTTTCTGTGAGCATTGTAAGAAAAGTGGCCACACTAAAGCCAAATGTTTTCAGCTGAGAGGAGTTGTTCTTGATTGTACAAGGTAATGAAAGATGGGAGAAAGGTGAAGACATTTGTTGGAGCAACCTTCATAACTCGTGCATCCCTGAGAATACCACAGTTAAGCTAACTAATTTAGAGACTTCAGCTGCCCCGTGCTGCAGAAGTGATGATTGTCGTTGGAGGAGTTGATAGTGGCAAGAGGACCCGGAGGAAGCAATATGAACACACCTATTGACTTTCAAGCTGCTCTCTACAACATGACAAGCCTTAACCAAATCTCCAAGCCGAGAGCGACATATAATATACACATGTCATGCCATCGTATCCCGCCCCAACGACAAAAAAAATGACCTTTACCAGCATGTTCAATTCTAATTCAAGCATCTTTACTTGTGTGTCCCTTAAAGCACGTGAGACACCAATTTCACACGAGATGGATGACAACATCTATGTATGCATGGTTCTTGCCCGTGTCTCTTGGAAGAAAGAAACTCAATCATCCCAAAAGTTTAAACAATTTCTTAAATAGTCTTATATTAATTGAATTATGCTAATCTATCCACTAAGTATGTTAATTTTCGCCCAAATCGTCCCTCCCTTCCCCCTTAATCCCAGTTTTTTTTTTTTTTTTGTGTCACTCGGGTATTGGTGGATGTTGGAATGGTTTATCCTAATTCAAGCTAATGTGTCAACTAATTTGGGTGACACATCATGTATAACCGCGACTAAGGAGGGATGGGATGGTTTTGCAAAAATTAACATACTTAGTGGATGGATTAAAATAGTTGAATTAATATGGAACTGTTTAAGAAATTGTTTAAATTTATGGAATGATTTGTTTGTTTTTTTATTTATTTTTTTCGTGTCTCTTATTCTGTTTTCACATAGGACACACAAATATTAGACATGATCATATTGATGATTTTGAATCTTTGTGTACATATGATTAAAATACAGGCCAAAACTTGCCACCATAGGTCATTATAATCTCTAATCTATTCATAAAATAGAATGGAGGTTAGGAACTGTTTATTTATATTAATCAAATCAAGCAAAATTCTTGCTTGGTTATGAGTCTGTTCTATATACAGAGTTGTAGCTGTGAACTGGAGTTGTTGGGAGCTATAGTTGTAACACCCCCATTTTCAGTGCAGTGGAAAGACAATGCGTTACTCAAGATGTTGTTGGCTCGGACGTGAAGGCTGGCCCTACAAACCAACACGAACTCTTTGCAGTGCGCTTTGACATCACTAACGCACACCCTGGGAGATTTTGCACGAGGTCACTCATCCTAAAGTTACCCCAAGACACGCCTAACTTTGAAGTTCTTATAGGATGGGTACCAAGAAAGAAAAGTACCTTATTGATATGATTAGTTGGTTTTACTTTATTTATGCCAATCTTTGGGGTATTACAACCTAGAATTCACCATTTTCAAATTTTCCAGCTTTCTTCGTAGTAGTGTTATTTTTTAATATTTCTTAGGCTTCCTTGGCAATGTTTGCACCCATTATTCTTGAGAAAATGTCCACACTTAGGCCTTGTTGAATGAGAGAAAGTGCCTTGGCATCTGCTTTCGAAGATCTCTGAGAGCCTTCAATTGATTGTTGTTAAGACCCTCTTCGCTTTACAGGTTCTGTGTACCCATCATCGGCATACTCCCACGAATCACGAGAACGAAATATGGTCTTCATTTTTACAGACCAATGATCATAATGTTCTCCGAAAAATATGGGGATTGCATAAGCATGGCTTGTACGATTCATCTTTGATCAGGTATTCTGATACCAAAATATGTTGGACATTTTCAAAAGCATGCCAATAAAAATGTTCATAAGTGCGGACATTTTTATGACTGCTTTTGAATTCATATTGGCCAACGAAAAGCCTGTGCATCTGCCATATATAATTACGTGGCAAGTGTGGCAGTAACACATGTGGCTACTCCGCTTTCACTTCTAAATTTTATGGGAAAAAAAGGCAAATAGGTCCTTTTTCTTTTCTAAAAATTCAAATTAGTCCTTTTTTATTTTATTATCAAAACAGTCCGCTATAAATGCTAATTATGTCCAAATCAGTCCCTTGTTCACTAAATATGCACTAATTATTAAAAAATTTAAAAAATAGCTTGAATTTTATTGTTCATGCTTCATGCATCCATAGCCTTCCAAAAAGTAAAACTAAATCATTTACACAAAAATTAGAATTAAATCATTTACTCAAATATTGCTACGTTCTATGGTATGAAACAACGTATAATTGTGCTAATTATTGTTGAAGGAAATCAGAACCAATGAACCATCGGTTATGTTCGGGTGGTTAGAGAGAGTCCGTAAAATTCCGGAACTTGGAAGACCCGGTAACAAGGCAGTCAAACCCAATGTATGAGGCTGGGTGTTTAATTTTATTTACGGAAGTATGTTGGTCATTTATTTGATAAATGGATCAGTAATAATAAAAAATTTAAGGTTCTGGGCCTAAAATGAAATAATTTGAAAGGTTGGAGGCCAATTAGTATAAAAATGAGTGATTGGGGTAGAGGACTAAATAGAACAAAATAAAAGTTTATGACTGAATTGGCAAAAGATAAAAGAAAAAGGACTAATATTATGCACACGTGTCAGGTTTAAATTAAAACCCTTGCCACGTCAGCAATTAGAGTATAATTAGTGAACAAGGGACTAATTTGGATATAATTAGCATTTGTAGAGGACTGTTTTGGTAATAGAAAAAAGACTGATTTGAATTTTTGAAAAAGAAAATGGACCTATTTATCTTTTTTCCAAATTTTATGGATGGCTGAATAGGGGATGTTACAAAAAAATACACACATATATATAACATGAAATCCATTTGAATAATACTTCATCCATATCATATAAAACGCTATGTTATTATTGAACACGAGAATTAAGGTGAAGCTTATTTATAAATATATGATGGGGTCCACATAATTGTAAGAAAGAAAAATTATTTTTATTTATAGAAACATGAGACATTTATGATGGGACATCCAAATATAATAAGTATGACATTTTATTTGGGACAGATAGAGTAATTGTTTTATGTATTGAATTTGGTTAGTAAGTTTAGGTAGCTAACAAGTTTTAGTCACAAAATTTAGTTCCTAAAATGAAAATTCTTATAGTAAAAAGCATATATATATATACATATATGTATAAGCACAATAAAAAAGCCAGAATAATTAATATAAATTTATACTATTAAAAAAAAAGTAGTACTCACCAGAAATAGTATGGTTTTTTGTGAAGGCTTTCGTCTTGAGTAAAGTCCATCCATCTTCATCATTTAGAAGGCTAATTTTTTGGATATAACCCCTTTGTGCAACATCTTCTTTGCGGGTTGTTATCATCACTTTGCTAACTGAACCTTCAATGAGAAAACCATGCTTTAATCCATTCCAGTGATCGAGTTGCCATAAGTCATCAAGAACAATTATACATCTTTTGTTCCTTTGTACTTCACTCAATTTCTGAATCAAATCATCGTCGCTCAAAGTGGCGATTTGGCCATCTATGCTTCGGTCCAATTGCTTAAGAACAGCCTCGAAGACAGATCTGATTCGGCACTGTTGTGTTATACAAACCCATGCCCGTGACTCAAATGAGCGTCGGACGTCCTTGTAGACTTTTCGTGCTATTGTGGTCTTGCCAATACCCGCCATGCCCCATATTGTAATGAGACGTTGTTGCTCATCCTCGACCAGAAGCGAAACAAGGTTCTCAAGCTCTTTAACATTTCCCACGAAACAATCATCGATCTCAAAGGGAGAAGTCATCCTTTTCCATTTTTGGTTCTCATCATGGATAGGATTGGTGGAACTCTCCCCATGAATGATGCCTTTTAGGCCATAACCCTGCATGCTAACCTTGACCGCTTGAAGCTCTGAATTGATTTGTGAAATCTTAGAGCCAATTTGGTGAGTGGTGTAGCACTCGTTCAAGGCGCAGGCAAATCGACGAAGGATTTTTTTGAGGAAGCCCCCTCTTTGTTTGGATGCTTTATTGAAGGCGTATGTTTCAACCACATCTTCGGCTCTGTAAACAAGATCTCTAATTTGGGAGATCCAGTTGCTTACAGTTTTGCTTTCAATTTTGTGTTTGTGCACATCTTCAAGTAGACATTTCATCTCCCCCAACTGAGTTTTTAATGCCTTAACTTCCCCGCTCACACCCAAAAGGAAACGGACTTCTTCATCCAACAAATCACGCAGGATGCCAAGAGCAATGGGTACCACTGCCTCTCCCATCTGATTCACTACCGATTGCCTTTTGCTTTGAAAATGGAGAGCACTTACTTATCAACTCCTTTTTTCTCTGTTCTTTTTTTTTTTTGGGAGTGTTTTCTGTAAGTTGTAGTAACAAACGAATGACCAATCTGATGAAGTTATACTAATGCTACTGCACATTGATTGTCAACGAAGACAACTATGGACGGAGCCTGTCATCTCGGCTGTCACCCACTTGTTTATTTTAGTTTCATATTTTATTATTCTAACAAGAATCTGGAAAGCTATAGGTGAAGTCTCGCAACAAAAAAAGAAAGCTACAGGTGAACAACCGGAAATTTAAATCATACTTATGTTAGTTTTCTTAAATAAATCACTCATTATTTATATCGTATTCATATTGATGGTCAACAATGGATAGAGCCTCACACCTCATTATCCCACATGCGCGGTCACATGCGCTATTATTCTAAGTAAACAATAATAATACTCACTCCGTACCTAAATAATAATCCTTTTCGAGATGAAAAAATATTCGATAATGCTTGTAATTTTTAAGTAATTTTAGTTAGTTATATCATTTATTTTGAATATGATTTCTTAATATTTATTACGAAATGGTTTAGTTGAAGGGTAAAAATAAAAATTTATAAGTTAATTAATGCATAGATTAATAAAATTAAATTGAAAGAAATTTAAAAACAGATAATATTTCCCACATCGTCTCAGGTGCGCTATTATTCAAAGTAAACACTAGTTAATAGAGCAATACCTTGTCTCACATGCGTCATTACCGATGAATTCTTGGGAAGTGTTTCCACGTAATAGTGGAGTACTACTCCTATATTTTATCCAAGGTGACCTCGAGTGATATATATTTATTACTAGCTCAGCTGGCGGCCTTAATGGGGTGCATGTATATTTATTACTACCTCATTTTGTCTAAATTTTCTTTTTAGTCCGTTTCATTACAATTATCATATTTTTTTTAGAAAATAATTAATTAGTACTAAACTCACTCTCATCACATTACATCAATAAATAAATATACTATTATACAAACACACAACTATCACATCACACATAAATAAAATTAATTAAAAATTAAAACTAATTACAATCGCATCACATTAATTCATAATTTACCTCCACTTTAAATACTAATATATCACTACATTAAATACTAACTATTTCCATATAAAATACCGTGCCCAAAAGTTTTGGGACACATTTAGTGGGACGGAAGGAGTATTATTTTTTCTGAACAGCTTATACATGCTAGAAAATGAGTGGTAGGACCCCATGCCACAGAAATTGCATATATTCAATGGCGTTCTCAATTATTTAATTAAATTTCATAAAATGTCTTTTATTTAGTGGGTGTTTGGATAAGCGATATGAAATAGATTATCTGATGCCCCCTATCCCTCCCTTTTATTTCCCTCTGCCATTTGTATGACATGAGCTCTCACCACCCATTTCACAGGCCTTCAATGACTCATCCAAAAAAAAATAGATTATCTGATAATTGCGTTTTCAAAATGCAAATAATCAGGTTTGCAGATCATTTTTTAACAGTTAAACTGATTATTTAAACATGTAATAATCAGAAAATCTATTTTCTTGCAGCTTATCCAAACACTCTCTTAATATAAGGGCAAATGAGTAATTTACTTATCATGGCTTAGGAAATGGGGCTGTTGAGACGAGGGATTGGAGTTTGATAATTAATTAACTATCCAGCTGTGCAATATTATATGGGGATGGTTCAAATATAAAATTGAAAGGATGCTGGTATTAACAGATATATTATGGAGGATAGAGTTACTATCCTGATTTGAAGAAATCTGGATATCCAGACTATGCTCCTACTGAGGAAAAAAAATGTTACAATATAAGTGTAGTGCAATCATACCAATTAGGTGCCACTAATGCAAATAGAAAGTTGATCTGTCAAGCCCTAAATTTAATACTAAAATAATTGAGTGATTAGTAACTCCAAAATTTAAATGGAGCGATTATGGAGGTGTCTTGTGGCAATTGTAATTCCAATGGTTGTCACGCACATAAGGGAAAAAAATCTACAGAACATATATGACCATTATTAGATTGCAAAATAAGACAACATTTAAAGCATGTTCATATATCATGAAAGAAAGGAAAAAGAACATTTTATAAGGCGGAGCAGCACATATCAAACGCGTTCACAACACAGGGTAAACTTGTTGGCAGCTCATGGATATGCAAACATTAATATTAAGTGTGTTGTCAGGACATATGAAGGTGTTGGTAGCACAGAATAAGGGTGTTGGCAGAACAAGTGTATGCAATTTACGTAGCACATTTAAAAAGTATTAGCAACACAAATTAAAGGTGTCCGCAACACAAGTTAATTTTTTTGACAAATTATGCTTATATATATTCAGATATCACATAATACATGTGTTGGCAGTACATAGTAAGGTGTTTGACATCACAAAAAATAAGGGTACTAATAGAACATGTATGCAATTTAAGTAGCGTTAATTAGAGAGTGTTGGCAGAATAATGGTGTTGGCAGCAGCAAACTCACCAAAATCAAACATAATCTGTTGTTAAAAATAAAAATATGTAAAATCTTCTCTAATTACCATCTTGGACCACCATACATGTAAGCATTAGCTCCCTACACAATATTCTCTCACGATTTCAGGAAAAATAATTGGAAACATCCCTTAATTTGGTCCCAATTAATAAAGTATAAAAATGGAAAAAATATTAAAATCTACAACCATCTGTCGAAAAAAAGAAAAATTGCAGAAGGTTGGAGGTTCGATTCCCCACCAGCCCCATATTCCTCCATTTTATTCCCATTTATAATTGTGTAGCATGAGCTCCCACCACCCTTTCCCAGGCCTTCAATGGCTCATCCAAAAAAACATATATATATATATAATGGCTCATGTATTGCATACATATAGCATGCCCGGATATGCAGAACCTATTCGCATTGTGGCCATGTGTATCGTGAAGCCAATTAACAAAGTGTGAGATATCATCTCAATTAGGTTAACTAAAGAGGACGAATTCGCATGAATTAATCTTATCGTGAAGCCAAATGAAGCGGTCATGCAGCTAGATATGGAAACTAATGGTGTTACATTAAAAGGGCTCGTTTGGTTGGGTTTTTGGAAAAAACAAAATCCAAAAGTAAAAGTATAAGTGGAAGCCAAAATCATAAACAAATAACTTTTGTGTTTGGATAGAATTTTTTAAAAGCAGCTTTTTCTTTCAAAAGTGTGTTTGAATGTTTGGATGTATAAAGATGAAAAGTACTTTTGAAATGTTATAATTACCAAAAAGTACATACTACTTATGGTGTATGACATCTTATGCTATAATTTGGTCTATATGGAAGCACAAGAATGCGGCTGTATTCAATGGTCTGAATTTTGACAAGAAGGTGATTGGAGCCGAAGTTAGATGGCGAACCTGTTTTTGGTGGAAAGTAGCTCAAGGTAACAATGAGGCAAGAATGGTATTGACCAATGCAGAATCCCCGGGGGAAATACCTGGGTTATGGAAGCGTACTAGGAAGGCACCAAGGACTGGGATTGATTGGGAACCTCCGGGAAAAGGGTGGTGGAAAGTGAACACGGACGGATCATCTCTAGGGAATCCCGGTCCGACCGATATCGGTGGAGTAATAAGGAAGGAGGTTGGGACGATGATTTTTGTGCTTTCTAAGTTCTATCAGTCATAAAGATTCTACTGAAGCTGAAGTTTCGGCTTTGAGTAATGTGTGTGCGGCGTTAATTCGGGATCAAGGTTTCCCATTGCCAAGAATTATTTTCGAATGCGACTCATCGAACATTGTGCGCTGGATGGAAGAATTGGGTAATGTTCCATGGAGGTTCTCTCATTTCTTACCGCCTATTGCTGCAGTTCTAAGCTGTGGAGGAGGGATTAGAGTCTCACACATTATGCGGGAAAGGAATGGTCTTGCGGATCAATGGGCAAGCGAGGAGCTATGGCGGAGGGAGATATCGAAATCTGGTATTAGATTATGTATGTGGAATATAACATTTTCTCTGTATTGTGTCGTGCACATTTCACTGATCTGTACATCTGTGCACTAGTTATTGCTTTCACTTCTGATTTTATGAACTATTAGATGGCTTTCTGTGCACTGTTATTGATCCGTGCATCTGTGCACTGGTTATTGCTTATGTCATATGATGGAGAGGGAGGTATAATCGGTTGGAATGTATTTGGCCAGAATGTTTGCCATATGATCTGTGGTGATAATAAAAGTTTTCTTTTATTCGCAAAAAAAAAAAAAATATTGCATCACTTCTCATGCCTTAGCCAAAATTGAGTGTCCTTATTCCTACACTATTACAAAATATTATGTCCGACCATCTTCTGACTTGTCCGAAAATTGTCCGACGTCCGGCGGTGGTTCCAACCGACCTCCGGCCAACTTCCGGCCAACTTTCTGGCGAGCTCCGTTTTGACCTCCGATGATGCTCCGGTGATCCTCCGGTGACTCTCCGGCGACGGTTATGGCTTATTTCTTCAAAATTGGGGCCTCTTCGAGCTGGATCATGATCAATGCTTTCAGACTGCTACCTTCTTCTCTGTTGATTTCATCCCTGAATTCTGCAGTCTTGAGAAGGGTGGCAATCTGGTCCGTGAACTTCCGGGTCCTGGTCCTGGAGCATGGTCCCGATGGGATAATTAATGCTGCAGATTTGGCTCCCACGCCATCCCTTCCCCCTTGAGAAGGTTGAGCCGTCAACCGAACAAGCTCTTCACCATCTTCCTCTTAGAGGGCGAGATCTGCAACATTAAACGTGGCATTAATTCCATACTCAGGAGGCAGTTCTAACCTGTATGCATTGTCATTGATCTTTTCCAACACTCTGAATGGACCGTCCCCCCTGTGGGGAAAGTTTATCACGACGCTTCAGTGGAAATCTCTCCTTTCTCATATGGAGCCAAACCCAATCCCCGGGCTTCAACAACAGCTTCTTGCGTCCTCTGTTGGCATATTTTGCGTATGTCTCTGTGGCCTTCTTGAGGCTTTCCTGGACGTTCTTGTGAAGCTCCTGAATAGCTCGAGCCCTGTCCCTGCCATTAACATTAAAATGCTCATTGCGGGGCAATGGCAGTAAATCAACAGGGGTCAGTGGGTTGAAACCATAGACAATTTCGAACAGTGACATGTTCGTGGCACTGTGGACGTGTCTATTATATGCGAACTCAATGTAAGGCAGACACTCGTCCCAGCTCTTGTAGCTTGAAGCAGTAATAATCCGCAGCAGATTACCCAACACTCTGTTGACGGCTTCAGTCTGCCCGTCTGTTTGAGGGTGATATCTGTGAAGAACAACAGCTTCGTGCCAATCTCATGCCACAGAGATTTTCAAAAGTAGCTGACAAATTTCGTGTCCCGGTCCGACACGATCGTCTTAGGGATCCCATGGAGACGCACCAATTCCTTGAAGAATAATTTGGCGATGTGGTGGGCGTCATTGGCCTTCGTGCAAGGGATAAAATGAGCCATTTTGCTGAAGCGATCTACCACTACAAATATCGAATCTTTGTTCCGCGCAGTCCGTGGCAGTCCTAGCACGAAGTCCATAGAAAGATCAATCCATGGTCCCTCGGGAATCGGTAGAGGCATATACAACCCATGTGGCTTCGAAGTGGATTTCGCCTTCAGACAGACGATGCACTTGGATATGTGATCATCCACTTCGTTCCTCATTCCCGGCAAGTAGAAACGTTCGCTTAAAATACCAAACGTGGCAGTCCTCCCGAAATGTCCCATAAGGTCCCCGTTGTGAACTTCTTTGATCAACAACTCCCGAACGGATCCCTTAGGGATGCACAGCCGGTTCTCGAAATATAGAAATCCATCGAGTCTAGAGAAATCCTTGAACCCGTGCCTTTCGGTTTCTGCCCAGAATTCCTTGAAATCAGGATCAGTGGCATATTGATCCTTAATATGCTCAAAGCCAATCAGATGTATCGTGGCAATGGCCGCCAAGGCTGTTCTTCGGGATAGGTCGTCTGCAATAATTTTTTCCTTTCCCTTTTTGTACTTGAGTACATAAGGGAAGGTCTCAATGAATCCGCTCCAGCGCGCATGCCGTTTTCCTAGTTGACCTTGGTTCCGAATGTGCTTGAGGGTCTCGTGGTCCGTATGGATGATGAACTCACGGCCCCGAAGATAGTATTGCCACGTCTTTAAAGCTTGGACCACAGCGTCGAGTTCATTTTCGTATGTTGAATAATTCAACTGAGCTCCAGAGATCTTTTCACTGTGGTATGCCACCGGCTTACCATTCTGCAATAAGACTGCCCCCATGCCGGTGCCCGATGCATCGCACTCTACCTCGAACGGTAGATCAAAATCTGGTAGGGCCAATACCGGTGCATGAGGCAGCTTTATCTTCAACTCTTCAAAACTTTTCTGTTCAGACGGTCCCCACTTGTAAGTAAGTCCCTTCTTGAGCAATGAAGTCAGGGGCGTCGCAATCAGACTGAAATTCGGGACGAATCTCCGGAAGAATCCACATAACCCCAA
Organism: Hygrophila difformis; assembly: GCA_030278955.1. Taxonomy (NCBI): domain Eukaryota; kingdom Viridiplantae; phylum Streptophyta; class Magnoliopsida; order Lamiales; family Acanthaceae; genus Hygrophila; species Hygrophila difformis. The sequence goes on along the minus strand of JAOANR010000004.1, from coordinate 9,307,958 downwards.
GAATTGTCGGACTTCATGCACACTCGTGGGTGGCTTCCATTCCGAGATCGCCTTGATCTTCGTCTCATCGACCTTAAGACCTCCACGTCCAACAATATATCCGAAAAATGAGAGTTCAGTTGCACGGAAAGTGCACTTCTCCTTGTTAGCATATAACTGAACCTCCCGTAACCTGTTCAGTACCTGTTGGAAATGGGGCAGATGATCAGATTCACTAGCACTGTACACTAAAATGTCATCAAAATATACAAGACGAAGGGTCTCATTCATAAGCCACATGAATGTTGAAGGCGCGTTGGTCAGTCCGAATTGCATGACTAGCCATTCGTATAGTCCAAACTTTATTTTGAACGCCGTCTTCCATTCATCTCCCGGTTACATCCAGATTTGATGATAACCACTTCGTAAATCAATTTTTGAAAAGATGCTGGCGTGACCCAGCTCGTCAAGCATGTCATCCAAACGTGGGATCGGGTGTCGGTATTTGATAGTGATCACATTCACAACTCAGCAGTCTACACACATGCGCCATGTTCCGTCTTTCTTGGGAACCAATAAGACTAGCACAACACATGGTGAGAGGCTTTCTCGGACCCATCCCTTGTTCACTAGCTCTTGCACTTGCCTCTGCACTTCTTTTGTTTCCTCCGGATTCATTCGGTAGGCCGGCCGATTCGGGATTGAAGCACCTGGCACGAAATCGATTTGGTGTTTAATTTTGCGTAGAGGTGGCAGACCAGCCGGTACTTCTTCCGAGAAGATATCTGAATTTTCTTCTAACATCATAGGTGCAGCAGTGCAAGTTCTGTAAATGTCATCAACAGGTTTTGCAAAAGCAAGAAAACAGTAACCTGTTGAGCTTGGTGCGCGCATGGTTTGCTCAAAATCGATTAGAGTCGTCAGCAGGCAAGGATTGGCAGAGGTGCTCTCAATGCAGAGGGTCTTGCCCTTATCCTTCGATTTTCGCTCTGCCTCATCCTTCTTCATGTTGGCACGCAGAATCTCCTGATCTGCTCGAACCATCTTCACAGACAGTGGCTTGAAATTTATTTTCTTTTGTTTAAAAATAAATGATAAAAAATTGGCACGACCCTTGTATTTGACGTCGCGATCATACAACCACGGTCGGCCTAATAGTATGTGACAAGCAGTCATAGGAATGACGTCACAGATAACGCTTTCGGAATAGGACCCGATCTTGATAGGAATCTTGGCTCGTCGGTTGACTTTCAGGTCGCTATCTTCATTTATCCAATGGAGGTGGTAAGGACTCAGATGTTCTTCAGTAGGGATGCCTAACCTGCGAACGACATATGCACTCACAGCATTAGTGCAACTCCCATTATCCACAATTACAGAAGCAACATTGCCCTTTAAATCACAATGACAGTAAAATAAATTCTCTCGTTGCTCGTCAGAACGAGGTTTTTCTTCTGATCGTTCAGCACTGAGAGTCCGCATGGCCACCAAATTGGTCAACATGCGATCCTCTTTGACTGTTTCCTCGGCAGCGTAGAATTCTTCACTGTCATCGGAGTCCTCATTCTCTTCTCTATCAGCCTGTTCAGGTTGTTCATCATCAGAGTCTATGATTCTCCAAGATCCATCTTCCATGAGTACAGCTCTTTTGGTGAAAGGGCACTCAGGCAAGTAATGACCCTTTTGACCACATTTGAAGCATGTGACCTCCTTCTTCCGATCCTTTTCAAATTTAGTCCTCTCGATGACCGCGGGTTTAGGACCTTCCAGGCGGTAGGTCTTAAACTCCTTGGCCATCTCGAAACCTTTCGGTTTTGGCTTATCGTCCCTTGGAATAAATGTATTTTGATTCCAAAGTTTCTGCGAACTGGATCTGGAATCCTGTCTGTATTTCTGCACTCGAGGTCGATCATCGGTTTCTAGTTTCATGGCTAGCTCCACCAATTCGGACAGAGTGTCGTATGGTCGAAGCTTAGTCTCTTTTCGGATCTCGATTTGGAGTCCTTTGAGAAATCTAGACTTCGTGATGCCCTCGTCTTCATTTACTCCGGCTTTCAGCATGAGAGTCTCCATTTCCTTGAAATACTCCTCTACCGACCTGTTCCCTTGAACAAGAAAGGCAAGCTTATCGTATAAGTCCTGTCGGTAGTGAGAGGGGACAAATCTGTTCTCCATAGTCCGCGTCAGTGTGGCCCAAGTCCGAATAGGATCATAGCCATTCCGATGAATGTCATGAGTCACTTTCTGCCACCATACCAACGCGTAGTCTTTGAAAGCACAAACGACCACATTGACCTTTTTGATGTCTGTGTAGTTATGGCAGTTGAAAATGAGCTCCATCGAATGCTTCCATTCAAGGAATTCATCCGGATTGGATGTGCCCTTGAATGGGGGAATGTCGAACTTGATCCCTTTCAAATCTCGGTCGGGCTCATCATGGCGATTATTTCTGCGGGAGTTCCGGTACACTTCATCTTCTTCTTCTGGATCTAAGTCAGAGTCATGTTGTTCATGCCTGACTGGTCTGGGTGGAACAGGGACTCGTGGAGTTGGAGATTTGCGGGTGTCTGAGTTACAGGGTTGTTTCGGCCAACTCGACGGGGTCCCTGTTGACGGTTAAGGACGAAATTCGTCTCATTTTGTTGTTGGGTCTCGAGTTCAGCCTCAGCCTCCTCCATTTCGTGACGCTGAGCACCTTGGGGTCCACTTTGATGGCTCCAAGGGGTAGTGGCAGTCGCGGATGGAGTGGTCTGTGGTGATTGCCTGTCGAACACTTCCTGTATTTTCAGCTCCAGATGCCTCATGACTTCGGATTCAACAGCATTGCCATGCATGGTCATGTCGTCCTTAAAGGAGTCAACCCATTGATTTAAATCTTCCATCCTCTGGTCCATACTGTCCATTCACTGTTCAACACTATCCAAACGACTAGTCATTTTCAACAGTACGTCCATCAGATCCTTGTTAGAAGGTTGTCCTGAACCTGCCATGTCAAAATACTAGACAGAAAAATTAAGCAATATCTGAAAATACGATGGAAATATTATGTAAAATAACAGAGGGAATTTATCTGGATCACTCGGAAATTCGCTCAGCTTGTTCACAACCTGATGGCTGAATGCTGGGTTGATTCACAACCTAGTGTGAAATGCAGTCCACAGTGATCACAAACAAATGCCCAAGTATTCAGAGAGTGAGGTCTGAGATGTGGGACGCGCAGTACACGGAACAAATGTAACTCCTCGACTCAATGAAAATTATAAGGCGGAATTATGTGGCATGCAATGCAATCAATCAAGTTCAACACCTTATGCGAGCAATAATCACAGCAACAGTGTATCTGGTCCCAATATATAAGTGTCAATTAAAACCTCACTAACACTCGGAAAATGCCCTGAATACTCAAATTACTTCTCGGGCTAGATTTCACAAGGTGCCAGTCCGATATCCACTTTATTGTAAAAATTACTCAAGTGACTTCTCGGGCTAGGGTTTCACGTTTGTGCCAGTCCGATATTCACCTTATTGTATTCCACTCAAAGAAAGTAAAAATAGGAGTAAAATATCACAAGTGAAGGAATTTGGGAATTTCCAACACTTTGAAAAATTTTCCTTCAGTTGATGCGGTTTAAAGGGGGTGATGTGGTTTAGATGCAAAAAGACCGCATCACTGCTTCTTGGACTTGGTGAGAATTTCCTTCAGCAACAGGTGAGGCGATGCGGTTGGAATGATGCGGTTTAAACATACCGCATCGAATGCATAGACCGCATCAAGTCTCAATACATGGAATTTTTCTTCAGATTTTCTTCTCATTGGAGGGCGATGTGGTTTACTGGAGGCGATGCGGTTTAATAGACCGCATCAAATTGAACAGACCGCATTATTTTTGAATTTGATGGCTCACCAACTTTGACTTTTCTTCCTCCTTTTTCGGATAATTGTTGTGCTTGTCCACTCCTTATAGCCGATTTTACACACTAGCTATCTTGGGCATTAATTACAACCCATCATTACAAACATTACACAATGCTCAATGTGCCTTATTTATTGCAAATGATTGGACACATTTAATGAGTATCTCTATTACATATAGCCTTTTTAATGCAACATCCATATCCTACCAAATCCTATCTATTACAAATCTTGGTAAGAACAATATGGAGATGTTGTCAAGAACAATATGAATATTGGGATGAACACACCAAGAACAACAAAAGAAACCTCACACCCCAAACCCACAAAATATTCCACTGTTGTGTTCTAATATGCTAGAATAATTTCTTAAACAAAATATCATGCACATATAAACACAAAGGAAAATATATGGGTCTAGATAAGTAAGATTGGACATGGTAGTGAGCAACAAACCACAGTGATATCAAGGTCTAACACAAGAACAAGAACAAAACAGTAGCAAGGCAAGACAAGAACAAGTAAAACAAGAACAAATATTTTTAGGGTTTTCAGGTTTAAGGGAACAACACAAGGAACACAAGAACATATATTTTTGGATTTTTCAAAGATAAAACAAGTAGAACCAAGTGAGCTCTGATACTAAATAAATTAGGATGCCATGGATCTCTTGGTTACTAACTTTCTTAAGGAAGATTAAGGGAGCTTACGCGGAAGATTAAGATAATGATAGATGGAAGAAGATGTACTCAAAAGGAAAATAAAAGGGATAGGGAAGCAAAACCGCAACAAGGGCCGTCGGGGGAAGCAACCAAAATGTAAGAACCTTGACCTCAACCCAATCCTTCAACTCGAGCATCGGTTTGTGTAATCAACAAGGATGCTTCAATCCAAGATTGATGAATGTTTCCCAACAAACATACAAAGGTGTGTGAGAGTGAAAATGCTCTCGGTTTTGATCTTTCGAAGAGAAATGTTATATTTCATTCAAGCAAAAGATGTGTTACAAATGAGGGGAAGGTCATATATAATCCCTAGGAAGGATTAAACAACAAAGGAAAATAAAATAAATGGAAAATACATCGAGAACTGATCCTGATGCGGTTTAGGGTAAGTAATGCGGTTTAAACCGCATCGATGCGGTTTAGACCGCATCGAGTGAGATAGACCGCATCAGGCGAAAATGGACTCTACTACACGAGAAGAGGTGATGCGGTTTGGACGATGCGGTTAAATAGACCGCATCGAGGACTTGTACCTATCTATTACAAAAGAGACGATGCGGTTAAAACGAGGCGATGCGGTAGGCTTAGACCGCATCGAGGGAGACCGCATCGACTTGGGACTTGGGGAATGCTCATGAAGGATGCGATGCGGTTTGGGCGATGCGGTTTAAAAGACCGCATCGCATTAGACCGCATCGACTTTGGCAAGGCTGAGGGTGATGCGATGCGGTTTAAAAGACCGCATCGAGGGTGATGCGGTTTATATCGCATCGATGCGGTTTAGACCGCATCACTTCTCATGCCTTAGCCAAAATTAAGTGTCCTTATTCCTACACTATTACAAAATATTATGTCCGACCATCTTCCGACTTGTCCGAAAATTGTCCGATGTCCGGCGGTGGTTCCGGCCGACCTCCGGCCAACTTCCGGCCAACTTTCCGGCGAGCTCCGTTTTGACCTCTGATTATGCTTCGGTGCTCGGCGACCTCTCCGGTGATCCTCCGGTGACTCTCCTGCGACGGTGAGGGCTTATTTCTTCAAAACTGGGGATTCCATGGATGGAATCCCTCCGGCCTCTTCGAGCTGGATCATGATCAATGCTTTCAGACTGCTACCTTCTTCTCTGTTGATTTCATCCGTGAGTTCTACAGTCTTGAGAAGGGTGGCAATCTGGTCCGTGAACTTCCGGGTCCTGGTCCTGGTCCTGGAGCATGGTCCCGATGGGATAATTAATGCTGCACATTTGGCTCCCACGCCATAAACCTATTAAGATTCTATAATATTTGGATACCATGGATTTAAATTGATAATTTAGTGTTCGAAATGAATACCTTTAAAATAAAGCATATTTTAAAATCTTAATTTTATATTCTCATATTTGGAAGTATGATTATGACATGAATTGAATGAATTTATATTTAAAAGATTATCTAAAATTTCAATTGAGTACACCTTTAGATTGTATTCTTTCATAGTTTCTTCAACTCATGCATTTTTATTCCAACATTTAGTTTGAGGAGTTATGGCTCTAGCAACTTAACTAAGGTTTTGAGCTATGCATTATGAATGAAAAAATTGATTTGAGAGAGGTCTACCCATCGATTAAGTTCACCCGTACCTTGAATGTTATTCTTGAACAAACAGACTTAGGCAATCCTTTGTTTCACAAAAATACTCATTCATTTTGATTTGATCCATATTTCCTATGCAATGTTTTCCAAAAATTACCAGCAGCGCCCATCCTAACCTCAGACAGTGACGGGGTTTTTGCGTTCGAAAAATAATTTTTTTTCGATGAGTCCAGTTCTAATTACTTTGGCTTTGATATATCCGATAACGATTGGATTTGATTGATAAAATTAACCTAAACCATTAGATCTTTTCGGAAATGAACACCATAGGATTGGCCATCATTCCACCAAACCCGACAAAAAAATTCACAGGAGATTACCCTTCCTCATATACACCCCAAATGAAATGACTTAAACAACTGTTGGTCTACTTTTATTTTATCCTATATTTTATTATTCTAACAAGATTCTTGAAAGCTATACGTGAACCAAAAATTTCAATCATATTAGTTTATTATATTTATAAATGATTATTTATATAACGTACTAAAATTTAATTATTTCCGAGCTTGACAGATTTCTAACCTTCTTATTTGTTTGTTACAACTTAAATTAAAACTCAAAAATGTGATTGTAGGGTTAAGTTATTGCTGGATTAATTGATTAATCTTCGCGCATTAAAATATTTCATAACATTAAAGGACGATGAAATCTGCTCCCACCAGCTAGATTTCTTGAAGTACCTTCAAGGCACTAAATCATTAAAAGTTGATTTAAATAATTGGAAAGTACAAACAGATCACAAAATATCATAACTTGTGTTAATCTGATTCATCCATTAATTGTATGGCTGCTGAGGATGTCTCGGGTTCATCTTATTCATCCATATATATTGACATTGACAGTCCCTTTAAGCCGATTGTTAATGTGAAATACTGGCTACACACACATGCACAGACAAGAACACAATTGCAGAAATGTAAATGAACACAATTGTTTGTTGATGCAGTTCGGACCTCGTGTCCTACGTCTAGGGGATTCCAATCCAGGCTAGAGATCACTCAACACGATTCAAGAAATTACAAGACTCCGACTCAATCCTCAACTCGGTCTAGTCGTTGAAGCTCCCCTCAACTCCTAATCTCACTGATATGAATCACAGACAGATCTTGACGTCTTGACATCCTGTTGCAATCCTGGACTCTTTCCAATCTACTTCAAGAAGACCCTTCTTGAATTACAACTCGATAAAGAAGATTTACAGTGAAAATCAATTCTAACTCTTCTAAGCTCAAAACATTCTAAAGACTAAATCTTGAAGCACAATGTTTGAATCTTAATAACTTCTAAACCGATTACAAAGTACAAAGAAGAATATGTGTATAGAAGTATTAAAGACTGTATATGACTCTACTAAGAACTCAAGACGCAAAGGGTATATATAATGTGCAAAGTCTTGATCATTAGTCCCGGCTGTGATGGTGTGGCAATCATATAATCCTGCATGAAAAATTAGTGTGCCAGCAATCTCCCCCTCTATCATGGAGAGGATGAATCATCCCAAGTATTCTCAATCCAATAAGACTTAAACAATTCAGTATAGAGACGCAACGAATCAAAGCAAACAGGAATAAAGATCAAGGAAACAGATCAAGTAAAATATAAAGTAAGGATATCATCTAGCCAGTAATCAATTCACTATGCAAACACCAGTCAAACAAAAATAGATCAAACAAACAGAAATAAAGATGAGTAGAAGTTCGATCACAGAATCCATGCATCACAGTCAAAAACTTAATAACAGTCATCAAACATCCTAAAAGCATCAGACAGTATCAAAATCCACCAAATTAGTTACAGATCATAGCTCAAAAATTTTAAAAGTTTAGTTCTGAAAGTACCCCTTCCCCGTAGCAGTACTTCTTACCACCCGCAGAGACACATCTCCCCATTGATGAGTCACTCCTCATCATCTTCCTTGCCAGTAGAAGGAGGATCAAAGGACCCTGGCACCAGTTTTAGAATGTTGCTGTTTCGTGATCCGTAAGCCCGCATTGATAACATTGGTGACCTCCTCATTTTGACTAAGGATGATAGTCTTCAAGTGGTTCACCAGGGCAGTGCCAGAGAGGGCTGGTGATAATGGCCAGAAATGACCATTATTTTCAATCCATTTCCGTGTCTGAAACGGGCATTTGATCGCATTCCGGTCTTATAATAAATAAGAAAGCAGTTGAATTGGACTGATTTATACATAATTGTAAAAATATTGAGCTGGTATGAAAAATGCATAAATATGTAATTTTATTACATATTTATGTTAGAAAAATCCAAAAACATGAGAAAAAGAAAAGAAAAGAAAAAGGAAACAAAAAGATGGGCAAAAGAATAAACAAGCCCACAAAATCCAAAAAGATGGGAAAAGATAGAAAAGCCCACAAAAAGAACAACTTCGGCCCATCTGGCCCGTTCAGCTCAGTCTGGGAACATCCGGTCGAGGAACCCCGGTCGAGGACCATGGTTCCGCGACACATGAGGGATTAGCGACCCAGCGTGCAACATAAAGAAGAGACCAGTCTGGGAACATCCAGTCGAGGAACCCCGGTCGAGGACCATGGTTCCGCGACACGATCAAGGCTCCGCGCCACCAACACCTTGGAGGCCAAGCCATGCCCCAGTCGAGGAACCCCGGTCGCGGTCCATGCATTAGCGACACGGACATGGATAGCGACACAGACGCACCTATAGAGACACAAGACCCAGTCGAGAAGCCTTGCCACATGCAGCCCTGTCCCGCGACACAAGGTGATTCCGCAACAAAGTTGTGATGTGTGTGATGTCTTGAGACACAGTGGGCCTCAGATCAAGCCCATGGGCCTAGGGCTCCACTCCTATAAATATGAGGAGACCCCCATGAGCTCAGGGTTAGAAATTCATTCTCTTGAAGACACAGTTGGAGAATCTCTCTCTAGGTAGTTCTTAGTTTTGGTTTATTTTCATTTTTTTGTATTATTTAATTTGAGCCATAGTTTAGCTTAGTTAGTTTAATTTTATGTCATTTTCTGTTTAAGAAGCATAGGTAGCCACTGTGAACAGTTTCATTCTTGTTGTTGAGTTTGGCTTTAGGGTTTGTAATACCCAAATGATGGATATTAACAAACCCCATTAATAAAATGGAAAAATATTCACCAAGTTGTGTCCCAAAATCATGAAATGGGTGCCATAAACCTATGGATTTTTATTGCTTTCCTTTTATTTGGGTCATTTGACCCTTATTGCTTTTTGTCTCTTATTTTCGGATATGTTGTGTTCTTATGCGTGGTTGAACCCTAGATTAGGTTTTGCTTTATTTTAAATTCTGTTTTGAGTAGATTTAATCCTGTTCTAGCATGTTCTTGTAGATTTTTAAATTCTGTTTGGATAGTGTAGTTTAGAATAGCTTTTTAATCCGAAATGGGGTGAGATCACACTGTTTGCATGCCACTGTTCAACTTTGCTTTTACTGACTTGGGTCCTGAACCACCCATGTCGCTAATCGACTCCCGTCGCTAAGCCACGTTTATCGACAGGAGGCTGTTCCGCGACATGGATGTCTAAGGACACTTGTCTTCATTATTCGAAAACCCTTGGTCACTAAACACCCTGTCGCGGACCCACGGTCCTCGACTCAACCTTGCTTAGCGACCAGGAACCAAACTCTTGTTATTATTCTCTGCATGGCTCCTGTCGCGGAACACCCTTGTCGCGGACCCATGGTCCGCGACTCAACTTTTATTCCGAGACAGGAAATTATGCCCTGTATTATTTTGGAAACCCCAGTCGCTATACATCCTGTCGCGGAGCCATGCCCCGCGACACATTCCAGATTAGCGACTGGGAACCAAAATACTTAGAAATTTTCTAGAGCAATCTTGTGTCGCTAAACACCTGTCGCGGACCCACGGTCCGCGACACAACTTTTGCTTAGTGACACAAGGTGAAACTCTGCCCAAATTTCTGTAAATCTGTCAAGGCACCCATGTCGCGGGTCTAGGCCCCAGACACAATTTATGGCATCTCGACAGAACTCTGTCCTCTATTTAACCCTAAAAATTCTAATCTTATATCCTCCATTATATTGCAGAAACTCACATCTGAATCCCACAGATTAAGATTTAATACCCTAGAATTGCAATATAAGGCGTTATGCTGCCAAAATTTTGCTTCTCCATCTTCCATCTGTTAATTAATTGAACCCTCTAGTCATTAACGATTAATGATTCTAATTAGCAGTAATTGAATCACTAATTGTTGTGATTAAAGGACCTTTGTTCAATTGTCATTAAAACATTTTTCTATAAATAAAATCATGATGCCTTAAACAGATAATCCGGACTGTAGTTAATTATGGTAGGAGGGATTATTTAAGCCATCAATTATGGATTGATTCCATAACCTTGCATGAGAAACCAATGTCTCTCATGCAAGCTCTTCTCTTTATTTCATTTTATTTTGTCTTTTGCGTATTGTGTGTAACAATTAGTAAAGAATGCATCAGACTAATGTTGGAGGGTATTCCCTCACGGATAACTAGCTCGTATTCTGGGTATTAGTTACTAAGTGTTATTTTGCATGGTCTGGATGGCAGTTAGTGGAAGCCTTGGCGGTTCGTCCATCCGGGACTATAATAGCTGCTCAACCGATTCCCATCCGGATACAGTTTATTTTATTTATCTTAATTTCCAAACCCAAATTCCAATCTGTAATAAAATTCTGCTAATGTCTGTCAACATTAGCTGACAAGTACTGCAGAGAGGAAACATGTCGGTTTTTCTCTGAATTCACAGACAGTAGTGGCCCAACTGGTAGCGACACTGCCATTTTAGGGTCTCGCCTGTCTAAATTCGCTCCATCCGAGTAATAGGGAAATTGGGCAGTAGATGTTTACAGTCCACTCGATTATTCTGCCATTACTTTTGGTCCCCTGACCATTTCATTTCTGTGTTTTACCTTCTGTCTAGACCCGCATCTATATTTTGGGTCAATTAATTTTACACTTCCATATACCCTTATGCATGATAATATTATGTACTATTGTGGTCTAAAATATTTTGGGATCCTTCCCTTGGACAATAGAAGCATAGATTTGAAACAGATATTGCATATTAAATTTCCGATAAAAACTCCTTTATAAAATCCGGATCTGAGTAAGGGATAAATTCTACAGGTATGACCAATTCATATTCTATCAAGGGTTGATTTTGGGAAATTAGAAGCAGAGTCAGCGATTAGGTCTCATCCAGACTGAAAGGATCTGTGTTTTAATTGAGAGTCTAGTACCTATTTAGGGAATGGTTTTCAATTTCATTATTTTCCAAAATTGCTGATTATTGGGAATCTGAGATTAGATATTGCACCGAGATGGGGTCCATTTGGACTCAAATACAGTGCAGTAAATAATCTTAGAGGAACATCATCCAGGCCTTGGTTATTTTCTAAGATAGGGTTGAGTTTTCTTTCAACTGCTATCCTCTTTTGCCAAAGACTATTCTTGAGTCCTGAATGAGTGCATCCGGAACGAACTAAGTTATCAGTTCGTCTCATTAGTTTGTATCTCATAACCACCCGGAAGGAAGTGAACACATGAGTGGTTCACCAAGAGCCGGGAATTCTTGATCCATATTCCGTCATTATGATGGGGAGCTGTCTTTTACTACCAGGGTCAGACCTTCAAAACCTCCGAGTGATAGGTTTTAAATGCTTTCTCTACTGCTTTCTTTACCGCTGTCTTTTAACTGCTTTCTTTAGAGGCCACTCGGTTGTATTGAGAGTTGCGTAACTGCTACTAGGACTGATAGTTAAGGGATAGTTCAGGGCTTGATTAGAATCTTTGGGTGTGACATGGGAGAATGATAGTAGTACTTGGCATTTCAATAAATGATTTGTCAGGTGTTGCTTAACCACCACAGATGAAATAACATACCCTGGCCGGGGCAGTTACGAATCTGTGGTATCTTAGAATTTGCGGTCGTAAGAACATGTAAACTCACGCTGTAAGTACCTGTCTGTTAAAGGGAACGCTGTACTGAGAGCATGAGAATTAGCTATCTGATAGGATTATCCCGAACAAAGATCTGTGTATAAAAATGGAAGTTTAATACTGCCGTATCTAAATCTTGTCCAAAATTTCATTCCTTTCCTCCTGTCCCTTCTGTCCACATTGTGATTCAGCTTCATAGCTAGCATAGTGTAAATTTTCACTGCTTTCATAGATAGTATTTATCGCATTCTTAGAATAACTTTACCCGCTTTTTATAATAAAATTCATGTGCTTTGTAGAATAGATTCAAGTGCCTTTGTAGTTTAGTTTAAATTCAGTCAGTAGATGCTAATCACTTTTCAAACCAAGTGGAGCAATACGAATGGAAAATCTAGTAAAACGACGTGGGCCCTGCTTCTATCGCACATCCTCCAGTGAACGATCCGGTCTTACTATAAATTACTGCAATTTTTGACACCGTGCGCTTTCGGGCCACAGTTTCTTAACACGAGTAATAAAAACGTGACAACCTATAAATATATCCCTAATCCCAACTCCGCAATCATAAATGGTTTTCAATTAAATAAAAATCAAGACCGGGGTTTTATTATTTCGAAAATACTCGTGTGAGAAATTGTCAAAAGTTTCATGGCGCCGTTGCCGGGGAGGATGCAGCGCCGTTTTATTAGAGAATTACATTCCTCATTGCTCCTAGTTAGCTTATATATATAAATATAAATATTCACCCCGAAACCGATTCTAACCTGGGGAATATGCAGGTACCGTCATTATTGAAGCCGTTGTTCTATGCAAAGGAGGAAGCAGACGCCAGCCGAAATCCCGTATAACGCAGAAATAGAAAAGACAGCTCGACGTCTTAGGGCGGAGATTAAACGAAAATGGGAACGGGAAAGACATGCACTACTTTCACCAAGCACCAGTAGCGACATCTCTGATATGGCCAACCCTGACCTTCCCCCAATCATTCCACCCAATCCACCACTTCACAACATCGAGGAAGACCCCGAGGATGCTGATAACGATGATTTGGATGATCCCCCTCCTCAGATCATACAAGGAGGCGGGAACCCACCAAACATTGAACAGCAACACTTCGAGGCACCTCCTCCCAACCTGAACCCCCAAAACCCACCAAATAACCAAAACCACCAAAACTTCCAAAACCAGCAAAATCAGCAGTACCAGAATCCTCATCAGAATCCCCCAAATCCTAATGACTTCAATGATCCGAGAAACTACTATATGCATCAGAATTACTACCCACAGCAGTATCAAGGAGGGGTTGAGAACAATCAACAAGCAGCAGCCGCTGATTACATGCAGCCAATCTTGGAGCCATATTTGAACATTCCTGGACAAGCTCCATTCTTGGCCAGGAATTTCGAATTAAAGCCGGCCCTCATCAATCTTGTTCAGAGCAACCAGTTCGCAGGGGCAAGTCATGAAGATCCCCATGATCATCTGCAGACTTTCCTAGAATTGTGTGATACTATCAAGAACCAGAATGTATCTGCTAACACCATTCGATTAAGACTGTTTCCTTTCTCTTTGACTAGCGGAGCACGAACATGGTACAAATCACTGCCTGTGAATCAGAAGTCTACATGGGAGGACGTGATCAGAAATTTCCTGACAAAGTACTTCCCGGAATCCAAGGTGGATGAATGCCGCTCTAAGATTGCGGAATTCAAGATGAAGCCAGACGAGTCCCTGTATGATGCAAAGGAACGGTTCTTCAACTTGCTCAGGAAATGCCCCCAGCATGTTTTCCATGATTGGGAGAAATTGAGAAAGTTTTATAGCGGTTTGACCCCAGCATGGAAGAACATGCTTGATGCTGCCGGTGGTCAACACCTGCTATACATTCCCATGGATCAAGCTTGGGCCAAGATTGAAGCAATGACTGTAAACAGATCTGTTCTTACTGATGATGTTAATTCCCCTCCCCCTCGTGGTTTGTGTGCTGTAGGTACAACAGAGAAATCAGATATTGAAAAGCTGCAAGAGCAGGTGGCAGCATTGTCTGTTAATCAGGGAGCTGGGAGCTCCACTCAAGGGCAGCAAACAGACGTAATCTGTGGATTGTGTCAAGGTGCTCACGCAACTGACACATGCGAACAGATTACAGCTGAAAGCTGCAACTTTGCAGGGACTTTCCCAAACAGGCACCCAAACTTGTCGTACTCAAACAACAATGCCCTTAATTCCCACCTCTTGAACAAGCCACAATAGCAGCAATTCAATCCTCAGCAGAACCAAGGATTCAATCAGAACAGGGGTCAGAACTTTCAGAACCCAGGTTTCCAACCTCAGATCCAACAGAGGCCTCCTCAAAATTTCCAACTGCCTACCCAGAACTTCCAAAATTTTCACCCCCAAAACTTCCAGCCTCAATTCATCCCGAACCAAGGCCAATGGAACCAAAACCAGAATCAGAATCAAAATCGAAAGCCCCCTTCAAGGCTGGAGAATTTGATGACTGATTTTATCACTAGCCAGAAGGAGATTAACACTCAGCTGCAGGCTTCCATCAGAAATGTGGAGACCCAAGTTACTCAAATGGCTAATGAAATGCAGAAAAGGGATAAAGGAACGTTGCCAAGCACTGCGGAAAAGAACCCGCAATGCAAAGCAATAACCTTGAAATCTGGGAAGACACTGGCTGGACCAAAAGGAGTGGATGCTGGGAACACTCATGAGGAAGATGATGATCCTGTTGACAATGCTGATGAGGAAGCCATGGATAAACAAAAGGAAGCCGAACAGCAGACTGACGCTGCAAAAAGAACGGCAGAAACAGAAAACGGTAATGGTGAAGGTACAACCTCTAACCAACTGCCACCAAAACATGATAACAAAAACAAGTTCATGCCTAGGGTTCCTTACCCGGCTAGACTTAAAAATAAGCAACAAGATCTGAAGTTTGAAAAATTTCTGAAAAGACTGCGGGAAGTTGAGATTACCATTCCTTTGATAGAAATGATCTCTGAAATGCCAGTCTATGCTAAGTTCTTGAAAGAAATGATTTCAGGAAAGAGACAGATTGAGCAGGACGAATTGGTGGTACTCAACAGCACTTGCAGTGCTATCATTCAGAAGAAGCTGCCGGAAAAGAAAGAGGATCCCGGATGCTATACATTGCCGATTCGGATTGGCCAGAACAACACCGGAAAAGGACTGTGTGACCTCGGTTCCAGCATTAACGTTATGCCATTAACCATGGTTAAACGTCTTAAGCTTGGAGTAGTTGAACCAGTCAAAATGAGGCTCCAGCTCGCAGATAGGTCAATTACAAAGCCAATCGGGATCTTGAAAGATGTGATAATCAAAGCAGGCAGTACTCCGTTCCCAGTAGATTTCATCATTCTGGACATCGAGGAGGACTCCGACATGCCTCTCATCTTAGGCAGGCCGTTCTTGGCCAAAGGCGGAGCACTAATTGATGCTAAATCCGGAAGGGTGACACTCCGCGTTGATGGGGATGAAGTCATCTTCGACATGGAGCAACTGCAGAAATTTCCGAACGACAGTTCCTGTTTTTCTTTTGATGATGTAATAGCTAGGAAAGAGCTAGACTCTGGAAACAATGATGAAATGATGCTGTATGAACCTTCAAAGCAGGTACTGAAGCCTGCTGGTGCTGAGCTAAAAGAACAGTGCAGCGTCGTCCAATTTGAGGATCCCGAGTCCGGGGACCTGGAAGCATAGGACGGTGTTGATTTCACTGCACAAGGGAATGATGGCACCGAAGAGGAAGAAGAGGATCCTGTACTGATGCAGGGTCCCGAAGGTAAATCTGATCTCCCACTGCCCAATTCTCGCAAATTACTCCCTTCCGTTGAATATCCACCAGAGCTCGAATTTAAAACATTACCCGATCATCTCAAGTACGCGTTTCTCGCAGAACATAAAAAATTACCTGTGATTGTTTCGGCTAAGCTCTCCCAAGAGTAAGAAAATGCTCTGGTGATCGTTCTTAAGAAACGTGTACATGCAATAGGTTGGACCATTTCTGATATAAAAGGAATAAGCCCTTCTATTTGCATGCACAGGATTTTAATGGAAGAAGAGTATAAACCCTCCCGTCATCCTCAAAGGCGTTTGAACCCCCTCATGCAAGAAGTGGTAAGAAAGGAGGTTATCAAGCTCTTAGATGCTGGTATAATCTACCCTATTTCTGACAGCAAATGGGTTAGCCCAGTGCAGGTCGTGCCAAAACGAGGAGGGATGTGCATAACCAAGAATGAGCAAGGAGAAGAGGTTGCAACCAGGCCAGTGACCGGATGGAGAGTTTGCATCGACTACTGGAAACTGAATGAGGCCACCCGCAAGGACCATTTTCCATTGCCTTTTATTGATCAAATGCTTGAGAGGTTGGCAGGGAGAGAATTTTATTGCTTTTTGGATGGTTATTCTGGGTATAATCAGATTGTTATTTCAAGCGAAGACCATGAAAAAAACTACTTTTACTTGCCCTTATGGCACTTTTGCCTACAGGCGCATGCCTTTCGGTCTTTGCAATGCACTTGCTACTTTTCAAAGATGCATGATGTCTATATTCTCTGAATTTATCGAAAAATGCATTGAGGTCTTCATGGATGACTTCTCTGTATATGGAGATACGTTTGATGAATGTTTTACTAATCTTGCTAAGATTTTAAAGAGGTGTGAGGACACTAATTTGGTTTTAAACTGGGAAAAGTGCCATTTTATGGTCACTGAGGGCATAGTGTTAGGTCATCGCATTTCTCGTGCAGGTATTGAGGTTGATCCAGCCAAAGTTTCCATCATTTCCAATCTCCCTCTCCCTAACTCGATCAAATCAGTTAGGAGCTTCTTAGGGCATGCCGGTTTTTACCGGAGATTCATTAAGGATTTCTCTAAAATTGCCAAGCCGCTCACTAATCTGCTTTGTAAAGAAAATCCCTTCTTAATAAATGAAGCGTGTGTCCAAGCCTTTGACACGCTCAAGAAGATATTGGTTTCTGCACCAATAGTGCAACCACCCGATTGGTCAATACCTTTCGAGGTAATGTGCGATGCTAGTGGTCTCGCCGTAGGCGCAGTTCTTGGACAACATAAGGATGGGAGACACTGCGTAATTCATTACGCAAGTCATGCCCTGAATGAAGCCCAAATTAACTACACCACAACGGAGAAAGAGATGTATGCTGTAATCTTCGTGTTTGATAAATTCAGACAGTATCTTATAGGTACGAAGACTATAGTATACACCGATCATTCTGCATTGAGATACTTGTTTAGCAAACAAGATGCCAAACCTCGATTAATCAGGTGGGTACTTCTGTTGCAAGAATTCGACATCATAATAAAAGATAGGCGAGGTCGAGATAATGGTGGTGCTGACCACTTATCTCGATTAGATAATGATAAAAAGGAAAAAGCCGTCAATGAAGAGTTTCCGGACGAACAGTTGTTCGCGTTGCATCTGCATAATCAAGCTTGTCCATGGTTTTCCGACATCGCTAACTTCTTGGCATGCGGAATAACCCCACAGTTTTCGAACTATCATCAGAAGAATAAGTTCAAACGAGATGTATTAAGTTACTTCTGGGAAGAACCTTATCTCTTCAAACACTGCGCCGATTCAATAATCAGGCGATGTGTGACCGAGCATGAAGCCTATCAAATTGTCAGAAAATGCCATGAATCAGAATATGGAGGCCACCATGGTCCCGCTCGAACGGCCCACAAGGTCCTCGAATGTGGATTTTATTGGCCTCACATCTATGAGGATTGCAGGACATTTGTGAAAGGTTGCGACAAGTGCCAAAGATTAGGAAACCTCTCCAAGAGGGATGAGATGCCTCAAAAGGGAATTCTCACACTTGAGATTTTCGATGTATGGGGCATTGACTTCATTGGACCGTTTCCACCATCTGGTGGAAACTACTATATCTTGGTAGCTGTCGATTACGTGTCCAAATGGGTTGAGGCTGTCGCATTACCAACCAATGATGGTAGCCAAGTCATCAAGTTCCTCAAGAACAACATTTTTAGTAGATTTGGCATACCTAGGGTGGTGATATCTGATGGAGGAACACACTTTATTAATAAAGCTTTTGAAACTTTAATGAGTAAAAATGGAATCCTCCATAAGATAGGCACGCCTTATCATCCCCAGACTAGTGGGCAAGTCGAAGTATCCAATCGCGAAATCAAACATATACTCGAGGCCACAGTCGGGATAACCCGCAAGGATTGGGCACGTAAGCTCAATGATGCTCTATGGGCATACCGCACAGCATTTAAGACTCCCATTGGGATGTCCCCTTACAGACTTGTCTTCGGAAAAGCCTGTCATTTGCCTGTAGAGTTAGAGCATAAGGCTTGCTGGGCCGTCAAAACGCTAAACTTCGATCCGAAAGTTGCTTGATAATGGCCAGAAATGACCATTATTTTCAATCCATTTCCGTGTCTGAAACGGGCATTTGATCGCATTCCGGTCTTATATTAAATAAGAAAGCAGTCGAATTGGGCTGATTTATGCATAATTGTAAAAATATTGAGCTGGTATGAAAAATGCACAAATATGTAATTTTATTACATATTTATGTTAGAAAAATCCAAAAACATGAGAAAAAGAAAAGAAAAGAAAAAGGAAACAAAAAGATGGGCAAAAGAATAAAAAAAAAGCCCACGAAATACAAAAAGATGGGAAAAGATAGACAAGCCCACAAAAAGAATAACCTTGGCCCATCCGGCCCAGTCAGCTCTGTCTAGGAACATCTTGTCGAGGAACCCTGGTCGAGGACCATGGTTCCGCGACACAGGAGAGATTCGCGACCAGCATGCAACATGAAGAAAAGACCAGTCTGGGAACCTCCAGTCGAGGAACCCTGGTCGAGGACCATGGTTCCGCGACACGACCCAGCTCCGCGCCACCAACACCTTGGAGGCCAAGCCATGCCCCAATCGAGGAACTCCTGTCGCGGTCCATGCTTCCGCGACACGGACATGGATAGAGACACAAGACCCAGTCGAGAAGCCTTGCCACATGCAGCCCAGTCCCGCGACAAAGTTGTGATGTGTGTGATGTCTTGAGACACAATGGGCCTCAGGTCAAGCCCATGGGCCTAGGGTTCCACTTCTATAAATATGAGGTGAACCCCATGAGCTAAGCAGTTTTTTTTTAGAATTTGGACAATATCAGGAAAATCACTCTTGGAGACAAGTGTAGAGCTTAGTTGTAGGTAGTTTTTAGGTTAGCTTAGTTAGTTTTAATTTTTCTGTATTATTTAATTATTGCATAGATTTAGCTAGGGTAGCCAGTTTTCACTTTGTTTTCAGTTTCAAACTTTGTTTTTAAGGTTTGTGATATCCAGGATGATGGGTATTAACTAGTTCCTTAATAAAATGGGAAGATATTCTTGAAATGTGTCCCAAAAATCATGAAATGGGTTTCACACCCCATGGATCTTCTATTATCTCTCTCTGTTGGTCACTTGACCTTTATTTTCTAGTTTATATCACTGTTGGTGATGTTCTTTTTGGATAATGTTGCATGTTATGAGTGATCAAGCCTAGATTAGGGTTAAACCTATTTTAAATATTGTCTCTTGTTTCCTTCATGAGTAAGGCATGTTCTCGCTAGATTTAACTTTGTTTGGTACTTTTAGTTTAATGTAGTTTTTAAAACCTCTAATGGGTAAGATCACGCACAATGCATGCTCCTGTTCCACTTTACTTTTCTGACATGTGTCCTGAACACACCCAGGTCGCTAACCACTTCTTGTCGCGGAACCACGTTCAGCGATAAGGGGGCAGTTCAGCGACATGCGTGTCCAAGAACATGTGTTGTATAAAACTTTTAAATCCCCTGGTCGCAAACCAAACCTGTCGCGGACCCACGGTCCGTGACACAACCACTTGATTAGCGACCAAGGACCCAAATACTTATATTTTATTCTGGAAGGGCTCTGGTCGCGGAACCCCTGTCGCGGACCCATGGTCCGCGACACACTCCCTGTTCTGTGACCAGGAATTATGCCCTTGTTGGATTTTCATACCTCGTGTCGCGGAGCACCTGTCGCGGACCCATGGTTCGCGACACACTCCTTGTTCTGCGACACGACAACCCTAATTTCCAAAATTTCTCTTCTTTTATTTCACACCTATCTGTCGAGATCCTCCTGTCGCGGACCCATGGTCCGCGACACAATTTCTGTTTCTCGACAGGCTTGGCACCTTTTTGCCAAATTTTTATTCTCCATCTCACCCTATTAATTAATTGAACCTTTATATTAATATTTTGAGGTTGAAATCCAATGATCTCAACCCATGATTAATTTGATATAAAGAACTTTGTTCAATTTTCCATTAAAAGACTCTTCTATAAAAATTAAACTCTAATGATCTAAGTATATAATCCGGACTGTAATTAATTAATTAATTATGGAATGAGTGATTATTTAGACATAATGAGTAATTATGGATTAATTTCCATACCCTTGCATGAGAAACCAATGTCTCTCATACAAGATGACCCAAAAATATTTTCTTTTATTTATTTTATCTTTTCTGTGTTGTGTGAAACAGCTAGTAAGGAATATATCAGACTAATGTTGGCGGGTGTTCCCACACGGATAAACTAGCTCGTGGTCTGTATATTAGTTACTAGATGTTATTTTGCATGGTCCGGATAGTGGTTGGTGGAAGCCTTGGCGGTTCGACCATCCGGGATTATAATAGCTGCTCAGCTGACTCCTATCCGGATACAGTTTCTCTTTCTTTATCTTAATTTCAAACCTGAATCTAGAGCTGTAGTAATAATTAGATGATATATGCCAATGTTATCTAATAATTATTGTAGTAATAGAACATGAGGGTTTCGATCCAATGTCACAGATAGTGGAGTCTAAGTTGACGGCGGCAACTGTCATTTAGGGCATTCCACTGTCTAAAATCATTCCCACCTGGAATAGTCAGGACCCGGATAGCAGATGTTTGCAGTCCGGATTATCCTGATTATTTTTGTCATCTTTTTAGCCAAATAAATTCTTCTCATCTCCGGCTATTTCATCTCTGTGTCTCACTTCTGTCTAAACCCACCTTATATTTTGGATTATTTAATTTTACACTTCACTATAAATTTATGCATGATATCATTATGTAGATACTGTGGTCAATATTATTTTGGGATCCTTCCCTTGGACATAGAAGTCTTGATTTAAATCAGATGTCTCACAATAAATTTCCAACAAAAATTCATTTATAAAATCCGGATCCGCGTAAGGGATAAATACCACAGTTATGACTAATTCATATCCGACTGGGGGTTGATTTTGGGAAATTAGAAGCAGAGTCAGCGATTAGGTCTCACCTAGACTGAAAGGGTCTGCGTTCTTATTGAGAGTCTAGTACCTGTTTAGGGAATGATTTTCAAATATCTATCATTTTCCAAAATTGCTGTGTGTTGAAAATCTGGTATTAAATATCACACTGAGATGGGGTCCACTTGGATTCAAATACGGTGTGATAGATAATTCTAGAGGAACAATACATAGGCCTTGGTTATTTTCTAAGATAGGGTTGAGTTCCTTTCAACTGCTATCCTTCTCTGCCAATGCCTATTTTTGAGTCCTGAGTGAGTGCATCCGGAACGAACTAATTTATTAGTTCGTTTCATTAGTTTGCATCTTATAACCACCCGACGGGAAGTGAACACTGCGAGCGGTTCACCGAGAATAGGGAATTCTTGATCCACACCCGGTCATTCCGGCTGGGGGCTTTCTTTTACTACCAGGGTCAGACTTTTCAAAAACCTCCGAGTGATAGGATTTTAAATGCTTTCTTTATCGCTTTCTTTTAAATGCTTTCGTTAGAGGTCACTCGGTTGTATTGAGAGTTGTGTAACTGCTACTAGGACTGAGAGTTAAGGGATAGTTCAGGGCTTGATTAGAATCTTTGGGTGTGACATGGGGGAATGATAGGAGTACTTGGCATATCAACTAATGATATGTTAGGTGTTGCTTATCCACCACAGATAAATAACATACCATTGCAAGGGTAGTTTTGTGTCTGTGGTATCTTAGAATTTATTTTCTTAAGAGCATGTAAACTCTTACTGTAAGTACCTGTCTGTTAAAGGGAACATGGTATAGAGAGCATGAGAATTAGCTAACTGTTGGAATATCCCAAGCTAAGATCTGCGTAACAAAATGGAAGTTTAATTGTGTTTCATCTGAATCTTGTCCAATCTTTATTATATTCTTCCTGTCCCTTCTGTCTCATTTTAAATATGCTTTCTTAGAATAATTTTAATCGCTTTCTTAGAATAATTTTATTGCTTTCTTAGATCAAATTTAATTCGCTTTCTAGAATAATTTTACCTGCTTTATTTTAATCGCTTTCATAGCTTAGTTTAAATTCTGTCAAGTAGTTGTTAGATATCAAACACAAACTCGAATCGAGTAACCGAGTGGAAAATCTTATTAAACGACGTGGGCCCTGCTTCTATCGCACATCCTCCAGTGAACGATTCGGTCTTACTATAAATTACTGCAATTTTTGACACCGTGCGCTTTCGGGCCACAGTTTCTTAACACGAGTAATAAAAACATGACAACCTATAAATATATCCCTAATTCCAAACTCCGCCTTCATAAATTGGTTTCATTAAATAAAATCGAAAATCAGGATTATGATCTTTCAGAAAATGCTCATATAGTGGGAATGTGATAAAAGTTTCATGGCGCGGATTTTCATGACATGGAACTATGATAAGTTCCATGATGCAAATTGCCAGGAACCTTCAGTGTGACAGACTGAAGGTTAAGATTGAACTATCTATCCTGGCTGCACCGTGAAAGCTGTCAAAAGTTTCATGCCAGGGAGGTCCACAGCGCCGTTTGAAATCAGAATACCCCATATGAGTAATAAAAAGCGAAATATATCCTTAAACCCCTTCCCATGAATCATAACTCTTTTCATTTAATAAATTTAACCTGGGATATTTTAGAAAATACTCGTGTGACGAAATTGTCAAAAGTTTCATTGCTCAGAGCAAACGTAAGTTGGACCTCAATGAAATTGAGGAAATACGAGCGCTAGCTTATGAAAGCTCTCGAATTTATAAGGAGCGGACCCAGAAGTTGCACGATCGCAGGATTAAGTCAGCATTTTTATGTTGGTCAAAATGAATTATTGTTCAATTCTAGGTTGAAGCTGTTCCCTGGGAAGCTTAAATCCAGATGGGAGGACCACATGAAGTGCTAGAAGTGTTTGAAAATGGAGCCGTCAGGATCCGAACTGACAAGGGCAACATAGTGGTGAATGGACATCGGTTAACGGAGTACCTCGGACAGTTCGATCCGGAGAACGAAAGCCAAGCAGTGGCAGACCCGGCTTACACCTAATAAGAAACAGCATTAAAAGCAAAAAAAAAAAAAAATTCAGTTTATATATATATAATCTTATGGTATACTATTATCATAACAGGAGAGTACCCAAAAATCAATTAAACATTTAGAGTACTAAGACTCTAAATGTGAGGATGTTGATATTTGGAGAAAATCTAATGCGTTGTATTTATCTGTCTTGCAGAAAGTTCGGAACCATCAAAAAAAGGAACAGTAAAGTAACACGGAAAATCAGGTTCTTGGTTGGATTAATCCCATGAATTTAAGAAAATATTTACGGAAATTGAAGCAATTCAAATCCGGAATAATTTTTGCAAATAAATGGAATTAACCCAACCTAATTTATGCAAGTGGATCCTTCTTTAATTTCAGCCCAGTACATTTTTGAATATTATTTGGACTGAATTTATTCAGGCCCAAATCAAATAAAATGAACTCAAGCCCAACATCACATTCGGGCCCAGTCACGAAAAATTTGAAAATTCAAAATTCATGTCGTAGAACCAACCACTGTGTTGCGAAGCAATGCTCCGCGACCAGGCCTGGTCCCGCGCCACAGTCGCACTTATTACCCTTTCGATGTCGCGGAACATCTGTCGCGGTCCATGGGTCCGCGACCGGCCCTCAATTCCGCGACACCATTCCCCGTTGACTTTTCCATGCCAGAACTCGGTCGCGAAACTCCTGTCGCAGACCATGGCTCCGCGACCAGACTCAGATTCCGCGACTCGTGTAATGTTGCTATGCCCTGGTCGAGGAACCCTGTTCCGCGACACGGTCTGGTTTCCGCGACCAGTGTTTTTAGTATTTATACCCCCCCTCCTCACCTCATTTTCCCTGCACTCACGTCAGTTTCATCCAACCTCCATCTTTTCATCTTCTCCTGTTCCCTCTTCTCTCTACCGAACGAACACCACCGTGTTCTTCGCACTCAATCACTCCTTTTTCAAGGGGAGACTATGGACCGATTCTACAGGATCCTTCCGAATCTGGGACCTCTACCCAGACCTGAACCATGGAGGGCAGGGTAGAAGCCTACTTTTCCTCCTGTTCAGGGCTCTTCCTAGCTTCCGTGTTCTTTTGCTTTTATTTGATTTTGAGAAGTCATAATGTGGTTTGTGTGCACTTGTTTTTTTTTTTTTTGTTCTTGAGGTTTTAAGTGTTCTCGGTTGCAAGCATTGTTTTGAGATCTTTTTGGATCCTTACAAAACCCATTTTAAAACTGTCGAGAGTTAAAATTTTTGAAAGTCTTAAACTTGAGAGAACAAACTGATGAATGTTGGGGTGTTGTTTTGAGCACCATGATGTTATTGGTTTTTTTTTTATTTTATTATTGAGTTTAGGGTTTTGTATTTGATTTTCTTTCTTGTGTAAGTTTTGCTTTTGAAATAAATGTTTCCGGAGTGTTATCTTGGAACATTAAAATGGAATGATCTTTTTGGCATATTTGTTCCCACATGTTACAATCTTCTGGGAATAAATGTTTGTTTGTTTATGGAAACATAGTACAAACACCCAATGGGAGACTTCCACATTTTAATAAAAGTGACCTTTTGGAAAAAGACAAAAATAGTTGATAGGTTTTAATTGACTTGTGTTCTTTTTGTTCCCAATGGAACTGTAGTGTGAGTAAGTAGCAGTATTTTTGTCACCCAACTGCTATTCTTTTCAAAAAAATCCAAAATTGGACCACTCGCATCCCACTTTTCTTAATAAAACAAGTCAACCCTTTAAAATTAAAAAAAGAGTGTTCGGAAATTTTCGGATGTTTTAACTATCCAAGACAGTCCAGGCAGTCCAGAAATAGCAAATCCATTGCGCCACGCTTCTACTGCACATTTCAAAATTCGAGCATTTCACCCCATCCACCCATCTCATACCATTTTCAACAAGTGTCTCGGACTTGTTTAATAATATTGAAAAATCAAAATTTTGGGTCCGATGGCCCATTAAAAATATATAGGGGCCCAATGACCCCTATCTTTTCATAAAAATCTATTTTACCCATGCTTTAAATTAAAAATTCAAGTCAGAAACTTAATAATCTCACATTTAGAGTAAAACTCTAAATGTGAGGATGTTGGTTTCTAAACTCGAATAATCTCTGAGAAATTATAAAAATTGGATTCATCCCTTCTTATCTTTTCAGGGGAAATCTTCCAATCCCAGACCCAGTGCCCGGAGGAACCCATCTGCTAGACCTGCCAGAAGAACTCCTAGGTGAGATCCTCTCCAGAATAGGAGAGGATGAGATCAGGGAAGTGTTCACTGCACAAGAGACATGCCAGAAGCTCAGAAACGCAGGAAACCTTGCCATCGTTTACAAACGATGCGAGTTGGATACGGCTAGGGTGAGGCAGTGGCAGTCGAGGATACGGCAGCAGAAAGAGAGATTTCTGAACACGTGCACTGAGGCTGGAAACTTCAACCTCCGAATTGTTCCAGCACTCCTAGCATTCACAGAAGGGGATGAAGAGCAAGCCTGCGAACTGTTGCGGCCAGGCATCGAGGACAATCACAAAGCGTCTATCTTCACCCGTGGACTGATGCTCATGAGCAAGCTAGATGAAGGCCAGGTCAATCAGGGGATCGCAATGATAGAAAGAATGGTGACCGATTGAGAGGTCCTGAACTACACATCTACCAACACCCTCTCGTGGATGGCAGACAATCATGCCCCCTACTTGTTTGCAGGGCAACCACCCCGAGTCTTCTGCAGAAGGATGCATGAACCCCTGAGAGACCACAACGGCTGGTGCCTGCGCTGTGATCTGACTAGCTACGTCCACTGGTTCAGATACATGTTCTTAGAGAAGGAGGAAGGAGGAATGAATCTTAGTATGCTCTAGTTCTTTTTAAGCCTAGTATCGGCATATATAAGGGATTTCCTCTTTTGCATGCAGGTTCACGCTAACTGCATAGGAATCCCTTGAAATGATTGTACTTTATCGCTTTCCACAAATTGAACTCAAGATTGAGATCTGCAACAATCTTTATTTGCTTCCTTTGAAAAGATGTCTGACAGTCCAAGATGAATAAGTGACTGTCAGGCCAAAAATATGCTGTTGACATACTCCGTGTGTCAGCAGTGCCTCTTTACTGCTTTAAATTGAATAACCAGCAAAATATGCATAAACCTGCTCTAAATTCACATGTTGAATTTAGGCTTATGATTAAATTTCAAACTTTTAAATTGGGATAATATAATTGAGAACATGCATGAAATGAATTCCTAAGGTTTTGAGCTATAAAAATTTAATGATGCGATCAGCTTATTGGGTAATAAATCTGCATGTTAGAGATTTCGATTGAATAAATTGTTAGAATTAAGCTCTGATTAAATTTGAGAATATTGTATGACATGAATCAACCCAACCTTGTGAGATTCGAGCCATGAGTCACTTTTACTCATTTATTTTCTTTGATGTGTGAATCATTTTGATTAAAGGAAACTAGAACTTGCGATTGGGACCGATTCAAGACCATGCCATATTCCCAAAATCGAGCGTATGATCGAGGCACCTAGAAAAACCCAAATTGTTGGCCTTCGTTTGAAATCCAAACCCAAAAATATTTTCCCTTTAGGATTAACCAATTTGAGCCTTAAGCCTAATTTTTCTTTGAAACCCCCTATATTATTCCTATCCTTACAAAAAGACCCAAAAATTCAAACCCAAGTATGCAAGAATAAATTTTATCAAGGCATTACAATTTTTGATCATCAACAAAAATTTCAATCGGTATTCAAGAATCCGATCAAAAAAAAAAACAAAAAAAAAAGTCGAGTTTCAATCGACAAGAATGAATTGCAAATGACAAAGCAAATTAGACATAGTCTAATGTCATGCAATAGTAAAGAAAAGCAAAAGAAAGAAAGAAAAATAATGGTGATCATAAATTTTAAATAAAAATGCCAAGTTAAGATAAAATGAATTCTTGCCACTTCAAGCCCAATAATTCCCTTCCTTACCAGATGATACAACCGTATGCCCCATTACAACCCTTAAATAAGACCTCATGATCTCGATTTGAAGAAATGAGCCGGTGGCGAGTTGGTCTGATTGCAAGCTTATGGGATAATTTAATTAAATTTGATTTTGAGCGTTCGTAATTAAACCCCAATTGAGAGTGAGTGAACTTTCCTATTCTCCTACATGTGA
This sequence comes from Hygrophila difformis, assembly GCA_030278955.1. NCBI lineage: Eukaryota > Viridiplantae > Streptophyta > Magnoliopsida > Lamiales > Acanthaceae > Hygrophila > Hygrophila difformis. The sequence goes on along the minus strand of JAOANR010000004.1, from coordinate 9,280,189 downwards.
GGCTCTGTTTCATGAATTATGTTATGCTCACGTCATCCCTTAATTCTCATTTTTAATCTTTGCATCTTTCAAACATGATGTTCATGAAGGATTGATAATAATGTTTGATTTGTAGGCCCGATGTAGTGAGCAAGTATCATTTCATTAAACACTGCAATCAAGGGAATTTAATACTTGTATTTTTTGATTGTCTTATCCCAATCCAAAAAGAATGTGATCTATGAAGCCACGAAAATGAATTGAATATGTAGAGTCCGTGTTCTTAGGAACATTGACTCTGACTGCTCGGGGACGATCAATATTAAATGTGAGGATGTTGATAATGGCCAGAAATGACCATTATTTTCAATCCATTTCCGTGTCTGAAACGGGCATTTGATCGCATTCCGGTCTTATAATAAATAAGAAAGCAGTTGAATTGGACTGATTTATGCATAATTGTAAAAATATTGAGCTGGTATGAAAAATACATAAATATGTAATTTTATTACATATTTATGAATATGTAATTTTATTACATATTTATGTTAGAAAAATGCAAAAACATGAGAAAAAGAAAAGAAAAGAAAAAGGAAACAAAAAGATGGGCAAAAGAATAAACAAGCCCACAAAATACAAAAAGATGGGAAAAGATAGAAAAGTCCACAAAAAGAACAACTTCGGCCCATCTGGCCCGTTCAGCTCAGTCTGGGAACATCCGGTCGAGGAACCCCGGTCGAGGACCATGGTTCCGTGACACATGAGGGATTAGCGACCCAGCGTGCAACATAAAGAAGAGACCAGTCTGGGAACATCCAGTCGAGGAACCCCGGTCGAGGACCATGGTTCCGCGACACGATCAAGGCTCCGCGCCACCAACACCTTGGAGGCCAAGCCATGCCCCAGTCGAGGAACCCCGGTCGCGGTCCATGCATTAGCGACACGGACATGGATAGCGACACAGACGCACCTATAGAGACACAAGACCCAGTCGAGAAGCCTTGCCACATGCAGCCCTGTCCCGCGACACAAGGTGATTCCGCGACAAAGTTGTGATGTGTGTGATGTCTTGAGACACAGTGGGCCTCAGATCAAGTCCATGGGCCTTGGGCTCCACTCCTATAAATATGAGGAGACCCCCATGAGCTCAGGGTTAGAAATTCATTCTCTTGAAGACACAGTTGGAGAATCTCTCTCTAGGTAGTTCTTAGTTTAGGTTTATTTTCATTTTTTGTATTATTTAATTTGAGCCATAGTTTAGTTTAGTTAATTTAATTTTATGTCATTTTCTGTTTAAGAAGCATAGGTAGCCACTGTTCACAGTTTCATTCTTGTTGTTGAGTTTGGCTTTAGGGGTTTGTAATACCCAAATGATGGATATTAACAAACCCCATTAATAAAATGGGAAAATATTCACCAAGTTGTGTCCCAAAATCATGAAATGGGTGCCATAAACCAATGGATTTTTACTGCTTTCCTTTTATTTGGGTCATTTGACCCTTATTGCTTTTTGTCTCTTATTTTCGGATATGTTGTGTTCTTATGCGTGGTTGAACCCTAGATTAGGTTTTGCTTTATTTTAAATTCTGTTTTGAGTAGATTTAATCCTGTTCTAGCATGTTCTTGTAGATTTTTAAATTTTGTTTGGATAGTGTAGTTTAGAATAGCTTTTTAATCCGAAATGGGGTGAGATCACACTGTTTGCATGCCACTGTTCAACTTTGCTTTTACTGACTTGGGTCCTGAACCACCCATGTCGCTAACCGACTCCTGTCGCTAAGCCACGTTTATCGACAGGAGGCTGTTCCGCGACATGGATGTCTAAGGACACTTGTCTTCATTATTCGAAAACCCTTGGTCACTAAACACCCTGTCGCGGACCCACGGTCCTCGACTCAACCTTGCTTAGCGACCAGGAACCAAACTCTTGTTATTATTCTCTGCATGGCTCCTGTCGCGGAACACCCTTGTCGCGGACCCATTGTCCGCGACTCAACTTTTATTCCGAGACAGGAAATTATGCCGTGTATTATTTTGAAAACCCCAGTCGCTAGACATCCTGTCGCGGAGCCATGCCCCGCGACACAGTTCCAGATTAGCGACTGGGGACCAAAATACTTAGAAATTTTCCAGAGCAATCTTGTGTCGCTAAACACCTGTCGCGGACCCACGGTCCGCGACACAACTTTTGCTTAGTGACACAAGGTGAAACTCTGCCCAAATTTCTGTAAATGTCGAGGCACCCATGTCGCGGGTCTAGGCCCCAGACACAATTTATGGCATCTCGACAGAACTCCCTCCTCTATTTAACCCTAAAAATTCTAATCTTCTATCTTCCATTATATTGCAAAAACTCACATCTGAATCCCACGGATTAAGATGTAATACCCTAGAATTGCAATATAAGGCGTTATGCTGCCAAAATTTTGCTTCTCCATCTTCCATCTGTTAATTAATTGAACCCTCTAGTCATTAATGATTAATGATTCTAATTAGCAGTAATTGAATCACTAATTATTGTGATTAAAGGACCTTTGTTCAATTGTCATTAAAATATTTTTCTATAAATAAAATCATGATGCCTTAAACAGATAATCCGGACTGTAGTTAATTATGGTAGGAGGGATTATTTAAGCCATCAATTATGGATTGATTCCATAACCTTGCATGAGAAACCAATGTCTCTCATGCAAGCTCTTCTCTTTATTTCATTTTATTTTGTCTTTTGCGTATTGTGTGTAACAATTAGTAAAGAATGCATCAGACTAATGTTGGCGGGTATTCCCTCACGGATAACTAGCTTGTATTCTGGGTATTAGTTACTAAGTGTTATTTTGCATGGTCTGGATGGCAGTTAGTGGAAGCCTTGGCGGTTCGTCCATCCGGGACTATAATAGCTGCTCAACCGATTCCCATCCGGATACAGTTTATTTTATTTATCTTAATTTCCAAACCCAAATTCCAATCTGTAATAAAATTCTGCTAATGTCTGTCAACATTAGCTGACAAGTACTGCAGAGAGGAAGCATGTGGGTTTTTCTCTGAATTCACAGACAGTAGTGGCCCAACTGGTAGCGACACTGCCATTTTAGGGTCTCGCATGTCTAAATTCGCTCCATCCGAGTAATAGGGAAATTGGACAGTAGATGTTTACAGTCCACTCGATTATTCTGCCATTACTTTTGGTCCCCTGACCATTTCATTTCTGTGTTTTACCTTCTGTCTAGACCCGCATCTATATTTTGGGTCAATTAATTTTACACTTCCATATACCCTTATGCATGATAATATTATGTACTATTGTGGTCTAAAATATTTTGGGATCCTTCCCTTGGACAATAGAAGCATAGATTTGAAACAGATATTGCATATTAAATTTCCGATAAAAACTCCTTTATAAAATCCGGATCTGAGTAAGGGATAAATTCTTCAGTTATGACCAATTCATATTCTATCAAGGGTTGATTTTGGGAAATTAGAAGCAGAGTCGGCGATTAGGTCTCATCTAGACTGAAAGGATCTGTGTTTTAATTGAGAGTCTAGTACCTGTTTAGGGAATGATTTTCAAATTCATTATTTTCCAAAATTGCTGATTATTGGGAATCTGAGATTAGATATTGCACCGAGATGGGGTCCATTTGGACTCAAATACAGTGCAGTAAATAATCTTAGAGGAACATCATCCAGGCCTTGGTCATTTTCTAAGATAGGGTTGAGTTTTCTTTCAACTGCTATCCTCTTTTGCCAAAGATTATTCTTGAGTCCTGAATGAGTGCATCCGGAACGAACTAAGTTATCAGTTCGTCTCATTAGTTTGTATCTCATGACCACCCGGAAGGAAGTGAACACATGAGTGGTTCACCAAGAGCCGGGAATTCTTGATCCATATTCCGTCATTATGATGGGGAGTTGTCTTTTACTACCAGGGTCAGACCTTCAAAACCTCCGAGTGATAGGTTTTAAATGCTTTCTCTACTGCTTTCTTTACCGCTGTCTTTTAACTGCTTTCTTTAGAGGCCACTCGGTTGTATTGAGAGTTGCGTAACTGCTACTAGGACTGATAGTTAAGGGATAGTTCAGGGCTTGATTAGAATCTTTGGGTGTGACATGGGAGAATGATAGTAGTACTTGGCATTTCAATAAATGATTTGTCAGGTGTTGCTTAACCACCACAGATGAAATAACATACCGTGGCCGGGGCAGTTACGAATCTGTGGTATCTTAGAATTTGCGGTCGTAAGAACATGTAAACTCACGCTGTAAGTACCTGTCTGTTAAAGGGAACGCTGTACTGAGAGCATGAGAATTAGCTATCTGATAGGATTATCCCGAACAAAGATCTGTGTATAAAAATGGAAGTTTAATACTGCCGTATCTAAATCTTGTCCAAAATTTCATTCTTTTCCTCCTGTCCCTTCTGTCCACATTGTGATTCAGCTTCATAGCTAGCATAGTGTAAATTTTCACTGCTTTCATAGATAGTATTTATCGCATTCTTAGAATAACTTTACCCGCTTTTTAGAATAAAATTCATGTGCTTTGTAGAATAGATTCAAGTGCCTTTGTAGTTTAGTTTAAATTCAGTCAGTAGATGCTAATCACTTTTCAAACCAAGTGGAGCAATACGAATGGAAAATCTAGTAAAACGACGTGGGCCCTGCTTCTATCGCACATCCTCCAGTGAACGATCCGGTCTTACTATAAATTACTGCAATTTTTGACACCGTGCGCTTTCGGGCCACAGTTTCTTAACACGAGTAATAAAAACGTGACTACATATAAATATATCTCTAATCCCAACTCCGCAATCATAAATGATTTTCAATTAAATAAAAATCAAGACCGGGGTTTTATTATTTCGAAAATACTCGTGTGGGAAATTGTCAAAAGTTTCAGCTGGTACGAATAGTATGTGATTGTGCATGTTCCGGAGATCATGGGTAGGAGTGTTCTGATTAAGAGGTATTCGCTCATCCTTTGGTGCTTTGATCCCGTTCTTTTTCAAGAAACGAGGGATCAAAGCAGGATATGGCAGAAGATCAATTTTGCCAAGGGATCCGCGGGTGTAACCTAGCATCTTTGAGAGCACAGAAAGACCAAAGTTTGTCATAGACATATACTCCCTCCATTTTTTTTAAGTGTTACGTTTTGAATTTTTTTCTGTTCATTGTACTACTTTGACTTCTATTTTTGTTATAGTTATAGAAGACAAAATATAGTCAAGTGAGATCTTGTTAGATTCGTCTCATCTTGTATTTTTTAAATATCACATTTTTAGAATTTTAACTTGTACCGAATTGGAGTTATTAATTGTTGAAAATGTGCATTGGCGTACGTGCAAATGAGAAGTGTAACATTTAAAAAAAATGGAGGAAGTATTTATCAATACAAAACATCATTTTACTCATATGAGAGGAAACTTGACTGGCATTGGTAGTGGGGACAATGTTGGAACTGCAGAGCCTGAAGAGGTAGCTAAACTTCAAAGTGAGCTGAGAAGTGCGCAGTTGCCCGCATCCAAAACTGACACTTTTGGTGTTGGAAATGACATAGAACAACCTCAGCATTTGAGCCCGGCATATACTTGATTATATTGTCAAGAGTGTTGTTATCCTTCACCTTGAACAGCCTATTGATGACGTGAGGGTTGATATCCAGAATCTGGCCTCTAATATACACTTTCGCAGCAAATGGTGACTCTAGATCAAGGACATCCGAATGAAGATTAGCGTAGAACTCTCGAACTAGGGCAGGGGAGTAGTCTTCCAGCTTTGCTGCCCAGTAGTGAAGCTTGCACTCCTCAAGGTACTTGGAGAAACCAAGTTCTCTGTAGATAGAGTTAGTAAACTATTCCTCCGGAATGAAGTCTATTGTTAAGTTCCTTGAAACGGTGCATCTCCTTGTCAAAGTATTTGAAGTTGAGAGCATCTCTCACGGTCATAGGTCCAATCTTCTTTGGTCGTTTCTCATGTGTCTCGACAGCAGGTTCCTTGTCCTTTCTCTTGCGAGATCTGGTGACTGGAGTGCGTGCTGTAGGACGACGTTGTTGTGTGGTCTCGACTCTGGGTTGGGTCTGGTCTGCATTGTCCTGTTCCTCAGCATCATCATCATACTCGTTTGGATTGTGATCATCGTAAGCCTGAGGATAGGTGGTAGTTGTGCCATCGTCCCAGTCGACAGCAAAGGTTTCCTTCTGAGGTACGGGCAAAGCCAGTGGAGTGGGTGCAGAAAGTGCTCTAGCGGGTGGGAGATAGTCAAGAGGAAGGACCTCTTGGACGACGTCATCAGCTTTTTCTCTCGTCCGCTCACCGACCTTTTCGGCACAGGGGTCTGCAGCGATCATTTCAGTGGCCTGAGTTCCGGTTTGGACATTTTAAGTAGGAGAAACAATGACCAGACCCGTTTGAGTAGGATTTTCTGAGGTTTCATAGAAGCAGAGGGATTTGTGGTAGGGTTGGAAGACAAGGATGCCATGGGTAGTTTCTGCAACAGACTAAGGGGGCACACAACAAATGAAGTGAAATGCATTATTTGTAAACGAAAGAGTAAGAAAGTTTAAACCACGATGAGGAGGATCAATGGAGTAATGATGGCGGTTTCGAGCGTCTGCACTGCAGTTTTGAAAAGACGAGTATTTGCAATCTTCAGGTAATCATGGCTGTTGCAGACGTCGAATCAAATCCCCCTTTTTGGTGTTATCCGAATTCTCCATTTGAAATTTCCTGGGCCTGCAAGGCTTAGTTGAAAACGAAATACAAAGGCCCACTAGAGTATAGATTTTATTGAGAGTAAAAGCTCAAGCCCAGAATAGTTCTAAGTCTGTCAAACTTATCTCCATCCATTGCTTTAGTTATGATGTCTGCACGTTGCTCTGGCGGCCCTATATATTGAATATCACAAATGTTATTTTCAACCATATCTCTTATGAAATGATACCTGATATCAATGTATTTGCTTCTATTATAAAGGACTGGATTCTTTGAGCTGTTTATTGCACTAGTGTTGTCACAGAGTACCACAAACTTCTCTTGATTGATTCCATAATCAGCCAAGGTTTGCTTCATCCACATTAATTGAGAACAACAGGAGGTTGCAGCAATGTACTCTGCTTCAGTTGTAGAAAGAGCAACTATGTTCTGTTTTCTTGAGTACCGGCGACCAAATTATTGCCAAGATAAAAACATTCGCCTGTAGTTGATCTTCTGTCATCACAGCTCCCAGCCCAATCTGAATTTGTGTAACCTATAAGCTATAAGGATGATCTTTTAGAATATCAAATTCCGAGTCCAATAGTTCCCTTGATATATCTCATAATCCTTTTTGTTGCTTTGAGGTGTGTTTCTGAATACCCATTTAGTTCCAATAACCTTGATGTTGTCTGGAGGTGGTACTAACTCCCATACTGAATTCCTTTCAAACTGAATAAGCTCATCTTGCATGGCTGCAATCTAGTACTCATCCTTGAGTGCTTCAACAACATTCTTTGGTTCAATCTTTGAAATGAAGCAGTTTAGTCCAGCTAAATGTCTGTAATAAACTTTCTTATTTCTGGTCTGTCTGGGATCATCCACATTTCCTATGATGTCGGTTTAGAATGGTGTTTCAATGTCCTAGAACCTTTTCTGTTGTTAAATTCAGAATTATCAGCTGGTCGTTGCTCTTCTCCTTCAACTGCAGCTGTCTCAGTTTCAGCACAAGATTCTGTGTCTACTTCAGAAGGTGATGATTCAGTTTTCACAAATGGTAGGTCTGATTTAGGAATACAAGGTAGTCCATTATCCTCTTCTGACATCTTTTTGGAGATAATGTCTTCAAAAGCTACATTCACAGACTCAATAACCTTTTTGCTTTCAGTCAAATAGATCTTGTAAGCTCTAGAGTTGTTGGAATATCCCAAAACCAACTATTTTTCAAATGATTGAAAATATTTAACATTAGGAAGTTTACCATACCATATTTTATAGGGAGTGAAATTTGTTTTGGGTCTCAGCAAGACTCTGTTGGCCACATGGCATGCTGTGTTGACAGCTTCAGCCCAAAAGGTCTTTGGTTAAGTACTATCATGTAGCATGGATCTAGCCATTTCTTGTAAAGTCCTATTCTTCCTTTCTGCAATACCATTCTGCTGTGGTGTTTTTGGAGCTGAAAACTCTTGTGTGATCCCACGAAGTTTGCAGAATTCAGTGAATTGTTGGTTGTCAAACTCTCTTCCGTGATCAGTTCTGATTCTCGTGATTTTTGTTTGTTTCTAGTTCATCAACTTCAAGCTTATTGACTCAAAATGTTCAAAAGCTTCGCCATTTGTCCTGAGAAAACACACAAAGGTAAATATGGAATAATCATCAATTATAACAAAGATATACCTCTTGTCATTAAGACTTTCAATTTCAGTTGGACCCATCAAGTCCATATGGATAAGTTCCAGACAGTGGTCAGTATTAATGTCTTTAACTTTCTTATGTTGTGCTTTGGTTTGTTTCCCTTTTGAACATCCTTCACAGGTGAGATTGGTGTTCTTCATTAGTTTAGGTAGGCCTCTAACAACGCCTGAGATGCATAGTCTGTATAAGGTCTGATAGTTTAGGTGACCCATCCGCTTATGCCATAGAGATGTTAAGTCCTCTTTGGTTATGAGTGCTCTGGATGGTGTCTCCTTAAGGATATAGCCATTGTTCCTTGATCTTTCACCTAACATGATGCATTTGTCTCCCTATAAGACTTTGCAAGAATTCTTGTCAAACTTTACTAAGAATGTGACACCACACCCCACCAAACTTACCACGTTGCTCTTAGCATGGTACGATTCTAATTTTGGGCAATTCTTGTTTTGGCTTCCGTAACTACTTTCCTTTCTTTTAAAAGAACGGAATATTGACTTCGGGGACGGAGTCATTTCTTAAGTGGGGTAGATTGTAATACCTAGCATTTTTACTATACTCTACCCCGATTATTATTATTTTTATGAGATTTTATTTTCATTATTATTTTGGAAAAATTATTTTATTTTATGATTGCTAAAATTTTAGTAAGGGGTATTGTGATATTTTAAATTATATAGGAAATATCTTAAGGACTTTTATTTAACAATAATAATAGTAACAAATATAAAAAAAATGCTTGTATACCAATTAGTAAATCAATCAATACATTTTTCTTAAATCTTGCTACCTATTAACTAGTACTGCACGTTGGGAATGACATTTGATCAATAATCAAGTGTGATGAATAAATTAAAGTATTAGTTGGACAATTAGCATATAGTAGCAAGCTATGTCTGCATGGCGTAAGAAATGAGATGATAGGTATACACTTAGTCTTGATGAGTAACTCGTAGGCTTGAGGAGTTAGAGGCTATTTGCGGACGTGGAGTACATGCATGGTGAAAGCTGTGATAATTGAAACATTTGGCAGATAAAATTCTATGACTCACCATTCACTTGGTTGCTTGCATTCGTCTATAAATACCGGGGCTCACCACAACAATTGAAAGTAACCAAAGCTTACTTGGTGAGATTAAGTTAAAATTATTATTATTATTATTATTATTATTATTATTATTATTATTGGGGTTATGCCTTTGAATCGCCCAGGTCTATCTTTTAAGAAGAAGACCTTAATAATTTTATTTTGGTAGCAGAATAGTAGCCGGAGAGGCGTTAAGGATCTGCTAGGTGTCGGTGTTAGTTAAAACTTTGCGGTAGGGTAAGTTCTCTATGCTTTTCTGCCATTGTTGTTTTTATTGGCTTTCCTTATTTATTTAATTTATCTTTGCTTGGCTTTCCTTATTTATTTAGGTTGTCTTTGCCTTAGTAGTAGGCCTTTATTTTTGTTCCTGCTTTAGTAGTTGGCATTATGTTTCGTTCTTGCCCTACTAGTAGTAGGCTTTTATTATTTCTTATTGGCCTACAATGTCCGCTATCGCTTGTTCGTTCATTGATTAATGTTTTATTTGTTAGCCTTGTTGTTCTTGTTGCACTTGCTTCCGTCGCATATTACCTTTTGACTTCGTTCCGATTGCCTTTGATGTACTTAGACACTCGCTGTATAATTAACCCTTTGACTATATGTCCTAAGTACGGCAACATAGGTTATAGCCATCCTGCCGAAGGGGTTTAATGGCATATTATGAGTGAGACCAATTCATTGTTGATCTTTGTTGAACCTGGTGAGGTAATCCATCTTGTTGTTGACTCTTTGGCCTGCGGGCGCCCTTAAAGGGTAATTATCTATTAGATAACAAGCATGATTGAGGTTGACTGCCGTGTGACGGCCCGTGTTCAGTTGGCGCTGGAAAATGCCATATAGAGTGACCCCTGATCTAAATGAGATCGGGTGAAACCCGAGATTTAGTCAGGATACCGGTATTGTGAGGTTCATTCTGAATCCCTCTAACATGCATGCAACCATTGAGATAGTTATTCATATCTTGGCAATTGCCCTTGTTGAGGATTTCGGTTGATCCCGAAATTATTATTAGATATTGTTGAATTGCTGGTTGCTGATTTGAGAGTACCATTATCGTGTTGCCCCTATTGTTAAGCTCTGGCTTATTGATCTGAAAGCAGCCTTGGTTTGACTACAATTATTTGGATTTTCGTTGATTCCGAGTATAGGGAACTTACCAGCGAATCCTTCGCTGATAATCTTTCTTCTTTATTTCTTTTTCCTTCCAGGGTAAGACTAAAGACTAACAAGGGAAGGGAGCACTACACCTACATGTTTTCTGCATAAAGCACTTTCATTAGTTTTAAGATGTCAGACTTTTTGTTACTGTTGTATTATGATTTTGCTATCACATGTATAATATGAAAGTTAGTTGTTATTCCTCTCTGTAGGTTGTTTTGAGAAACGATCTTCGGTTATATGAAATATTATATCTTTTATGTTTAAGCATGGTTGTTTGAAATGGATATTTGATATACTCATTTTAGCCTTAGCATCTCCTAAATAAGCCGATGTGTCAGATCGAGCCTTATTTAGGAGGTGTGGCGGTAACACCCGCGAATCGGAAAAACCGGGGTGTTACAGAGTGGTATCAGAGCGTCCAATTACTTTCAGAATATTTTCTATAAAAGTATATTTAACTTACGACATCTTCTTAGGGATTTTACCCTTTCAAATTTTGCATTACATTGCAATGCATGACACTGGGGTCATTTGGGGACACATACGTATTTCTATCTAGGCAAGTAGCTCTATACTCAGTATTTAACTATTGTAGAAATGACTTCTCCAAACGATCCGCATCGGACGGTCGCTGCACTGACTACGCTAATATCTGAGAATGCGGAGTTGAGGTATGAAGTCCGAGAGTTGAGGGACAGACTGCGTAGGGCTGAAGAAGAAGCGCGACAGGAGAGGTTCCGACGGTTCGATGCCGAGCATCGACTTTATACTGCATTACATGGCCAGCTACCCTACGATGGGCCAGTTGCAGGGCCCAGTACGCCGGCGAGACCCGTTGCTCTAGCTATACCGCCCCCACCTGTGATTGCAGCCCCGTTGGCAGCCGTCCGACCTTCAGTGCGACGAGACTGGCCCCTTCATTGCGGCCCTCAGCCCCAGCCAGAGCGACATCACAATGGGAGCCCCTCTCGTCACGAGAAGGACCCTGAAGATCCAGAGGAGGAGGACCCGGACGAGAGTGTTGGTTTAGCGCACACACCCACGCCCCCAGGCTCTCCGATCTGCACCTTGGGTGGCCCTACTCCACACAGTGTTTAGCCTGACTATTAGATGTTTTGACACTTCTGTATAGTTTTGACATAGGCGATATTTTGCTTATTACCTGCCCACTATTTTGCTAACCTTATATAGATCTAGGTGACTTTTGTATACAAATCAGATCTACGTTAGTCCTTGATCCCCCTAAAAAGGGTACGTAGGCAGCTCACGGGCCCAGGACCTTGTTATATCTTTTTGTCCTTAACTCACTTAAGAAAGTAGTACTAATCGTTATTCTCCGCAGAATGGTACGCGGTGATAGGATTATCCCTTCCCCGAAGACTCGATATCTAGAAACACCAGGAATTACCGACAGAGGCGACCGGTGGTTCCAACTAAAGAGAATAGGACGAACCAACTAAATGATCAACCACCTCTGCCTCCAGCTGAGCTTCCGATGGATGCTCAACCTCTTGAGAATCCAAACGGATTTAACGAAAACGTCAATCAGGCCCGAGGACAGCCTGACCAAGTCCCACCAGAAGGAGACAATGTGGCACCCCCTCCACAGGTAGACCCCATGACAATGATGCAACAATTGTTGGCTACCTTGGGAGCTGCCGTCCAGAATCAGGCCACTCCTCAACCCACCCAACCTACCAATTATTTGAGCTTAGTGGCACATTACAATCCACCTATATATGAGGGACAGGAGGATCCAGCACGACTAGAGGACTGGATTAGGACTTTTGATAAACTTTTGAATGCAACACAGTGTCCTGAGGAACAAGATGTCCATATTGCCTCATACTATCTGAGAGGTGAAGCTGATGCATGGTGGCGGACCCATGAGGAATTAATTGACAATGAGAGAGATACTTACTACTGGGAACAGTTTGTGGCAGATTTAAGGGATCGTTTCTACCCTTCAAGTGTGAAGCAAGCCAAATATGAAGAATTCATGACTTTGCGACAGGGGAACTTGAGCGTGCAAGAGTATCACGCAAAATTCTTAGAACTGTTGAGGTTTGCACCTGACTTGGCTTCGACTGACGAAGCGAGAGCTCAGAGGTTTGAGCTAGGATTGAATTTTTCAATCCGTGAAGCATTTGGAGGAAAGCAGTTTACGAGCCTTCAAAAAGTCTATGATCGAGTAGTCACCATGTCTCGAATTCTGCAGTAAAAGAGAAAGTTTAGTGGAGCAGAAGCCAGCAACAAGTTCCAGCAGCAAGAGTCTAACCAGAATAAACGAGGATATTTTGGTCGAAGGGACGACAACAGAAACCGAGGAAGAGATCGAGATGGTAGGAGAAATGATCGTGGCATCGATACTCGTCCACCTGTTAGCAGGAATGAGCCACTTCCTTCTCCATGCCCCAAATGCCAGAGATGCCATTTATGCCAAGCATGTCCTGGAAGAAATTCTTGCTATAGATGCGGTCGGGAAGGTCATCAACAAGTCACTTGTTTTACCCGTTTTGACAGGATTACAAAAAGGGATGACCTGGAAAGTAATCAAGGCAATAACAGGGGAGATCGCCTGAGGAATGATCGTGGAAATGGAATCCAGAGGCAGAATACACGAGATACAGGAGTTGGACGTAATGGGAACCGTAACAACCCTACACAGCCGCAACAACAGCCAGTGGGACGACTTAATGTGCTAAACCAAGCCGATGTACCTGAGCATGGAAACGTGATGACTGGTACCCTTACAATATTCAGCACTCCTATTAAGGCGTTATTTGATTCAGGAGCTAGTTGTTCTTTTATATCCTCGAACATAGTATCCCAACTAGGACTCTCTGAACCTAGTACAATTTCGTTTGGAATCTCTCTACCATCTGGGGGAATAGTCCCTTGCTCTAAACAGTACTCTCAGGTCCCTTTGCTAATTAACAACATTGAGTTCCCATCTAACTTAACTGAGTTCCCTTTATCGAATTTCGATGTAATTCTGGGAATGGATTGGTTGGCACTATATAAGGCGAAGATTGAGTGCCAGAAGCAGAAAGTCGCTCTTCGGAGCCCAAGGGGTGATAAGGTGTTCTATTATGCACAACCTATGAAGTCGTGCATAAAAGTAGTATCAGCCCTACAATTGGGGACTTTACTGAAGAAAGGTTACCCATTGTATGCTTGTTATGTACATAACATGCAAGTTGAAGAAAAAGAGATCGATACAATACCGATAGTAAGGGAATATCCAGATGTCTTTCCAGATGAGATTCCTGGCTTGCCCCCAGCTCGGGAAGTAGAGTTTACTATTGATCTAGTGCCTGGAACAGAGCCCATTTCTAAAGCTCCTTATCGCATGGCCCCAGCTGAGATGAAAGAGCTAAAGGAGCAATTGGAAGATATGCTCCAGAAGGGATACATCCGCCCTAGTACATCTTCGTGGGGTGCACCAGTTCTTTTCGTCAAGAAAAAAGATGGCGGATTAAGGTTATGTATTGATTATAGAGGCCTAAATCAAGTGACCATTAAAAACAAATATCTTTTGCCAAGGATAGAAGATTTGTTTGATCAACTTCGAGGCGCGAAAGTGTTTTCGAAAATAGATCTTCGGTCTGGATATCACCAGTTGAGAGTTGCTGAGAAGGATATACCGAAGACTGCGTTTCGAACTCGTTATGGGCATTATGAGTTCACAGTAATGTCTTTTGGATTGACAAACGCACCTGCAGTGTTTATGGGACTTATGAATAATGTTTTCAGGAAGCTATTGGATACGTGTGTCGTCGTATTTATAGACGACATATTATTCTACTCACAGGACGAAGAGCAACATGCACGACACCTACGAGAAGTCTTGCAAATATTAAGAGAGCACCAACTCTATGCCAAACTTTCTAAGTGCGAGTTTTGGTTAGATAAGGTAGCTTTTTTAGGGCATGTAGTGTCAGCTGAAGGAGTAGCAGTAGATCCTTTAAAGATTTCCGCGGTGTCTGAATGGCCAAGGCCAACCAATCAAATGGAGATACGAAGCTTTCTTGGCCTAGCTGGCTATTACAGACGTTTCGTTAAGGATTTCTCAAAGATTGCGAGGCCATTGACACAGATGTTGAAGAAGGGATTGAAGTATGATTGGACTCCCGAATGCGAGACTGCATTTCATGAGCTGAAACGAAGGTTAACAACTGCACCAGTTTTGACTTTACCTACAGAAGGAGATAACTTCGAGATATATACTGATGCCTCGAAGAGTGGCTTGGGTTGCGTTTTAATGCAACAAAGCAAAGTTATTTCATACGCATCAAGGCAATTGCGATCTCATGAGGAAAATTACCCAACGCATGACCTCGAGTTAGCTGCGGTCGTTTTTGCATTGAAGATTTGGCGCCATTACTTATATGGACGAACTTGCAAGATCTTCACGGATCACAAGAGTTTAAAGTATATATTCACTCAGAAGGAGTTGAATATGCGCCAAAGAAGATGGCTCGAATTGATTAAAGATTACGACCTCGACATTGCCTATCATGAAGGAAAGGCAAATGTAGTTGCAGATGCTTTGAGTCGAAAGTCGACGCACCTAATGAATACAAGGATTGTGCCACCAGAGCTTTACATGGACTTGATGCATTTAGACATCGAACTTGTCCACCAGGGTACTGTCCACACTATATTGGGCGCTATGACAATCCAACCTACTTGGTTCGATGAAATACGCGAAAACCAACCAGGAGACATCAAGCTGGACCGTATCAAGCAGAAGATAAATGAAGGAAAAGCCATTGAATTCAAGGTCTATGATGATGGAAGTATTAGATACAAAGGAAGATGGTGTATCCCGCAGAAGTGTGAGGATTTAAAGAAGAGGATAATGGAAGAAGGACATGATACACCTTATTCAGTGCATCCTGGAGGAGACAAGTTATACAAGGATTTGAAGAAGATATTTTGGTGGCCGAGGATGAAGCGCGAAGTAGCTGAATTTATGGCAAGGTGCTTGACTTGCCAGAAGGTCAAAGCAGAAAGAAAGAAACCACTCGGATTGGTACAGCCCCTAGAGATACCCACATGGAAGTGGGATAGTGTATCTATGGATTTCGTCTCTGGGTTACCCACGACCCCACGGGGTATGAACAAGATATGGGTGATAGTCGACCGTTTGACTAAAACTGCTATCTTTATTCCCATGAAGAACACATGGTCAATGGATCAGATGGCTAGAGCCTACATTGACAATGTTGTTCGAAGACATGGAATTCCACACGACATAGTGTCGGATCGCGATAGTCGATTCATCTCCAACTTTTGGCAGAAACTACAAACAGCATTGGGTACAAAGATCAAGATGAGTACTGTCTTCCACCCAATGACAGATGGTCAAACAGAAAGAACTATCCAAACTTTGGAAGATATGCTCAGAGCCTGCATATTGGAGTTCAAAGGTAGTTGGGAGACTCATTTACCTCTAATTGAGTTCTCTTACAATAATAGCTATCATACCAGTATCGGTATGTCCCCATTTGAAGCTCTGTATGGACGAAGCTGTCGAAGCCCACTATGTTGGAGCAAGGATGACAATGGAGTGGTAGTAGGACCCGATATGTTGGAGGAAACAGTAAAGGCAATCGAGCTCATCAGACAGAAAATGAAAGCAGCTCAAGATCGCCAAAAACACTACGCGGACCCCAAACGACGAAATTTTGAATTCCAAGTTGGTGATAAAGTGATGTTGAAGATTTCTCCAATGCGCGGCATAATGCGTTTTGGGAAGAAGGGGAAACTGAGCCCTCGATTCATTGGGCCATACGAGATTTTGGAGCGTGTAGGTAATCTCGCCTACAAACTGGCTCTACCACCAGTGTTGAGTGCAGTACATGATGTATTCCACATCTCACAACTGCGAAAGTACATTCACGATCCCGCACATGTTCTCCAGCCGGAAACAATAAATTTAGATGAAGATCTTACTTATGAAGAGAAACCACTTCTCATCATCGACACGAAGGAGCGAAAGACAAGAAATAGGACCATACGGCTAGTTAGAGTTATTTGGTCGAATCATGGCAGTGAAGAGCAAACGTGGGAAACAGAAACTGAGATGCGGCAAAAGTATCCAGAACTTTTTGCCGAACACGATATAGTTATGAGGGCATAACTAAAATCTTAAGTGGGAGAGGATGTGACACCACACCCCACCAAACTTACCACGTTGCTCTTAGCATGGTACGATTCTAATTTTGGGCAATTCTTGTTTTGGCTTCCGTAACTACTTTCCTTTCTTTTAAAAGAACGGAATATTGACTTCGGGGACGGAGTCATTTCTTAAGTGGGGTAGATTGTAATACCTAGCATTTTTACTATACTCTACCCCGATTATTATTATTTTTATGAGATTTTATTTTCATTATTATTTTGGAAAAATTATTTTATTTTATGATTGCTAAAATTTTAGTAAGGGGTATATTGATATTTTAAATTATATAGGAAATATCTTAAGGACTTTTATTTAACAATAATAATAGTAACAAATATAAAAAAAAAATGCTTGTATACCAATTAGTAAATCAATCAATACATTTTTCTTAAATCTAGCTACCTATTAACTAGTACTGCACGTTGGGAATGACATTTGATCAATAATCAAGTGTGATGAATAAATTAAAGTATTAGTTGGACAATTAGCATATAGTAGCAAGCTATGTCTGCATGGCGTAAGAAATGAGATGATAGGTATACACTTAGTCTTGATGAGTAACTCGTAGGCTTGAGGAGTTAGAGGCTATTTGCGGACGTGGAGTACATGCATGGTGAAAGCTGTGATAATTGAAACATTTGGCAGATAAAATTCTATGACTCACCATTCACTTGGTTGCTTGCATTCGTCTATAAATACCGGGGCTCACCATATACGAATTCACAACAATTGAAAGTAACCAAAGCTTACTTGGTGAGATTAAGTTAAAAATTATTATTATTATTATTATTATTATTATTATTGGGGTTATGCCTTTGAATCGCCCAGGTCTATCTTTTAAGAAGAAGACCTTAATAATTTTATTTTGGTAGCAGAATAGTAGCCGGAGAGGCGTTAAGGATCTGCTAGGTGTCGGTGTTAGTTAAAACTTTGCGGTAGGGTAAGTTCTCTATGCTTTTCTGCCATTGTTGTTTTTATTGGCTTTCCTTATTTATTTAATTTGTCTTTGCTTGGCTTTCCTTATTTATTTAGGTTGTCTTTGCCTTAGTAGTAGGCCTTTATTTTTGTTCCTGCTTTAGTAGTTGGCATTATGTTTCGTTCTTGCCCTACTAGTAGTAGGCTTTTATTATTTCTTATTGGCCTACAATGTCCGCTATCGCTTGTTCGTTCATTGATTAATGTTTTATTTGTTAGCCTTGTTGTTCTTGTTGCACTTGCTTCCGTCGCATATTACCTTTTGACTTCGTTCCGATTGCCTTTGATGTACTTAGACACTCGCTGTATAATTAACCCTTTGACTATATGTCCTAAGTACGGCAACATAGGTTATAGCCATCCTGCCGAAGGGGTTTAATGGCATATTATGAGTGAGACCAATTCATTGTTGATCTTTGTTGAACCTGGTGAGGTAATCCATCTTGTTGTTGACTCTTTGGCCTGCGGGCGCCCTTAAAGGGTAATTATCTATTAGATAACAAGCATGATTGAGGTTGACTGCCGTGTGACGGCCCGTGTTCAGTTGGCGCTGGAAAATGCCATATAGAGTGACCCCTGATCTACATGAGATCGGGTGAAACCCGAGATTTAGTCAGGATACCGGTATTGTGAGGTTCATTCTGAATCCCTCTAACATGCATGCAACCATTGAGATAGTTATTCATATCTTGGCAATTGCCCTTGTTGAGGATTTCGGTTGATCCCGAAATTATTATTAGATATTGTTGAATTGCTGGTTGCTGATTTGAGAGTACCATTATCGTGTTGCCCCTATTGTTAAGCTCTGGCTTATTGATCTGAAAGCAGCCTTGGTTTGACTACAATTATTTGGATTTTCGTTGATTCCGAGTATAGGGAACTTACCAGCGAATCCTTCGCTGATAATCTTTCTTCTTTATTTCTTTTTCCTTCCAGGGTAAGACTAAAGACTAACAAGGGAAGGGAGCACTACACCTACATGTTTTCTGCATAAAGCACTTTCATTAGTTTTAAGATGTCAGACTTTTTGTTACTGTTGTATTATGATTTTGCTATCACATGTATAATATGAAAGTTAGTTGTTATTCCTCTCTGTAGGTTGTTTTGAGAAACGATCTTCGGTTATATGAAATATTATATCTTTTATGTTTAAGCATGGTTGTTTGAAATGGATATATGATATACTCATTTTAGCCTTAGCATCTCCTAAATAAGCCGATGTGTCAGATCGAGCCTTATTTAGGAGGTGTGGCGGTAACACCCGCGAATCGGAAAAACCGGGGTGTTACAAAGAATTCTTCATCACACAATTGACTTATGGAAATAGATCAGTTGTTAGTCCTTCAACAAAGAAAAGTTTAGAAAGTTTAGAAAGAACTCCGTTATTTATTGTGCCAAAACCTATAATCTTGCTTTTCGCTCCATCTCCAAAGACAACCTCTCCACAGTCTTGTTCTGTGAAATTTTGAAGAATGCTTTTTGTTCCAGTCACATGTCTGGAACAACCTGAGTCAAAATACCACCTGATATCCCTATGGTGTTCCTGCAATGACAGAACAACAAAACCAACAGATTGTTTATATGCATTTTTAGGTATCCAGACCTTACGAATCTAGAATTCCTTTTATAGTTCCAATGAAGGCCAGACAACAGGTCTTCCATTTATAAGGTCTCTGACAATCCTTAAGCATGTATCAGCTTGATGTCCAAGTAGTCCATAATAGATGCAATCTCTAGAATCTTGTGGTGCAAGATTGACTTGAACTGGTACATTCCTATAGGTTGCTGCAACACTTGTTTCTTCACCAAGGTATCCTCCACTAACAAAATTTCTTTTGTTTGTCTTGGACTTGTTTTGCTTTCCCCTTTTCTTGTATGGAATACATGTAAGATTCCCAGGTCTTTTGCAAATAGAAATAACAGAATCTAGTTTGCCTTTGCCTTTTACCATTTGTGAAAGATCATTGTATTTGTTTTGAAGTTTCTGATTTTCTGTTTCTAGTGAATATTTTTCTTCGGAAAACTTGGAGCAATTAGTTTGAAGTTCTTCAACTTTGTTTAGCTTTAACTCTTTCAGAACTTTGACCTTTTCAGCAACTAATTCATTATATAAGGTTCCAAGGTCAGCCAATTGTCCTAACAACTTCTTATTCTCAGTGAAGGCAGCATCATACTCGACTTTTAACTCATCATAGGCATCAACTAACTTTGTATAAATTTCATTTATATCACCTGCATCAACAGAACCATCTTCATCAGAAGAATAATCTATTAAACTTGCTTTACCTCTTAGAGGGCTGCTATCACGAATCATGAAGGCTACAACATCTTCTGATTCACTCTGTTGATCCTCAATTGTTTCAACATCTTAATCACCATCCCTCAACGTGGCTTGATAGGCTTTTTCTTCTTTCCTTTTAGCAGTTGGGCACTTCTTGGCATGTCCTTTCCCTCTATATTCATAGCATACAATTGAGGTGAATTTGTCAATCTTCTCAGGTTCCTAGGGGTTTCTAAATTTACTGCCCTTGCCATCATTCCTTCTAGACACATTGCTTGAGTTATTCTTCTAAAATTTTCCTTTCTGAAATTGTGTAGCTCTCTTTTCTTGAAGAATTTTGACAATCCTTTTAGTGACCAGTGATATTTCTTCATCTAAATCATCATATGAGACTTCGATCTTCTCAAATTTCAGAGCAATGTTCTTACACTTTTTCTTGCTTCTTGATTCTAAGTGTTTCATTTAATGATTTTTGCAAATTCCCAGCAAGTTCTTCAAAGGTCATGCTGTTAGTCTTCTCACTTTCTTAAGGGACTGAAATCTTTCCGGAATATTTTGGTGCGACAGTCCTAAGCATCTTTCGGACTAACTTCTGTTCTTCAAACTTCATTCCAAGTTTAAGAACTGATTGACAACATTCTGGAATCTTTCAATGTATGTTTCGATATTTTCATCGTCTGTCATCTCTAGTCTGTCCTACAAAGACTCAACTCGGTGCAGACGAGTCAACTTGACGCCAACTGATCCCTCGAACCAAATTTCCAGAGATCTCCACATATCATAAGTAGTTTTGCAGTTCTTGATCATCCGATGTTGTGATTCCTCCATAGCGCCACTTATAGCATTCATGGTTGCATAGTTTCCTTGTTTGATGGCTCGTTCTGCTGGTGTATATTCAGTTTTTCTGGCTGGTCGGACTTTGGGTGCCGTCGTGCTCCCAGATGCAGGGGTTTCAGTTCTTGTGGTTGGTTCCCACGATTCTTCAACAGCATCCCAAACTTCTTCTCCATGAGCCCTGTGATAGCATTCATGTAGACTTCCAGTAGCTGTAATTCATTCCGTCAAAGATTGATGGTCGCAAGTGTGAGATCTCCCGACTCATGATGAATCTTGTTCTTCAGGTAGTCGATTGAAGATTGGCTCTGATACCAATTGACAGTCCCTTTGAGCCGGTTCTTAATGTGAAATGCTGACAACACAACATGCACAAACAATAACACAACTGCATAAATATAAATGAACACAATTGTTTGTTGACCCAGTTCAGACCTCCTGTCCTACGTATGGGGGATTCCAATCCAGGCTAGAGATCACTCAACACGATTCAAGAAATTGCAAGACTCCTAATCTCACTGATATGAATCACAGACAGATTTTAACATCTTGACATCCTATTGACAATCATGCACTATTTCCAATCTACTTCAAGAAGACTTCCTTCTTGAATTATAACTCGATAAAGAAGATGTACAGTGAAAATCAATTCTAACTCATCTAAGCTCAAAAGATTCTATAGACTAAATCTTGAAGCACAATGTTTTGACTCTTAAGAACTTCTAAATCGATTACAAAGTACAAAGAAGAATATGTGTATAGAAGCATTAAAGACTGTATATGACTCTACTAAGAACTCAAGACACAAAGGGTATTAGCAAAGTCTTGATCCTTAGTCCCGGCTGCTGGTGTGATAATGATCTGTTGCAAGGTAGCTTCCTTATTGTTACTGTGATGGTATGACAACTATATAATCCTGCATGAAAAGTTAGTGTGCCAACAGACATGAACATATTGGATAAGTGATCACAATAAATTATTTGATTATTGCATTTTCAAAATGCAAATCATCAATTTAACTGCTCTAAAATGCATGTGTGCAGAACTGATGTTTTGTATTTGAAAATAATATAATCAATGAATTTGGTTCATATCACTTATCAAAACACCCATATACTCCCTCCGTCCCATTCCAAATGTCCTACTTACTATTTTTGGATGTCCCATTACAAATGTCTTCTTTCTATAAATAGAAATAATTTTTCCCTCCGACAACTATGTGGACTCCACCATATACTCACAAATCAACTCTACCTTAATTCTCGTGCCTAACAGTAACAAGACACTTGGAGTGGGACGGAGGGAGTAACTTGAAAGAATATGTGGTTATCGTAATTGTTAATGGGGCCGTTATTTGGGCCTGGGAGTGGGAATTGAGTCCAAATTAGGAATTGGGCCTGTAACCGTTTATTGGACGATTGGACCAGCAACGTAGTCCCGTTGGTGGAGAGTGAGCGGATGAGCGAGCGATACACACACAGATTGTATAAGTGAGGAGCTACCGAGCAGATGCAACTTCCTTGAAGCGTTCTATAGAAGCGGATTGGAAGACGTTATGCGCGACCTCAAAACGTTTCATTAGAGGGATAAAACCGGCTGCCGCCTTGAAGGTGCAGTGGGACAATCATTGCATTCAGCTCTTAATTGCCTGATGAGTTTATATTTTAGTTACGGTGGTTTGGATCGAATTAATTTGGCCATGCTACCATTTATTTTCTTTTCAATTGGCCAGATTTTTATCATTCTTCTCCTTTGTTCTTTTAGCGGCAGTTGGCTATGTTTTGCCATTGTCATTATCTTTTGTCACTTGTGACCTCAATTTGAGTATAAAACTGTTATCACCAAGAAAGAAAATAATTAATAAATAAATCAATGAACCAACTATCTCTATTTTCTTTAACTGGATATATAACTGTTGAATTGTTCGTTTTACATTGTGATCTTAAAATTTGTTCAAGTACCAGCTTAATTATTTATTTTTCAATGGTCATTCTAGAACCAATCCTCCAAAATAAACCAGACAGATCCTAGCATCTTATAAAAAAATTGAGTATTCTAGAATACATAACTCGTCAAGGTTTATCTCTAGAAATATCATCATGGGCAGCAAAAGGCAGCAAATGGTACACCCGAAAGTAGAGTAAAAGGTGCTGGAAGATCCAAGAAAACAATAACATACCTCAGTTTTTTCAAATGGAGGTATCTCCTGGATTGCATAAAAGAGTTTAGCTTCAGTTTCATTTCTGTGTTCAGTGAAGTGTTTGCTGCTGCATACATGCTACACCTCAAGGCCAAATGTTTCTGGGAAAAAAATATTAAAAAATTCCTCCCATGACAATGCAATAACTGGATATTGGGACTGCAACTAGTACATGACATGTTACACCTAAAGTCTAATGGCCATTTATCGAACAAGGCCGGTCCTCAAGGGTGGCAGAGGTGCAATTGTCCGAGACCCTCTTTTAAAAGTGGGCCCTTATTTTATTTTTAAATTTAAATAATAATTTTTCTGCTGTGATATTAATTTTTAACTTAATTCTTTATGCTTTTCTATTTTAATATATATAGCAAAACTAACGGCAAAAAAATGAGCAAAAGTAACCATTGACTTCTCATATAGTTTTTTCTTCTCCAAAAAATTTACAACGTTTTATGAACATAAGGACAAATTATTTTTATCAACAAACTTTTATTTTTTAACAATATTATAATTTTCATATCAAACGCAGTTGGCCTGAGTGGTATGGGGCTCTGGCAGCTTAAGCAAAGGTCTCGGGTTCGAGCCTTTGTGGCTTGAGGATACCCGGTACACGCCAAAAAAAATTATAATTTTCATATTTATGTAGATTTAACTAGGACCTTGTGTGGCTTGGGCTCCCACATACCATTGCCCAGGGGCGGATCTACATTATATTTAGGGGTGGCACAGGACACCACTTAAATTGATTAAACTGTTATTTTAAGGTAAAATTTCTTTTATATTTAACTATATTATGCTTGGTGACACCACTTAGTTTTTACGGTGATACCACAATCATTTATTTTAACCAAGTTTTCCTCTATATTATTGTGTTGTAACTACTACCCATAATTTAAATATAGCTTCCACTATTTTTTTGGACACCACTTAAAAAAATTTCTGGATCCACCACTGCCATTGCCAACACATGAGTGTCAATTTTTACCAAAAAACAAAAAATTGGGAACTATTATATTATTTTGCCTAGGGCCCTAAAATATTAGGACCATCTGGCTACTAAGGTACCTAGATATAATACTACTATTACAATCTGGTTACGGTACAACCAATTCAAGAGCTTTTAGGTGCAGACATCACACAAAGACATCTCCCATCACAAAACACTTCTCCGAGCATCACATTTTTGGCATCAGACAACACATGTCTCCCAACACACAAAATACACCATTTCATACATCACACAATACAACTCCCACATCACACACATGGTGGCTGCATGTACCGTTCCCTACTCTTATATGATCACAACGTTCAGGTAGTATTGTGAAGTAAAAAAAAAATAACACAAAGCAAAGGCAAAACTGAGTCAGAAGAATTATAAACGAATCAAAGACCAAAACATGCGATGCTAGTGAGTCGAAAAAGCAGTGACGGATGTAGAAGAAAAAAAGATGGCATTTGTGGCATACTATACAAGAATAAATACCCAAATAATCCTATAAGTTTCAGTATTATCTAATTCGGTACATAAAGTATTTCACTACAAGAAAAAACCCAATTACCAACCCCAATTCTCGACCACCATAGTCCGAGTCGGATTTACCGACCCCAAAATGGAGTCGGTAATATTTAGCCGTTATTGGGACCCAGGGCATTCGACAACCAAAAAACCGACCACAATAAATGTGGTCGGTGTTACCGACCCCATTTGGGGTCGATAATTGTTACCGACCCCATTACCGACCCCAATTGGGGTCTGTAGTTTTTTTCCATTTTTTTTTTATTTTTATAGTATTACCGACCCCAATTGGGGTCGGTAGTTTTTTTCCAATTTTTTTAATTTTTTATTATTTTTTCCATTTTTATTATTTATTTAATATTTTTATTAAATATTTTTTATTATTTTTATAATTTAATTATTTATTTATTTGAGTCAGTTAATTAATTATTTATTGTATAATTTATTTATTTATTAATTTATTAATTAATAATTACTGAATTTCATAACTTATTTAATGAATTTTATTTTTAATTTTGACTTCATAGTATTTTTATTAAAATAAATTTATGTTATTATTTATATATATTTAAATTTTGAATGATTTTATTATTTTATTTAATTCATGAATTTCAAATTTTTAATTTAATTAATTTTCTTTTATGTTTTATTTAATTAATAAATTATTTATTATTTAATTAATATAATTTGAGTTTTTATTTTATATTTCAATTTAGTTATTAATTTACATATTTTTATTTATATATGTAATTATATATGTTATATATAAGTTATACATAAAATGACATGAAATGTAGGGTGTCCGGATGGCTTGCGCGCGAGAGAGACTTCATGACTAGGGTTCGAGCTCCCCCTTCAACAACATATCTCAAAACATATTTGGGAAGGCTTTAGTATATATATGACACATGGCGGAATATAATTGGTAAACTCAAGAGTTAGCCCAGCAGGTTAAAGTTGTAGCTACGTATACTAAGGTTGGTGGATTCGAGCTCTTCTGAGCACATTTTATTTCATATAAGATATTTACCGACCCCAAGTTGGGGTCGGTAAGTTCTGGACCACAAGGTCCACGCCCCCTGATTATCGACCCCATTTCGGGAAAGTTACCGACCCACGTGGGGTCGGTAAAGGGGTCGGTAAAGCCGACCCCAAGCTTCCTTGGTCGGCGCCAGTTTACCTACCAGAATATTACCGATCCGCTTTTGGGGTCGGTAAAAGCGTAGACGGCCCGTAAAACCCCATTACCGACCCCATTTTGGGGTCGGTAATCGCATTTTTTCTTGTAGTGTTTGATTATAGTCCTATAACTTTCATATTTTAGCTGAAATAGTCCCAAATGCATTTAATATTAAATTTTAGACCCCTAAACTTTTAAATTATTCACTTTTACCCAATTTTTTTTTGCAATTTAGTCCTTATTACATATTTATATTTTTTAAAAATAAGGACTAAATTGCAAAATTTAGAAACCTTTTGGGGATACAAGTGAATAATATAAAAATTTAGGGACCTAAAATCGAAAATTAAATGCATTTAAGACTATTTTGGCTAAAATATGAAAGTTATATAATATCATTTGAGATAATCATATACTTTATGGACCAAATTAAAAAATAGTAAAACTTACAGGATGATTTGGATATTTATTCCCATACTATACATATATATCTCCACACCTGCATAATATTCAATAAACTCCATTGATCATCTGGTCTATTTGACTATTTCCCATATTTTCTACACACCTAAGTACCAAATGCACAATTCTTTCGATCCGAAGTCACTAATGCATTCAAGAACACAAAGAAAGAATAATATTCCACATAAACATGCTTATAAACTTACAATCATCATTAAGAGTTGTTAGTGGGGAAGGTTTGATCTATAAGCATGTTTATAAACTTATAAACATGCTTATAGTAACCACGACTCCCCTCAACAACAACAAATCTCACACGACGGTAAAGACTCGAGTTCTCAACCTACACTATTGAGGACTTGCACTTGCCCGCAATCTAGAATCACTTAAAATCAATCACTCATCCAAGAATCACTCTTGGATTTACGAAGTGCCTCACAAGTGTTCTTCACAAGGTTTGATCTAATAATGAAGCATTGAAAACCAAGAACAGAGTGAACTGAAAAGAAAAATTACTAAGGAAGACTAATCTCACTTGAGAATCTGAAACCTAATTAAAGAAAGTATGGAAAGTAATACTCGATCTAAGAATATGACTTAGAATAAAGTCTAAAATCTATCTCACTTATCAACCCAATAATCAGCTATAGACATATAGAAGTTGATAATGGTGTCCTGAATCAATTCAAACTTCCCTGACAGTTTATCGAGCAGTTGTGGTCGGTTGATCACACATTCGTTTATCTATGTTGTCGGTGAGATGTGCTGACAACTCTTTAGCATAGCACCTGATCATTCTGCATAAAAGGTCTTTGCATGTACTAACATATATAATTTCAAGAGTCTAGATTTATTTAATAGAATGACATAAATTTCTATGAAAAGTATGTACGAATTAAATATTTTATAATTCATGGTCCCCAATAAAATTCAATCGACACACACACACACAAACAACTCACACGTATGCATCAATAAAAACTAAAAAACAAACCAATAGTATAATTAAAATATTAGATTCAAGTTTGTTGAACTCTTGATTCACAAGGGCTCAAAGTACCTGCAAAGAACAACAAATTAGATACCAATTAAGAGTGAATCATATAATATGATACAAGTGTGACTAAGTGAATGTAATTTACAGAATACCATTAATTATTAATCTCCTCTTTCTCTCGAGTCTTGATCGAGTGGACGATACCGTTGGTGGTATCAAGAAATGACTACTCACGAACGGAAATGGAAGGAACATGGCGAACTTTGTCGTAGTCCTCACCTTCCACAGAGACTCGTCTTCCCATTTAAGGCATTCCTTCGATTACCACTTCTTCAAGTACTTTGAGATATCTCAATCCCCCAGGGATGATCATCAACTTTGGACAATAACAGATTACTAAGTGAGATAGAAGAGGCATTGCTCCTTGCTCCACTTTCCATTCTTTTAGATTCTGTAATTCACTGAGTTCAAGATACTTGAGTTTAGGGAAACTGGATGCGGGGCACATCATATTTTCCCCATAAATGAATTGCGCTCCATACACAAAACTTTCAAGGAAGGAATTAGTCCTAGCGTCGTCATTGGATCTTTCTCAATTCTGCATCCGAACAAGTATAAATTCACAATTGATGATGCAAGCATCTGCGTCTTACAATCCTCTAGCAATGCCCCTACTTGGATCCATAGAGTCAATGTAATAAGCGGGGAGAAAGTGAACAGTTTCTGGAGAATCATTAACCCTTCTCTGTCTTGCAATGTGAAGTTGCAACCTTCTTCAATTTGAAGCTTCAATGTATGCAAACTTATCCAACTAATCCATCCCTTCCAATGAGATGTGATTATATTTGCATATTGCTATGTCGAACATTGGAAGACCCAGGAATTTCAGTCGGGATATATTCTTCAAATTACTTGGCATCTTAAGAATCAGAGAACCTTCCAAATCAAGGTACGTCAGATTACATATGCAAGAAGGAAGTTCATCCAGTGCGCACTGTTTCAAGTAAAGTTCCCGAAGGTGAATTAGATTACCATTCTTTCTCAATAACTTTCCTCTGAAAACAATCCCAACGAAGAATAGAACCTTTAGCAATCTGAAGCCATGGATATCAAATGCACTCGTCGGAATTCCAATTGGACTCCTGGTTTCATTAATTAGTAGAAGAGAACGGATGTGTTTCATACCATCATTCACAGGCATAGGTCGGGGATGTTCTTTATCTATTTCTTGCTCAAAATTGATCGCTAAATGGCGTACTTTAAAACTTGGTAACGATTCATCCCATAAATTATCAAAATTTCCACCCTGATAATCCAAACTACGGACACCGAACTCCTCCTTCCCACCGTACGACACAGTCTCCATAACACATCATGAAGTTTAAAGAAACCTCCATATCTCGCACTTTCAACAATGTCTTCTAATTTCAGTTGAACCAAACACCTCGAAACCAATTCGGACATGTAGCACTCTGCAATATCCATTAATGTATTGTTCTTCCCTTTATCCTCATATGAAACCATACCTTGTGCTATCCACATATTATACAAGTCAACTCCAAAGATTGATTGATCCTCCTTAAGAACAAGACCCATATAAAGGAAACATGGTTTTAAGTGATGAGGTAACTCATTAAAGCTTAAATCCAACACTTCTTCCATTTCACCTTCAAGAGACGTATTAATACTCATCTCTATTGACTTCCATTCCTCCATGGAAGTTTTCTCCTGTAAGACGCCTCCAAGTAAAGAAATTGCCAGTAGCAAATTACCACACTTTTTTACCATTCGCTTTCCAATTTCTTCTATTACTTTTCCTTCTCTAACCACATCTCCATGTCGAATAAACCATTTCTCATTAACCTTTTTAATAATGATTAATAACATGAAACATAGTTTGGAGATATATATATACACAAATATTTTTTTCTACACTAATGGTCAATTTTCTATGAAAAATGTCGGTACCATTTAACTTACATGTAATTTAAATTTTAATGTTACTTATTATTGAAACAAGAACTCACCCGTTCAAAAAATATTGTGTGCGCGCGCGATAGAGGGTGTTCAACCGAGGCAGGCATGTCATTTTCTAATTGGGTTTAGTTATTTTAGTTTATTTTAAATAAATATATTTGTATTAGTACTAATAATAGATAAATATTAAAATTGGTCACTACACATGTTTATTTTATTTTTTTTTTATTATGGGCAAGCACAAATACGAATAATCAAAATATGTCACTAGACTCGTTACAAAGGCAGTGCATAATAAAAATATATAAAATTGCCTTTTAGAGACCTATATTAAAATCAGATCATGGATGTCACTACAAGGTTATCTGATCTATTTTCGAAATCCCGAGGATTTCGGAATCAGACACCAAAATATCCTTAGAATCCAGATGATTCAGAGGTAAAACTCTCATCTTGGAAAGTCTCATGAGTATCAAGTATCATTTCTTGTATTATGAGACAGACCTAATAAAAAGCTCCAATATTCAACATCTATTAATGGTGGAATAAATGTTTCCAGGCAATAATAATATATTAAAGAGTAATAGGTACCAACTATATTTCTTGATAGAAATGTACTACTACTGTTACGTATGCAAATATTAAATTATATTGTAATTTATATATTTATGTTTATATATAATATAAAGATGAAATTCACGATCATAATATCCTCATTTAGGTAACGAATTTGGTCACTTGAATTGAGCAAAAATGAATTCTTATAGTAAAAACCATATAAGTATAATAATTATTAAAAAAAAAAGAAGTTAATTATGATAATATCATTTTTTTTTTAAAAAAAAAAAAGGTAGTACTCACCAGAAGAAATAGTATGGTTTTTTGCGAAGGCTTTTGTTTTGAGTAAAGTCCATCCATCTTCATCATCTAGAAGTCCAATTTCTTTGATATAACCTTTTGCTGCAACATCTTTTTTGCGGGTTGTTACCATCACTTTGCTAACTGAACCTTCAATGAGAAATCCATGCTTTAATATTGATTGAGTTCCCATAAGTCATCAAGAACGATTATGCATCTTTTGTTCCTTTGTACTTCACTCAATTTTTTTAATCAAATCTATGTCTCTCAAAGTGGTGATTTGGCCATCTACGCTTGGGTTCAATTGGTTAAGAACATCCTCCAAGATGGATCTGATTCGGCACTTTGAGTTCTACAAACCCATGCGCGTGATTCAAATGAGCGTTTCACATCCTTGTGATTGTAGACTTTTCGTGCTATTGTGGTCTTGCCAATTCCGGCCATGCCCCATATGGTAATGAGGCGTTGTTGCTCATCCTCAACCACAAGCGACACAAGGCTCTTAACCTCTTGATTCTTTCCTAAGAAACAATCATCAATCTGAAATGGAGAAGTCATCCTTTTCCATTTTTATTTCTCATCGTCGATAGGATTGGTGGAACTATCCCCTTCAAGGATGCTTTTGATGCCATAATCTTTCATGCTCTGGTTGATCGTTGCAAGCTCCGATTTGATTTGTGAAATCTCATAGCCTATTTGGTGAGTGGTGCTGCCCTCTTTCAAAGCGCAAGCAAATCGACGAAATATTTGTTTGAGGAAGCCCCCTCTTCTTGTGGATGCAACATTGAAGGCATATGTTTCGATCACATCTTCGGCGCGATAAGCAAGATCTCTGATCTCGGAGATCCAGTTGCCCACATATTTTGCTTTTATGTTTTTTTCTCTCTGCATCTTCAAGGAGAAATTTCATCTCTTTCATCTGCTTTTCTAATGCCTTCACTTCCTGACTCACACCCAAAAGGAAATGAACTTCTTCCTGCATGCAAACAAAACATCATATCCACATATAACTATGAGTGTATAATAGTAAACCATTCCAAATTGTATTGTTCAAATTATACACAAATGAAATGACAAATAAAGAAACAGTCACCAAATAGTTCAAATACGAAACAATATAAAAGTCTCAAAACTCTCAACAGTAGTTCTCGTTTATCATCCACACAAACAGTCACCGAATAGGGGTATTTTTTTGTGTTAATTATATAATGGCATAATGTATTTATATATATATTTTTAAATATATAATTCAAATTTTGGTTCGGTTCGATTAACCGAAGAGTAGATTTTTAAAAACTAAAAACCAAACCGAAAACCGAAATTTTGGATTTTCAAAACCAAAAACCAAACCGAAATCCAAAAACCGAACCAAATAGCAAAATTCGGTTCGGTTTGGTCGGTTTGTTTGGTTTCGACCAAAATTTGCACACCCCTACCTACGGTCCAATTATCAACCAAAAAAAAAAAAAAAAACTACGGAAATTGCTTGACACCTCATGCCACATTCGCCATTAACAAATTAAATAAAAAATTCGAACGAACAAAATGTTGAATTGAATGGTACCTGTTTCTACTGGGGTTATTTCTCATTTTTGTCATTGCTGTTTTATTTTCCAATTGTTTCTTCATATTTTAATTAATAAATATTACTCCCTCCGTTCAAAAATACTTTAGCTTTTAGAAAACAATCTACATACCAAGATTCGAATGTGTAATATTTATGAAAGTGAAAGGGTAATAATGAAAAAATATGATATAAATATGGAAAACTGACAACTATTTTGGGATATTGTTTGGTTTCTAAAAAGATAACTAAAAAAGAATGGACGGAGTAATAAAAATGAAATGGATTCTTTGGAAGTGTTGCGTTTATGATCCATCAAGGTAACTTGAGAGTGGATGCACTGCTGGCCCTAAATGGGCCAGGCCAGCATAAATTGAAAGCATTCCTAATGTTATACTACTTCTATCTCATTATAATTGTTACAGACCCACCTGACACGTATATCAATGTATATTTTTAACCGTTAATAACTTAAATTTTGTATAATAAAAAATTATAAAAGTTGATATTCTTAAACTACAAGATTAGACGAATCTAACAAAATCTCACTTGACTATATTTTTTCTTACATAACTATGATAAAAATTTGAATCAAACTTAAACAGTGAATAGTGTCAAAAAATCAAACGTAAAAATCTTAGTGAGACGGAGGAAGTATTTGGAAAGTTGTTAGAGTTTGGCTGCGTTTCGGAACAAACACTAGCGTTTAGCGTTTAACTTTTAAAATACATATTAAAAATAGCCTAAAAACCTATATATAGTAAACACTAATTTCAATAACTGCCAAATTTTAATATCTAAACTTTAAACTCTTTACGCTCATCTCCCAAACTTTTAGCTTCCCAAACTCCAAGTTATAAATTCTTAATCCTAATAGTGACTTGAAATTGGGCATATGACTATCAAAGCCCTGTAGGACCTCCAACTCGTCCGGCCCTACCAATGAGATTTGATTCATTTCGCCTTCTTCCATCTCGAATTCTGCAAGTATTTCTGTCCACGCATCTTTTTAGGATCACTTGGCATCCGAACAATCATTGAACCATTCAAATCAAGGATTATTAGGTACCTCAGGTTACATAACTCTCCTCCTTTAAAGCCCATATTTGAAAGCATAGAGATATCAAATGCACCCTTTGGACTTTGAATTGTTCTCTCCATGGTGGTGGTAATATTTTCAACCATGGACATACAATGGGGATGTTCTAGATCTATTTCTTTCTCAAACTTGATGGTTAAATGACACACTTTAACATTCGAGAATCATTCATCCCACAAATTATCATCATCTCCACCTTGATAGTCCACACTCAGGACACCATATATACTCCCCTTTCTGCGCCTTCGACAAACATAGATCATGAAGTTAAACAGAGTGTCTCCAAGTGGGAGTGAGTGGCTTGCTCGCTCAGGGCACCCAAATTTTGGGCTCCATTTTTTCTTTCTTTTTTTTCTAAAAGATAAATAAATAATACTTCCTCCCTCTCGGTATAGTTGTTACGTTTGATTTTTTGACACTATTAACTGTTTAAGTTTGATTCAAATTTTTATCATAGTTATGTAAGAAAAACATAGTCAATTGAGATCTTGTTAGATTCGTCTAATCTTATAGTTTTAGACAATCAAATTTTTCTATTCTTTTATTGTACAAAATTTAAGTTATTAACCGTTAAAAATGTGTATTGGACTATTGGCATACGTTCTGGGTGGGTCCGTGACAAAAATATTGAGACAGAGCAAGTATATATCTGCATGTGCAAACAACTGCACCCTGTATATCTCCATCCATTCATCATATTCATAACTGAAATTTAATAAGTACATCTTTAATTTCTCTTTCAAGAGAGAGAGAGAGAGAGTACCAAGAGAGCAGAAAAGGAAAATCTTGCTTGGGTTGATACCAAGAAAACTTTACCATATTTCAAGATTAATATATGTAAATTTTGACTCAATTTCAATCTATGATGGAAATAATTTTTTTTTAAAAAAAATACTTGAGGGAGATAAATATTTCCAATATATTGAGATTCATTGCGTATATCAAAGTTATGGCTGTGGCTGATTGGGATTATTTAAGTTACATTTGGAGTCCATATAGTATATAATAGAGCTCAAAGCTCAAAGCAAATAAAAGCCAGATTAAACTGCTTTTCTTTATTCTCTCTTTTTCTTTTTCCTTTTCTTATATGTTAAACCAAAAATAGCTTGAAACCAAAGGGTGGGAAGGAAAAAAAAAAGAGAGAGAGAGAGAGAGAGAACCAGTGTTAAAGCAAAATTAAAGAAATTTGAAAACATATTGAAAAGAATAAAGGAAAAGCAGAAAAAACTTGGCATTGGGAATGGGCATATATAAGACAAGTCTTATGCACACACTTTCTTGGAGGGAGAGAAAAATGAGAAGTCTGGGAGTGAGCATAGGAAGTAGCGGCCGAGCTGAGGCGGCGGAGGAGGACGACGAGGCTTCTAAGGCGGCGATCACATCGTATCAAGCAAGGGAAGAAGAGATCGAGAGAAGGAGAATGCAAATAAAGGAAAGAGTCGATTCACATTTTCATCGGGCTGAGGAAGAAGCCAAGCGTTTGAGACAAGTGTGGGAAGTAAGTTCCTTCTTCTTGTTGTATCCATTTCTTCGTAGATCTTCCTATTGAGGGGATTTTGGTTTGATGAGACTATTGAGGTTCAAATAATGTTAATATATCATGATGGAATTTTGGTTTGTTATATATGGAGATTGAACCCCTCTTCATATAGAAATTATTAAATATAAATGCTACTAAATCATTTTGGTGTAATTCATAATTCATCATTTATATTTATTTATTTATTTATTTATTTATTTATTTATTTGGTACTCTTTGGATGATGACATGTAGAACCCGAAAATCTCCATACCCCTTTGTAGCCACTATGGAAAATATTTCTGTAATTTGAAACATAATTGATCTTACACCCACACACCCACACCATCATTACTTATTTAAAATAATAAAAAAAAATATATATGTATAAATAAAAGAAGAACACCCAAATAAATATAGTACTCTTATATAGGAGGGAAAAGATACATAATAATACACCTTTATTTGGGTTTAGCTTTATTGAATTTGGTGATCTCAAAATCCACCTCAATATTTTTTTAACACACTTTAATTATATTACAAATTGGTTCAATGCTTTATTCCAATCTATCGTCATAAATCTTTTGATGATATTTTTTTGAATGGAGAAAATGTTTTATTTAATAACTTCAATATTAAGGCTACGTCTCCATTTCATAGTTCTTATTTTAAAATTTTCAAAATGTATTATTTGCATTGTGAATACTAAAAAACGCCTCCATATATGGGTAAGAGCATACATGATTAAAGACATTGATAATGATTAATTTTCCCATGCATGTTTGTATAGGAACTTGAAGTGTTCACCGATCCAATGAGGAAAGAGGTGACCATTGTCCGAAAAAAATTGGATTTGGCCAACAATGACATCAAGTCTCTTGCTACCATCTGCCAAAAAAAAGTATGCAATCAAACTTACCTAGCTAGCTCCTATTTAATTTAATTTAAGTTATTTTTCCTTAAATTAAAGACACTAGTTTTAAAAAGTGTATATAGTGCATCCAGAAAGAGTTAAGCACACATAGATTCAGAATTAAATAATCATTTTCCAGATTTTAAATTTTGCAAGTCTGATTTGTTTAATAGTCAAAATGTATATATATAATTTATTATATAGGAAAAGGAATATAAAGAAGCATTGGAGTCCTTCCAAGAAAAATGCAAAGAAAAAGCTCAACTCACCACTGCCCTTGTCGAGGTAATTCAAATTAAACAACATATTAAATATGTATAATGGTCTTATTTTCTATATGGTGAATATTAACAAGAGCCCAAAAGTTTATACATACAATAATATTTATTGATTAGTCGTTGTCTTTTCTTTCTAAAACATTAATTTAATGGAATTTTTATTTTCACATTGCTTTTTACTTGGTTTGTGGGAAAGATATCCATAGGGCTTGCCCAAAAAGTAAACCGCACTGATATAGCACTTCTTTTCCTACTACTATTGCCATATTTTCTTAATTGTTTTTTTTTTTCTTTTTTCTTTTTTTAAAAAAATTATGTCCCGTAGTGCTATTTCTTTTTTGTAGTTATCTGCAAATAAATTATTGACGTGTGGATTGATTAAAATTATTATTAATATACAGTTGGTGGATCAAAGTGAGAAGTTCAGAATGAAGAAGCTGGAAGAGCTGACCAAGATCCTTAACATAAATGCCTAGCACTTGTTATTAGTAGTACTACTTTATAATTATCAATGGGCTCCTAGCTTCCGACTCTCTTTTATTATTATTATTATTATTATTATTATTATTATTATTATTATTATTATTGGAGAATACAAAAATTTTGTCGGAATGTTATCGTCTAAATCTGCATGATTTTGTTGTCTTGTTTTCGCCTCGTAAGCTAGACAATGAACTAGGCGACAAAATCCTTAAGTCGCATTCCTGCAAAATGTTTGTAATGGGAACGATACTAACGTAAGAAAATTCAATCTTGAGAGCGTAACACGTGCCTTCGAATTATAAAACCTCATCTCATTGATAGCTAGTTAATTTAAGGCATGTTTACATATTTTTTTTAGAAGCTGAAGGCAGAGTAGAGAAAAAAAAATTGAAAAATAAAAAAAAAATATCAAAGAACAAAGTTATGGCCCTATATAATAAGATTGAACCTTGACATTATCTAAGTTCTGGGGAACCATGCTCCGGAAGCATCCGTCACCAAATCCCACGAACAAAGTTGGAGGGAAAGCCCAATTAAATTAAGTGATGAAAAATTCTTTCAAAGATACCCCATGTTTAGCCAAACAATCCGTCACATAATTGTCTTCGCGGAAAACATGGTGACGCCTGCACTCATCAAATGCATGTTTACATAATTTGGGTAATGAGAATGATTAATGAAGTAGTTTATTAGGATTAATATGATCGGACACATTTAATAAGGATTATAATGACTATATGAATAAATTAAGAGCAATAATACTAAACTCATAATTAAATATGTGCTTTGATCCTTTTAAACATAAATTTGATTGAATAAATTTATTTATACAACCCAATCCTCCAAAATAAACACTGTTTCTTCGTAATTGTATTTGTGCACTGAATGCTTCTGACTACTGAAACTTTGCCAAACGTTCCTCATGACCTCACACAATAATTTTATATATGACGTTAATGTTTATAATTTAAAAATTAATTTTTGTTATTCAATAATTAATATTGTTAAAATATATTTTTTTTAATTCCTTGAAAATTGTTAAGCTCTAATTAAAATACTATAATAAATGGGAATGAGATTTGACCCAAGTGATCATATTTCATGCCTTCCAAAAATAAGTTGGGATTCGATTCCCACCCGGCCCAATTTTGGGGGCCCATTTTTTATTTTCTTTTTTCATTTTTTTTTTAAAAAATCCTTTGTATGTTTTCTACTTTTCAATTTATTATTTGCTTTATTAGTCCATTAACGGTTACTGTATTTGGCTTATTAGTCCATTGACTATTGTAGAAAATAAATTTTGGGGCCATTGTTTAAATTTCTTTTATATATATATTTGGTATATGTTGAGCCCATTATTTAATTAATTAGCCCATTGGCCATTGTAAAATGTGAACTATGAAAACTTGGTAAATGCCATTACTTTTAAAAATGCTAGAAACTAGAAAGATTGTCCTTTTTTAAATAAAAAATTATTTAGTTTCCTTTTAAATTATTTATTATACTGTAATATTTCTAAAATAATTTTTTAAAAAATCATTTAATTTTTTTAGCTACAATAGGTAGGGCCTAAAAATTTTTTTAGAACAGGGCCACAAAAAATGATTAGACGGCCCTGGCCCATATCCCTCTCCTTTATTCATCTTTTTAATTTGCATAAGCTCCCACACACCTTTACCGACCAACACATAGTTATCAATGTTTACAAAACAAAAATACTATAATAAATGATACCAAAGCAATTGTATTAATTACTATACACTAAGACGCTGTGGCATGAATTGAACATTCCTATCCCTACTGATTGTGACTCAATATCACTGGCTGACATTCGGGTCTTTCTTAGAGGTATGGAATGGATCTTTGGTGCCAGATTTATTACCACTTTATGGATAATATGGACTGAACGGAACGCTCGGATCTTCCAGGATCATAAGCGTACAGGTTGGGCTCTCCGGCGGGACACCCTCCGGCTCACTAGTGAGTTCGATGAAGCTCGGAAGCCGTCGTCTATTTCTCATTCCTCTCCGCGCCTTGTGAACTGGAACGAGCGACGTCGGCTGGGGATCATTCTACATGTTGACGGAAGCTCTTTCGGGAACCCCGGGCGCTCGGGATTCGGTTTTGTTGTTCGTGATGAGGCCGGCCATTGGCTGGGTGGGGGGAGTGGTTTTCTTGGGCACACCACTAACACTCATGCGGAATTAGCTGCTCTGTTGGCGGGCCTTGAATTTGTCAGGCAAATGGGTACACGCCGGATCTCTTGTTACTCTGACGTCAAGGGGACTATGGAGCTGTTGGGTTCTAACAAGAAGTTCCATCTCTATGCTGGCATCATCTGCCGCATCAATGATATTCGTCAGTCGTTTAAAGATTGTTCTATTTTCCACATTTTGCGAGAAGGGAATCGAGTGGCCGATAGTCTTGCCAAGCACGGCGCATCCATCGAAGACTTCTACACCACCTGGGCTTTTCCACCGGACTTCGTGACTGGGGAATTGGCGTCGGATGCCTCCGGCGTATGGTTCCCCGCTACTAGTGCTCTTTGCTTTTCCTGCTTTTGTTTTCCTTTTCTTCTTTTAATTTTGTTTCCCGGCTTCAACGTCTCGAAAAAAAAAAAAATTACTATACACTAAAGCCTAAAGGCCCCTAAAAAATGGCAAGGCTCTACGCTGGCGAATTTAAAAGCTTCTAAGTTCTAAAGTTTGGAGTTTGGATAACTTAGCAAAAGTTTTGATTGGGCCAAGAATAATTGTAATTATTTACAACTATAATTAGAAGATTGGGCCCAGAATTGTAGGCCCAAAGGTACCAGCGATCATAAAGTTTTATAGGGATGGTTTTTGAGGTGATTGACCAGTTTTTGGCGACATATGTCCGGTCAACTCCTTACAATGAATCGAATCGACTTCAATACCGCATTATTCAATTTTATTTGCTAGTCTATTCAAATATGATATGATCAAATTGAGAATTAGCCCAAGCGGTTAAGCCTCTGGCTCTCAAGTTTGATTCCCACCGGCCTCTATCCATCCCCTTTGTCCCTTTGTAGTTGTGTGGAATGAGCTCCCACCACTTTCCTAGCCTATATAGGCTGTTCAGCAAAAAAAAAATAAAAAAATGAATTAACTATTCTACAACTATTTATTTTCACATATAAATTTAATTTTTAATTTTTGGACTTGAAAATTTAGTTCGCGCAATTTATTAAAAGAAAAAATATTAGCTTAATATCATATATAAATAGATATATGTAAATGGTTAAATTTTTTATTAATATTAAATTTTAAATCATTTAATGAAATTATAATGTATATATATTATTTATTTCTTAGTTAATATAAAATTGAATATTTAATTGAATAATAAATCGAATCGAATTAAATTACATTTGAATAGTCAAGCAAAAAAAATACCATTTGAATACCAAAATTTCATATACGAATATCAAAATTTTGAAATGAATTGAGAATCAAGCAATATTACTCTAGAGCAAAAAGAAATATTCATATTAGGCTACTTTCATTTCTATAGATAGTTCAATACAGTTAATATTTTAAAATTTATTTAAGTAAAAACTATATAAATAATATATATATATATAAATATAGATATATATTCTAAAACAATAGAACTAGAGTAAGATATTAGGCTGTTTCCAGAAGTTCCAGGCGTGAAGCAGGAAGGAGATTGCTTGGGTAATTGGCTGCACCTTTCATTTGGTTATTGTATACTAATTGAGTTTTAAATTTATCAATTCCTTAATTGTTAAGGAGAATGCAACATTTTTTTTCTTATTTATTTTTTACCAATCTTTTTCTTGAATAAATTTGAAAATTATGGACATGACTCTGTGAAACTGTTTCGTCTCCATATATACTTGTTTATAGAGCATCTGCCAAATGCAACGAAAAGAACAGTAAATAAATGAGTCGTTAGTTGACCATACGCACAAAAAACCACCTGTCATGAAATAACGACATCTTACTTAAATGTTAGCTCAACAATCCATTAGAATATAATTGTCCATGCGTAGATTCAGCATCCTTAATTCCCCCAAATTCCAACTCCATGTAATAATAATACACATAGTAGGCCAAAGTTGGTTACCCAAGCCAACCATACGTACCCACCCACCCACCTTCCCCCCTATCCCAAGAACCCTAAACCCAAGCCAAAAGTTGTTGGACACCCCCATACTATAATCTTTTCCCCTATATATAAATCCCCAACACCAAACCCTAGTTCCTCCATAATCAAAATCACACTTACTTTTTACCTCATAATTAATTTCCATACATAATAATGGCAGCACACTTTTGTTCTTCATCAATGGCCGTCTACCTGTTGTTATGTGGCATGATAACATTGGCCGCGGCGCAGTCCGACTGCACGAACGTGCTGATCAGCATGTCGCCGTGCCTGAACTACATTTCCGGCAACTCATCGACGCCGTCGGCTGGGTGCTGCACGCAGCTGGGGACGGTGGTGCGGTCGCAGCCGCAGTGCCTGTGCCAGGTCATCAATGGGGGAGGATCCAATTTGGGGCTCACTATAAACCAGACTCAGGCGTTGGCTTTGCCCAGCGCTTGCAATGTCCAAACGCCGCCGGTCTCTCAATGCAATAATGCCGCCGGTGGACCATCTGGCTCCCCGGCAGGTGGCTCGTCCAGGCCCAACTCCCCCAACACTGACAACGGTGGCCGTTCGTCCAAAACGTTGCCGTCTGGAAATACTTCTGCTTCTGCGCCTACTGGGATGTCTCGTGCTTTCCCCTTTCTACTCTTCGCCATTGCATCCTACCTCTGTTATTTGGCATAGATTCGAGCTCATCTAGTTTCCTGTGTTTTACTTCTTAATTGGTTTGGATTTAGATTCAGCTTTTTATCGAGCCATCTAGCTATTGTTGATTGGTCTAGCTAGATTATTATTATTATTATTATTATTATTATTATTATTATTATTATTATTATTATTATTATTATTATTATTATTATTATTATTATTATTATTATTATCATCATCGAATAATAATTTGAGTTGTATCTATTTGATGTTGATTCCATGTGGTTGCTAATTTAGACACGCATGCATTTTTTTTTTGGGTGAGCAGACACACATGCATTTCGGGTACGCTTACTTATGCAATTGAAATTTCCAGACAATAAATCATAGCCATCAAATACAATCTACCGATTCTAACATGATAGGGGTACAATAGTAAAATTGTCAAAAGATTCCTACATTTAATTGTCAAAAGAATCTTGAAAATCTATCCCTATTGAAACTGATCTGTAAAAAATGCCAATATAGTCTTTTTTTTATAAAAAAATCAAATCAGTCCTTTTTTATTTTTTTGTCCATTTAGTCAGCTACATATACTAATTACGTCTCAATCGGTCATTCACACACTAATTATGTCCTAATTACACATTTTAGGCCAAATTAGTCTTTTTTTTTCAAAAATCTAAATTGGTCCGTTACTAATTTTTGTCCCCTTTCATTCAGTCCAATTGCACATTTCAAACCACTAATAACTCAAATTCGATATCAGTAAAAATTCTAAAATTTCGATCTTTAATCCCTCCGTCCCACTTGTATTGTCCCATTTTGACTTTTGACACTGTTTATTGATCAACTTTGACCTAATGTTATCACAATTATATCAACAAAAAATATAGTCAAGTTCGGTCTTGTTGGATTCGTCTAATCGTGTAGTTTTAAAATATATATATTTTTATAATTTTTACTTCTCTACATTTTAAGATATTAACTGTTAAACAAAGGCATTGGACTGCGTGTCAAAAAGTTTTGAGACATTTCAAATGGGACAGAGGGAGTATAAACTAAACGACGAGACAAATCTAACAAGATTCTACTTGGCTCATTTTAATTTGTATATCTAGGTCTGTCTCGTCGTGTTAATAACGGACCTAGATATACAAGTTAAAATGAGCCAAGTAGGATATTGTTAGATTTTTCTCGTCGTTTAGTTTATAAATATCGAAATTTTATAATTTTTACGTATATCAAATTTGAGTTATTCGTGGTTTGAAATGTGCATTGGACTGCATGAAAGGGGACAAAAATTAATAACGGACCAATTTAGATTTTTGAAAAAAAATGACTGATTTGGCCAAAAATATGTAATTAGGGCTTAATTAGTAGGTGGAGGACCGATTGGAACGTAATTAGTATATGTAGCGGACCAATTGAGCCAAAAAATAAAAAAAAATGACTGATTTGGCTTTTTGTTAAAAAAAAGACTATATTGATCTTTTTTCCATTGAAACTCAACCCGCCACGTGGCTCGTCCAGTACAACTCTGAAGCATACGAGCCACATATTATCACCCTATTGAAACATCAACCTTAAATATGGTGGGTTGAGTTTCAATAGGGGATAGATTTTCAAGAGTCTTTTTTAAGCCGGAGCTTGGCTCCTCAATTACCACAATTTCATCACCACCTTGCATATTTCCTTGGAGAAAAAAAAATAAAATAATAACACTCTTATTTAGCATGATATGATGATAAGAAGCAGATAAAATTATACTAGCCGAGTAAGCCGAGTCCGATGATGTAATAGCATGAACGAAAGAGAATAACTAAACAGAAAAAAAAATCATATTTTTTTTTGGCGTGTATCAGGTATTCTCGGGCCACATTGGGCCCAAGACTAATCCATCGAGGATCTGGTGGGCATTAAAGGGTTGCATCTCCCAAAGCAGAATTCTGCATACACAAAGACTCGAACCCGAGACCTTTGCTTAAACTGCCAGAGCCCCATACCACTCAGATCAACTGCGTTTGGTAAAAAAAAAAATCACCATATGGGTACAAGCATTTGTGTAACTTATAATTACCGGTTGAAATAAAAACTCATGAAAAGTATATCATAACATATATAAAGTAGAACTTCCAGGCAATGGAGTGTGGCTTGTGTGCTGTCAACAGCACATACAGGCAATATGGAATGATGGCTACGCATGGAAAAATGATGTCAGAGTAATGAAAAATGATGTTTGTGTAAAATGATGTGTGCGTATGAAAAATGATGAAGTATTATAAAATAGGCAATATCATTTTTTATTGAGCTAACATCATTTTTCATAGCGTAGACATCATTTTTAGCCCTGCCTGTACCTGCTGGTAATATTATTGCCAGCACCAAAACCGGACTGCAATGAATCAGGCAGAAGTAGAATAGAAAAGGAGTCGCTCACAGTCAACATACATTCGTCGACAGTCAACAGAGCCAAGCATAAGCAAATAGGGTAGGTTTGGTAAAGCCCCTGAATGAATAAAACATAAAGTTAGTATTCAAAAAGTACTGTAGTTATTTTATTACTTCTTCCGTCTCATTGAAAATATTACGCGTAGTCACAACACGCATGCAGATATATATTTTTAACGGTTAAGAACTTAAATTTTGTACAACGAAAAGTTATAAAAAGTTAATTGTTTAACACTACAAGATTAGACGTATCTAACAAGATTTCACTTGACTATTTTTTTTCTTAGATAACTATAATAAAAGTTTGAATCAAAGTTAAATAATGAATAGTGTCAAATAGTGCTCTGTAGCACTTCTAAAGAAACGGAGGTAGTAAGAACGAGGACTGCACTATCAAAATAGGAAATTCATCGTAACATACATTAGCCTATTGAAACATAGCTAGTGTATAATTGAACATAATATATCATCAAAATAAACATAAGTGAAGATGTGGCACTCACACTGAGAACAGCAGCACATTCGAGGTAGGTTTAATGGATGCCCGTACCCATTTACCTTTACAATAAGAAGAGTCGAGAAAAAAAAAAAAAAAGGGTCTTTACAAACTCATGGAGTGGAAAATGGGAGATAGATCCAAGGTGGAGATGGACTGATGGGGAGGATTTTCTCTTATAGTAGTATTTTTTTTTTTTTTTTGTGACAAGGGATGCACAAGCGTCAACTAAAGAAGTAGAAAAGAAAGACAAAACAAAAGAAACCAAAAGACAATAAAGCCGAAAGAACTATAGGCGAGGAAACCAGGTTCCTGCCATGTCTGCAGAAAGGAGAGGGCGAACATCATCAGGGGAGAAAGCCCATGTCATAAAGAATTCCTCCGAACTAGAAACTCGCTTGGCCAAGTTATCAGCAACAGCGTTTCCTTCCCGAAGAAGATGATACCACTTATAACCTGGTTGAAGAGCAAGAATATCCTGAATGTTTCTAACCAGAGCAAAGTGATTATGGTCCACACTTAACTCCTGTTTAATAAGCCGAAGGCTTCTTCCGAATCAGAGTAGCAGCAACTGGCCTCGATCCCCAAGCTTTGAAGCCGCTTGAGTCCATTCCAAATGGCATGGAGTTCTGCAGTCATATTGCTAGACACCCCAATGGAACCCGAAAAACCATCCAACCACCGACCATCTTTATCTCAAATAACACCACCAAACCCTGCACGCCCCGGATTCCCAAGTGAACTCCCATCCACATGAAGAATCGCACCCATAAACTGCCTCGGATTCCACTGCACAAACCGCATCTC
Organism: Hygrophila difformis; assembly: GCA_030278955.1. NCBI lineage: Eukaryota > Viridiplantae > Streptophyta > Magnoliopsida > Lamiales > Acanthaceae > Hygrophila > Hygrophila difformis. The sequence goes on along the minus strand of JAOANR010000004.1, from coordinate 9,235,719 downwards.
CTTGACCCTAATGGCACGGCCACAGACCCTATCAAACTCCCCTGCCCAATTAATACTAGTATTTGTTCTCATCTCTAATTAATACTAGTATTTCCCCTGCCCAATGGGCGGAAATTATGAACAATATGAATATAATTACTATGTCGATTACATTCCCCGATCTTCTTAAACTATTTTATCCATTATATGAGTACATCTATACACTGCATAGAAATCGACCAACATATATCATTAATATTTATATATTACAATTTAGTATCTTAAAAAATACTTAAACTACAAACAATAGTTGAAAGGATAAAAAAATAACAAAACACAAAGATAAAAATGTCATCACGTCAGCGCTAATAATTATCATTAAGAGGTGTTTGGGATGGATTGGGCAAGATTAACATAGTTACCCGATGGATAGGGTTAATAGATTTTTTATGGGATGATTTGAGAAATCAAACATAAATTTGAGATTATTTGGTTTTTTTTTTTTTTTTTTTCATTTTTCGTTGGTCAATTATTATTAATATCAAATAATAATATGAGTTTGTATTTATTTGATGTTTGATTCCATGTGGATTGTGTCCCAGATCCCAATTATATCCTTCGACTTGTGTTTGCCAGTTTAGCCACATACAGTATGTGTTTCAGTGTGAATACGTTGAATTCAAAATCGGTTTCATGAGTTTCAATTCAATACGTACTCTCTCTTTTCTTTAATATGGCCGACCAAATAAATTTAATACTCCTCCGTCCCGCGTAACATGTTATGTTTGACTTTTCGGCACTGTTCATTGTTCAGCTTTGACTGAATTTTTTTGTAAGTGTATATTTGGAAAAAAAAAATAGTCAAGTTGAGTCTTGTTAGAATCGTATAATCATTTAATTTTAGAATATATAATTTACATAATTTTTCATTTTAAATATTTTGAGATATTAATGATTGAAAAATACATTGAATTATGTGCAAAAGTCAAACAAAACAAGTTAAAATGGGACAGAGGAGTATCTGCGTTCATATTTTAAAATAGGATTTGAATCCGATTAAAGAACGATCATAATCATTTTAGATAAGGAAATGGACTCCATTAAATTGCACCACATTGTTTTTCTTTGCATTCATGGTTTCTAATTCTTCATCATGCAATTGCCAAGTAATGGTCACCTACTGAAGTATTTATGTGTTACGTTTGTCATTAATCATATACTTATACTGTATTTGATTTATATATTATAAACCAAAGTATATTTATCAACCAAAATTTAATTTATCCAAGTTGTTAAGTGTTGTTTAATTTAAATGAATAAAATGTAACCGAAAAATTGAATAAATTTAAAAATAAAATTTTAAAAATAAATATTAAAATTTTTGAGTGATCTCTTATACTTCCTCTGTACTCAAATATTTTTTGTCGGACACACATTTCACGCAGTCCAATGCACATTTTAAATAATTAATAACTCAAATTCATTACAAGAAAAAATTCTAAAAGTTCGATATATAAAAACTTCATGACGAGACAAATCTAAAAAGATCTCACTTGCTTATATTTTAACTAGTATAACAATGATAAAACTATAAGTAAAAATTGATATGTGAATAGTAACAAACATTTAAATACGGAGGTAGTATAATTTTAAATGAAAATACTTATAAACTTGAAGGTAAGCCATTTCCAATTTTTTACATATAAAATAATTTTATAATTTAAAAGAGTATAAAAGAAAATTTAATATAACACAATGCAAAGATTCCCGGTAATCTAATATTACCTTGGTTTTTTGGATGGGAATTACATTCCCATCAAGAAGCCCCAACATTCACATTGTGGTGGTAATGTTAGATTACCAACTCAAACATCTCTCTAATCAAATGTGTGAATGCTAGATGCCCTACCCAATATTCCCACCGAGAATGTCACATCCCCGAACCAAACGGTTTCTTTGTATCAACTGTGTTAGAGAGCAGCACACATTTTAGGCCATCTCCAATGCACCTGCAAATTTGCAGAGTGCAAATGTAGAATGGGGCTCCAACCCACACCATGCAAAAATAGGGGAAAGCACCCTCCCAAATGGGAGGGTGCCATTTTCTCTCTCTCTCTTTTTTTTTTTTTATATTTTCTGTAAATTCTTTAACTTTTATAAAAATAAAAATATTGTTAATATTTTGTAAAGAAGAGAATTCGTATTATTTATAAATTTTAAAAATTAATATAAAATAGAATATATATATAGGGAATATTCTTTACTCCTGCAAAAATAGAGGTGTGGGTTGGAGATGAAATTACTTAGCTATCCTGCTAAAATAGAGATTTATACAATAGATCTTGCAAAAATAGAGAATGTGATTGGAGATGATCTTATGCCTAAATTTTTGTCCGTACGTGGAAATGATGTATATATGTCGAGTACCCTATATATTTTTCATTTTTCTCATACAAAACGGTGTGGATACCTTAACTATTTCTGGTGGGAAATCCAAAGGGATAATTATGGAAAAAAGGTCAAATACGTCCTTTTTCTTTTCCAAAAATTCAAATCAGTTCTTTTTCTATTTTAATACTGTAATAGTCCGCTATAAATGCTAATTATGTCCAAATCAGTCCATTTTTCACTAATTATGGCCTCATTGCTGATGTGGCAAGAGTTTAAATTTAAACCTGACACGTGGGTATAATATTAGTCATTTTTCTTTTATATTTTGCCAATTCAGTCCTAAACTTTTATTTTGTTCCCTTTAATCATCTACCCAAATCAGTCATTTTTATATTAATTGGCCTTCAACCTTTTAAATTATTTCATTTAAGGCCCAAAATCTTAAATTTTTATTATTATTAGTCGATTTATCAAATAAATACCCAATATACTTCTGTAAATAAATTAAACAGCAAACCTCATACATTGGGTTTGACTACCTTGTTACTGGGTCTTCCAAGCCCCGGGATTTCACGAAAGTATGTTGAGCATTTATTTGATAAATGGACTAATAATAATAAAAATTTAAGGTTCTGGGAATCAAATGAAATAATTTGAAAGGTTGGAGGCCATTTAATATAAAAATAACTGATTTGGATAGAGCACTAAATGGAACAAAATAAAAGTTTAGGACTGAATTGGCAAAAGATAAAAGAAAATGGACTAGTATTATGCCCACGTATCAGGTTTATATTTAAACCATTGCCACGTCATCAATTAGGGCATAATTAATGAAAAATGGACTGATTTGGACATTATTAGTATTTGTAGAGGACTGTTTTCGTAATAAAATAGAAAAATGACTGATTTGAATTTTTGGGAAAGAAAATGGACGTATCTAACCTTTTTTCCGGATAATTATACCACCACAAAATTTTTAATTTTTCATAAAATATATTCCTCCATATTATCTCAGATACTCTTAGATACTGTAACACTTTTGTTGGGTCCTTTTTCTGGACGGCGTGAAATGAGTTGCTTAGATACCAATTGTTAGGTCTCATCTTTTGAGTATGGGATCTGTGACGCCATTAAGTATTTGATTTGATATCAATTATTGATCTCAAATGGCGAGATATGTACTTCTCTCTTTGATGTGTTCGTTCTTGGTTCAGCTTTAAGTGTTTAAACCTAAACCTTCAAATCCGTTAATCAAGTCAGATTTAAACATACACAGCAGAATATAAATGCAAAAAGTTAACAGAGCAAACATACCAAATTTGTTGACCAAGTTCGGCCCAAGGCCTACGTCTAGGGATACCAATCCGAAGAGTTCCACTAGATGTTCCAACACAAGGTTCTAACCCGAACATTAGCGAACGTAAATCTGCTAACAGTCCAATCGCCAAGCAGAAAGTTGTATTGACCAAAACATCACCGATTTGCTGAAGATCCCTCCAAGATCTTTCTCCAACCCCTTGAGAGCACCTCTCCCAAGTTTCCCTCGACCGAAGCCTTGATCTTCTCCTCCTCGTCTTTGCAAGCGCGGTGTCAACATGACGAATGCCTTGGATGGTCCTTTGGTTGTTTTCGTCAACTCCAAACAAAGGGATGTGAATATCCATCTCCTCTTCGATTCACCCAAGGCGCAATGATACTTCAAAATGATAAACTTAATAACATAGTATCATTGTAGAGTGTTTCCAGGAAGTTGTAATATAATCATTAAAATCGTTGCTAAAACACCTCACGATTCATCTCACAATTTCTCAATAATTTTTTCTTTTCTGGCTTCGGCTCATAAAAAAAAAAAATTTTCTTTTGAATACTCTTGTGAGAATTGTGTATATATGTTTATGCAAGCCAACCTCTTAATAAAGGTCACAATATTTCGAGCTATGGAAAGAAAGGATTTCTTCCTTAATAGCATATTTCCATAACACGGTCTTGCACAATCTGGGAAACAGTTCTCTTGCAAGAAATATGAGATCCAATCCCATAAAATACGCTGAGATCGGTTGGGAATCTTCCAGAGATCAGTAGATATTCTTTCAATAAATACTTCGCTCTGGATACGATTTGCCGTGGGGTTCAATCTGGTGTTCGAACATCGGGTGGAACACATACAACAAAATCTGGTCCCAACAACTTTTGTGCATTCACTTGGATCTGAAAATGCTACGCTGTAGTTTGTTAACTAAGACACATTTCACATTTCAAAAGTTAAATGACAACATAACTCACTAGTAAGAGGTAGTTATCTATAATTTTCCCAAAGACGGTCATATGCATGCTGTTTTTTAATTATTTTTTAAAAATGATAAATAAAACGAATTTTAAATTCAATTTATTTTGTTTTCTAAATTTTAAATTTTTAAGTCTAAATAATGAAAAATATTAAATGTTGACTTATTAAGATCTTCATTATTGGATATTACAGTAATTTTACTTAGAGGTTTAGTTGAGAATACTGAAATGCATTCATTGATTTATTTACCCTCAATATCATATATTCATGACTATGGCTATGGCACTAGCTAGAGAATACTGGGTCTTATTCCCCGTAGCCTATCAAAAAGTATAGATCACTATTCAATTATTTTTTATTTATGTAAATCCTAGAAGTTTAAATCTAAATAATGCAAAATGTCAAATGTTAAAACTTATATGTTATTATTGACTATAACTGTAGTATCATCTAAATTTAGAGGACTGATTGAGCGGTGATGTTAGGGTGCGGAGGGGCAATTCCACAGACATCACGTATGGAGGTGAATCGCAACCGTTCATTCATTTTATATTTTAGTGGTTCTGATTAATTCAAAAGATAAATTGGTAAATTCGCAAAATACAATTCTATACATTTCAGGGGAAAAAAGAACCAAATGGTCCACTAATTTACCAAATTTTTGCAATTGGTCCAATAATTTAAGAATTAACTAATATAATCCCCTAATTTTCTTAATCCATGCACAATAGATCCAAAAATCCTTTAATTACTTCTATTGCCCACGTGGTGGAAGATTAAGAAAGTCAAATTATGTTGACTGAAATTTATTGTCGACATGGCAGGGTTATAAAATTCTTGAATCTTTGGGACTTGAGGTCCTGGGACCTCATATCTCTTTCGCACAAGAAGATACAAATTGTAATCCTTCCCGAAATCGTCCGACGAAGGATGCCGGTGGAGATCCGTTGAGATGATGAGGGCGGCTGTTGCTTGGAAAAAATGACCAGGTTGATCAAGATGGACGACAATGATGACAACTAATGGAGACGGGCTGGATGGGGACGTTGATGGAGATGGTGAGCGGCTGGCTTTGATGAAGAAGCAGACGATAATGGGGGACGATGCCGGAGGTGAGCTTCCCGTCGGGGGTGAACGGTGCGGCTTTGTTGTTATTGCCGTGAAGTTGGCTGATAGAGAAGAGTGTGGAGGGCAACAGCTTCTTGGTGATGGTCGGAGGGACGGCGACGGCAGGGAGCTTGGTCGGAGATAATTTCGAGGGTTTTCGGCACTTCGGGGTTCGCCGGAATTGAGGAATGAACAATGGCTGCCGAAGCTTTGGAGCTTGGCGGAAATGGTGGGACTCGCCGGATTTTTCAGATTGAAATGGTGATGATGATGGTGCTGCTGGATCTGGACGGAGGTGGGGGGCTGAATTTGACGGGGGCGAAAGGAAGGTGAGGCAGCCGAAGTGGAAGGCGGTGAGAAGGTGGTGCTTGGCCGGAAAAGGTGAAGGTGGCGTGGTCGACGATTGGAGAACCGCAGGCTGCCAGTGATGGAAAATGGGAGGCTGCCGGACCTGTTGCTGTTCCCGATTCAATTCAATTTGGGGAAGATGATACCAATTGGTGTGGGTCCCACCTGCATTCCAATTTCATTAATTTGATTTTTTATATTTCTTTTTTACTATTTAACCCGGTCAACGTGATTTGACTTTCTTAATCCTCCACCATGTCGGCAATGGAAGTAATTAAGAAAGTTTTGGATCTATTGTTCGTGGATTAAGAAAATTAGGGGATTATAGGAATAAATGCCCAATTAGTCCTTTTTCTTTCCTTTTTGGCCAAATCAGTCCTTTATCTATTTTTATACCCAATTAGTCCTCTACCTTTTGCCATAATGTCCAATTTAGTCCTTTTTGTATAAAATAATCTCCACTTGACTCTCTTTTATATTAAATTGACCACCAATCTTTCAAACCATTTCATTTTAGCCCCAAAACTTTAAATAGTGATTTTTATTAATCCATACATCAAACAAATGCCCAACATGCTTCCGTAAGAAAAATTAAACAAAACCTCATACCTCGGGTTTGACCGCCTTGTTTCCGGGTCTTCCGTCTGGGATTTTACGGATTCCTTCCAACCACACGACCGCAGCCAATGGTTCACCAACTCTGGGCTCCTTCAGCAACAGTCAGCACAGTCCTATTTCGTTTCCTACCTTAGGACGTAGCGAGGTTTGGGGCAAAAGAGTTTAATTCTAATTTTAGAAGATTATAGATATATGAAGCCTGGATTTTACTGAAGAAATATTGAAAATATTATTTAAACATAATTTCTCCTAATGGAGAAGACAAACACTTAGCTCCTCATGGAGGAAGCAAGACTCTTGGGGATGTTCCCCATACTATTAGAGACACAGAAAGGAAAATTTGCAGAAATGAAATATTACAAATGTTTTGAAGAGTTGGGAGGATTTTTCGATGCCTTCCATCTGCTTCAAACTCCTTTATTTATAGGCGCCCGCGGACTTCAACCCCGGATTCCAATCTTCCTCTAAATCCTTGTGACGTCACTGCGTTCGTCACTTGGCCTTAATTTCCACCGGCTACATTATTGTCCTTTTGGAATTATTGCGTTAGGTAGCTTTTTTGTCAACTCTCCACCTTCTCTTGTCGGCCACTTTCTGCCAGCTACTCTGCCCTTCTTTGTCGGCTTTTAATTATGAGTGTTGCCGACACCTCTCTTTCTTTTACATCCAGCTAAACTCACTTTGGCTTGTGAAAGTTTTTTGGACGTTTCTTCCCTTTGTCTTGTTCGGGTCCGGATTTTTTCTGGGTTACCCGAATCTTTGTACCGAATAGGGGTTTCTCCTGTTCTGCACAATATGGGCATATGTGGTTATCCCATTGGCCAACATGCATCATGTTGCATGCCTTTTTTCTGGTAGACTCGGTTGCTGGCAACTTGTTTTCCCAGATGAGTAACCTCTTCTTTTCGAAGGAGGTTTCCGCAAACTCTGTGCTTTTCCCTGTTAAAGAATTAACCAGGAACGATCCATTTAAATTGTTTGAGAATATTTTAAACGGATATTTAACCTTTTCCATCTCGGTGAGACAGACCCAGAATCCCCATGCTCGTCGTGTGGAGATTTCATCTTCGCTGATTGAAGATACCAATGGTGCCTTCTCATCCATAGACTTAACTCTGTTGAAGGCAATCATATCAGGTCTCTGTAATTTAATAAATTGGAAGACCGGATAAGAACCTTTTCCGACTATCTCTGGTGCCGCTGAAATGAACTTAAGCTCCAGAATATCTCCTCTTTGCAGGTGCGGGTTGTTTTGCCATGATTCATGCACCGCGCTACTTATCCATCCCAGAAGTTTTTCGATTTCCGGAAACCCTGGTGATGTAGTATGAACAGATGCTAATGCTCCAAAGTCATACCACTTTCGAACTTCTTCTGGCTTCGATCCTTCGAGCATCCAGACCCTGTTGTATCTCCCGGATGTCTCAATTACTGTTTTGCTTGGGTTAATTCCCTTTTTGGAAACCAGTTGTTCCCATTTTCCTTGGTAATCCAGCCAGGCCGCAGATATGACCTTTTCCTCTGAATAAACCTTAGAGGTGCCTGTCATGGGCCTAAGGTTAATTTCTTCCTCTTTTACCCCAGAGGCTGTGGGTTGACTTGAGCTTTCGGAAATGTGACTTTCCTCTTGCTCAACATTTTTGTCGGTATCCGACAATGGTTCCTTTGAAGCAGTACTTGAGTCTGCTTCTTCATATGTGACCACTTTAGCTTTTTGGGCACTTTTCTCTTTGTTTACCAGGGAGGCTGACTCTTTCCTGATTGGCTCTAATACTGTTTTCCATAGTGCTGTTATTGCTATATGAGAGGTTCGTATATTGTTGCGGACCATGTCCACATCGCTCTGTTGTATTTGGCCAGCTGCTCGTGCATTGATTTCGAGCTGTCCAAAATGCTTTGATAGCTCCTCTAGGTTTTCTCTGAGGTGCCTGAATCTCGTAATGATGGAATCAGCTTCAAATGCTTCCATCTCTCGTCAAGAAATCTGCAAGAACATTTTCATGAGATTTTATAACATCAATATCATAAGTATAATATTGACATTCAGCCTGCCATCTGATAATACGAGCTTTTTCAATTTTTGATTCAAGTTTATTTTTTAGAAAAGCTCTAACATTAGTATTATCAACTTTTAATACAAATTTCTTTGCAAGTAAGAACAAGGGCCATTTTTTAAATGTTTTCCATACTGCAAAGAATTCCTTTTCATTAATGTGCCAGAGTTTGGCTTGTTGTTCAGTGAACAACCCTCCTGTGTATCTACAGGGTTCTTGACCCGTAGTTATTTTTCTCATGAGCACTCCTGCCCATCGAAAATCATTGGCGTCTGTGTAGACTACCAGCTCATCATCATCTTGAGGTATCACGAGTTTTGGCAAGCTATTGCAGACTTGCTTTAGTTCACGAATTCTCTTGGTATGGATTTCATCCCATTTCCATCTAGAGCTTTCAGTCTCTTTAAGGAGTGGTCTAAAATCCTTTCTATATTTTGCAAGGTCTTTAATAAACATTCCCGCAAAATTTACAACTCCTAAGAAACTCTGAAGTTGTTTCTTGTCTTTTAATACATCAGGAAAATTGCGGATTTTCTCCACAATGTGTTCCTGTAACTCTATTCCTGCTTCATCAATTTGAACTCCTAAGAATTCAATTTTGTTAGCAGCGATAGTGGCCTTTTTCTCGGAGAGAACTAGACCTTCCCTGTGACATGCATCTGAAAATATTTCAAGATGTTTAATATGCTCTTTAATATTTCGAGATGCAATCAGAATGTCATCTATGTAGACGAACATAAACTCTAAATAATCCTTAAATAGATTATCCATCTTTCTTTGGAATATCTGAGGGGCATTAGAAAGCCCCATTGGCATAACATTCCAAATATATTGCCCTTGTGGGGTGGAGAATGCTGTGAATTTCTTCGATTCATTCTCCATCTTAATCTGATAGAAACCAAATTTGCAATCAAATTTAGAAATCACTTTAGCACCTTTGATGCAATCAATTAAGTGTTCTCTACTCGGATTGTAATAACCATCAAACTGTATTATTTTATTGATACCTTGATAGTTTATTACCAACCTGGGTTTACCTCTTTTTATTTCACCGTGGTTTCTTACCAAGAATCCAGGGCTACTATAGGCTGAGACTCCCGGCTCGATGAGTTTAAGATCGATATGCTCCTTGATAATTTGTTGCATATCTTTCTTATCCTGCATATTCATTAGGATGGGTTTGTATCGAACATACTCATATTTATATTGTTCTTTTACCTGTAGAGTAGCTTCGATCTTGTTTTTATCCCACCATGCCAGAGGATCCTCGTTAAAGTTTCTCTGGATAAGTCTTTTTACATTTTCGAGGGACAATTTAGTTTCTCCCTCAATGTCTAATGAAGTTATATTCAATGACTTCATTTCCTTCATTGCTTCTTTGAGGTTTATAATTTCCTCAATAGAAGCTTCATCGAATCCTTGCTGTCTGAAAGACAACAAAGCCTTACCAAACTTTCTTTTATCCTGCATTTTTGGATGGGTTAGTTTGGCATCATTATCACCACGTTTGCTGCGAAATAATATAGGCATTAACCTGTTGAATGCCTTTTCCCTGCGCAACACATGTATCTCATTTCCACAACTTGTGGTAAATATTAACAAATTTCTTTTGTTATCTTGAACATATTTTGTAAAGGATTGTATAAAATTATTTCCTAACAAAATATCCGCTCCTGTGTCATGAAAGTAAATAGGAGGCGTTTTTACCTTATACCAAGGTGTACCAAATGCTCCTCCAATCATGATATTGGCTTGTCGAATACCCTTATTTAGTACTAAGATTTTTTGGGAAAAATCTCTTCCTGCAATAATGGGTAATAGCTTCGCTAGGGAAAACTCCTGGTTTTGCCGTGCAAATACCTGATCCTGAATCAATATAAGCTGCGAAATATTCTGACTTATATTCTTCATATATTATACCTACTGAGATATAAATGGAGAATGGACTTGTCATTTAATTCTGATGGTGTGACCCTTCAGATTAAATTCTATACCATTATCCTTTCTTACCCATGGTTTATGATTTTCGAGAAAACTTAATCTCAAAATCATAACCCTATTGTCTTTTCCGGCGGTGCCTAAGACTCTGATCTCGTGTCCTGCAATTTCAATTGTTCCTTCATAGGTTCCAATTGATGGCTGTTGCAAGTAGTATAAGTCATCACATGGAAAACGATTAATCTTTTCAGTGATGTCAAATATTACTCGTATTTCTTTCCATCCTTCAGGGCATTTAATCTTTATATTATCTACCCCAATGGATTGAGGAGTTAGATCTTTGATGAACTCCTTCCCTTTATATGCCATAATTCTGTCTTCCGAAAAAGACATACGGTTTGCGTACTCAATTCTAGCACTCGTTGATCTGTCTAGAATTGGATGATCTCTTATCTGTATGTCTACTCCTCCTAACCTTGGAATCTGGGTAGGATTTGGAGTCATAACTTTAGCAAATTCCTTGAAAATTCTAGGAATTTCTATATATTCTTTCCTGAGAAATAAGTCAGAATGATGACTATTGGAAAGTGCATAAGAGATCCTATAAGTTATAGAATATGGCCTGTTCCCTTCTTTCATCAGATCTTTTCTTTTAAAATCCTGATGAAGGGTTAGAACTCTACTAAAATCTTGGTCAGCTAAGTTATAGGAAATTCTGGGATGTATGTCAAACATTAACTTCCCAGCATATAAATTTCCTACCATAGTTCCAAGAAGACCATCTCTAAGGTTATTGATTCTTCTATCAGTGACTGATAGATGTAATTCAGAATCAATGCCTTCTTTGAAGGTTGCCTTAATTACTACTTCAATGGCTCCTATGTGGATCCATTTCATAGTAATGGCGATTTCCTCCTTCATTCTGCTTAATTCCTCAAGAATTTCTTCTTTAGGAATTAATTGCATATCCATGACATTACAAGTCAGTTCCATAGGAATGGCAAACTCACATGCACTTACCTTGTAGATGATGTTATGTCTTCTCTGGTTGAGTCCCATCTGGTTAAGAACTCGTCCAATCCCGCCAATTCTGAATCCGTCATATGGGCTGAGGTTGGAATCTTGTCGCATTATCCTTTCCATGGTTCGATTTGAGATCGTCATCCTTGAAAAGAATCCAGACAGGTTTTCAGTGGTCTGAATCCTGTCCTCTTCAGTCAGACTCGGTTGAAGATCCATCTGAATATGAGTCCGAGTCACTTCTTAATTCTTCCTCGTAGATGCTTTCATCAGAGGGGATGTCTTCAAACTGATACACTGGTACCAGCTTTCCATGGTAGACCGCTTCCACGATATCCTCCGTGGCTTCGTACCTTCGTATCTCACGATTCCGAGGACAATCGGGTGAGATATGACCTTTGGCTCCACACTTCCAACAGTTGCAGTCTTTGAAACTTTCGTTGGCTCGGGTATGGGCTCGTCTGAATGTTCTCTTGGACGCCGTTCTCCCCGTGCTCCTTGCTGCTGAGCTAGTTGAACCTTGGGATGAACTCTTCGTCGTTCCCGTTCTTTGTCCAGTTTTGTATGATCTGGCCTTGCCCTTGGACCACCATGCTCTTCTTCTTCGGAATGGAGGTCTTCTGAAACTCCTACTGTATGAGCCTCGACTCTTCTTCTTTCTCTTCTTTTCTTCTGATTCTCCTATAATTGTTGGAAAATCGTTATTTTCACAGCAAAGAGGGGTTATTTTTATTTTACCTCTTAGTCTCTTGATGTTCTTTTGGGCTGCTGCCTGTTGACACCATTCCCTGAGCTTATCCTTTAAGAAGGACATCCTCTGGGCTATTGAGTCCACTGTACCAGAGGGTACTGTGTACGATTGGATCAACATCTCTCTCCATGGGCTGCAGATCTTTGCAAAGAACATGGGACATGCTACTTCAGCTGTCATCTCACTCCGAAAATAGTATTTACGAAACCAGTTGATGTATTCGTCTACTGCGCAAATACTTCTTAATTCCATACCCAATAATGCTTGGGTATAGACCTTGATTTTTTCGGTTCTCTGTTCTTCAAAATAACCATCTCCCACAAAATGGATTTTGAATAAGAGGCCAAATCTTTCACAGATTGTGCTTTTGGATTCTCCCTCGAGTATTTGCTCTTTTAAAGCAGTCGTGGAGTTTTTCCAGCCCAGCTTTGCCGATCCTTCGAGACTCAGCTCTATTAATCTGACAAAGTTTTCTTTATCGAGTTCCAGGGTGGTTGCTGCAATCTTCATTGAAGCTACCCATTCATCGATCAGGTCTTCGATGTTTCGGAAGTCGATAACGTCGAGGTTCAGTGTTATGCCATATGGATTTAATGGTTGTAACATCGTCTTGGCCCACGGTGTGGATTCTGGTGCTCTACTTGGGTTCCGTCCTGGGTTTCGTCTTGCATTGAGATGCACCTCAGGATACCTGTTCATGTAGAAGTCTGTACTTTCTCTCATTGGGACATCAGGCGGTCCATCGTGGGTCTGATAGATCTGCCCTGGAAACACTCATTCGACTGTTTTCAGGAGATCGATCATAAGCTCTTCTTGTGATTTCTGCTTTGGAACCATAGTTGCTTTATCCTTTTGATGTAAAGCTTGTACTGGTCCGAATGCATCTCTAATATTGGCTTGGTTATTCTTGGAAGATCCAGGAATATCCTTCTGCCTTTTCTTGATATCTGAAATGTCAAATTTCAGATTCAAAATTTCTTTCTTTAGATCTTGATATACTTTCAAGATAGATCTTGAAATACTTTCAAGATCTCCTCTGTTGACTGATTCAAGTTATCTATTTTCCCAGGTATAATTAAGACCTGGTTACCAAAATCTTGAATCGTCTTTTGGATTTCTCTTAAGTCTTTTGATAACTTAGAGCTATCCGGATCAATTTCTTTCCAATCAGTTCCTCTCATCTTGATGAAAGAAATTATTGTTAATAAAATCTTGTCTTCCAGACAAGTTCAAGAATTTCCTCTGAAAATTTCTATTTTTTGTTTCCAAAATTTGGAAATAACTCACTGGTTTCAAATTAAATGAATCCATTAAGTAATTAAGTCTTCACCATTAAGAGATAAAATATTTTAAATAATATAATTAATATGTTCTTCATTAAAACCTAGGCTCTGATACCAATTTACATGCGGATCCGAAGTCATATGGATAAAATTATTTAAGTTTTGGAAGAGGGCCTTTTGTACAAAGTCAAACCTTCCTAGGGCCTTAATGAAAGTTTTTGAAAGTTTGGGGTTAAATATAAAAGTGTGGATGTCCACTAGCCCAATTTAATAATACAAAAGGACTATTTTGGCTATTTCATGCATTTGTAGAGGACTATTTTGGTATTTTAAAACATAAAGGACTATTTTGGTTTTTTAGCAAAGATAAAGGACCATTTTGGCTTTTATTCCGGGGATTATATTAGTTAATTCTTAAATTATTGGACCAACTTGAAAAATTTGGTAAATTAGTGGACCATTTGGTTCTTTTTTCCCATTTCAGGGATACATTGATATATATTTCAACATTTTTGTATACCATTTCAGCGATATTTGGCACCGGATTCCGAAAGCAACTCTCCATACATTTTCGCTGAAAGTGTGTCGTCCTCGTCGCTGAAAAAGTTTTGCCTTGTCGCTGAAATAGTCTTATCATAGTTTCTGAAATGCTCTTGCCATGTCGCTGAAATTACTTGTTACTAAAATTGACTACTGTGTTACGACAACTATACCTTTTTAATCTATAACTATATGATGCTTTTCAATGGCCATGATTTCGTGTCTTGATGTACTGTGGTTTTGCCCACAGTACCGTGTGCATCCCCTTGATTGAGAATACTGCATTATATTCGTCAACTTTTTTACTCTCAATACCATGATTATGGGTAGGCAAATATTCATCTATATTTAAATTATTGAAAAAACTCCAAAATAAATAAACCTCAAATCCACTTGACACTATAAAAAGGAATTTAATTAATCTGGAGCAGGTGACTAATTATTACAATTAGTTTGTTAGTATTTTTTTACTATGATTGATTAGCGTGTATTTTTTTGTGTTTCCAAATTTGGAACATATTATGATTTGGACATTTAACAAACTGCAAATTTGAGACATAGTATGGCTGTGAAAATCACTCTCCCACTCTCTACATATTACAGTCCTAAAAACCCCAACAAACCCCCAATCACATATATATAAGTCTTCTTCTCTGCTTGTCTTAATGTCACAGCCATTTCTGTTTTCCCCAATTTTCCACTCTATCCTACCCTAAATTTGCTGCTGCTCTGGTCTCACTGTGAGTGCCTCCTTGTTCTCTTAAAATTTATTTTATTTGTGATATTATTTTCAATTAAACACTAGGCTGTTTAACTTTCACCTTATTAAACTCATGTAATATTAAGAGTAGGATCTGAAGGTTCAATTAAAGACCATGTTGGATCATGGATGGGACAAACCAAAGGGTGATGAATGATGATACCTCAATGTTAGAACATTGCATAATTAAAATCAATGTTCATATAATAGGAAAAGATTGCTGATTAAGTTTCCATAGGCTAATGTATGTTCTGATGGATTTCTTATTTTGATAGTATAATATGCAGTCGTCATTCTTGATAAATTACTATGGTACTTTTTTAACACAAACTTTATGTTTTACTCATTTAGCTGCTTTTCCAAACCTACACTGTTTGTTGCTGCTTGGCTGTGCCGACGACTCTGACTGTGAGTGACTCTTTTTATATTCTACTTGTACCTGATTTATTGCCCGCATGTTCTCTTTTATTTATTTTGTGATATTACTTTCAATGAGTTTTATGTGCCCATAGTGATTTTTATGTCTGTTTTGGTTGGTCTCTTTAGTTCATTGTTATTACATCAACCTTAATTCATCAACTAAATAATTGTGTGATATTTTTCCAAGGAAAATATGGAAGGTGGTGGTGAAATTGTGGAAATTGAGCGACCAAGCTCCCGCTTAAAAGAGAAGCTTGAAAAGCTATCCCCTGTTGAAACTCAACCCTCCATATTTAGGGTTCACTCTAGATTGAGAAACATGAATTCTGAAGCATATGACCCACGCTTTATCGCAATTGGCCCATATCACATGAATAAGATTGAGCTTAAGAATACAGAGGGCCTCAAGTTGCGATACTTGAAAAACTTGCTAGAACGAGAAAATAAGAGTATTGAGGATTGTGTCTCGGTTCTTAAACACCGAGAAGCAGAAGCGCGCGGTTGCTATGCTGAGCCCATCATCCCAGATCCAACAGAGTTTATTGACCTGTTGGTATTGGATGGGTGCTTCATCATTGAATTTAGTCTGCAAAATAGATATTTATGGTGGAAGGAAAAAAATGAAGATCCTATCTTTTCGTCCACACGATGGAAGTTTAATGCAGTTATCTATGATCTTAGCCTCTTTGAAAATCAAATTCCGTTTTGGGTTATCAGTGAGCTGTACACTATGATAGATGGCCCAAACAAGTTCGAGGATTTATGTGAAATTCTATTAGCCCCTTTCTATTGTTCTCCACCGAACAAAATATCAACCGACAACACAAAACACCTGCTTGAACTACTCTATACATGCTTAATTATATTTCGACGTCAAGATAGCCAAGTGCATTTGAAGGAGGCAGTGCCACGGGAGTCTAGTAGAAGAAGAATACAAGAAACTCTGTATACCGCGACTGAACTTGCCAAGCATAATGTGACATTTAAAAAGTGTGATGCACCCAAAAACATTTTTGAAATAGATTTCGAAAAGGGGGTGATGACGATGGCATGTCTGTTGGTCTACGATGGGACTGAGGCCTCCTTCAGAAATTTAATAGCATATGAGCAATACTCTCCTGTCGGAAGGAAATGCCATGTGACGGAATTCTGCATATTCATGGACTCCCTCATTAACACTGCAGAAGATGTCAAGTTGCTCATTGAAAGTGGAGTTATCGACAATGGGCTAGGAAGTGAGGAAGCTATTGCTGAGATGTTTAACAAGCTTACCAGCAGTGGCTGCTGCATTGACAAAAAACACACCATTTATGAAGTGCTGGGTGAGGAAGTGATGGAATATTGCAGTAAAAGAAGAAATGTTTGGATGGCAAAATTGAAGCAGAATCATCTGAATAGTCCATGGGCAGTCATTTCTGTTGTTGCTGCTTTTGTGTTAATTGTCCTCACTATTCTACAGACTGTGTATTCTATAATCAAGTGAATATTCCAATGATATATTGTTGATCAGACATTTCATGTAACTTTCTTTGTTTTCCAGTCTAGCTATTAATAATAATCTAGAGTTTGTTCTTCATCACTTCAATAATCTGGTATTACACCATTTATTGTGTTGCATTGCATTGCATTACCACTGCTCACACGGTACAATTCATCTCACAATCGCGCTTTACTTGATAACATGCCGCCGATCCCTCACAACACCATAGATTCAAGGCATAAAAGTCATTGGGAATATTTATCTGTTTCACCCTGCAACGACCCCCCATGTTACGTTCCTGTTCCTTATGCTTTCCCTGAGAACACCTTAATAATTCACTAATAAAAATATTATTACTTCTCCTTGGGCAACGAATCTTGCTGCTCCACGACGACAAGCCAAACCCGTCTTGTTGGGAACTAGTTTTGAGCAAATATGTTCACAACCGATGTCTGGACTACTTTGTTGGACCAACCACATCAGCTTTCGACAAACTATCCAAAGAAAGAGATGCTGGCGAATCTGCTTGAAGATATACTCCAACGGCTAGCTGATTCCTTGCCCGGATCGTGCACAAGAAGTATGAAACAAGGATCTCCTAATCCGGGCAACTCCATTTTAAGGAAAGGGTTAATTAAGGCAACAAAATCCTACCTTGAATGGAGAGAGGTTTTTCTCTCTTGAAATAGGCCGGCCAAGGGAAGTGGAAGCTCACGACTTACATCTTTGATTTTCTCCCTTGTGAGATTGAAAGATTTGTGAAGAGAAAAACATTTTTCTTCCGAAGTCGTGAAAATATTTTTTAGAAGGAAGAAAACTCGATCAACACTTCCTCGGGTGGATCGATCGAGATTGTGCTAATGTGGGCTTGATTGAAGTCGACGGATTCAATCAAGGCTTTCGAGGAGTCGTCAAACTCAAGAGCTTAAACAAAAGATTCTAAGGAGTGTCGCCAACAGGCTTTTACCAAGGGCAACTTGAAGGAGGAGCCTTTAAATAATTGGAGCAAGGTCGGGGAGATCTTAACCAAGGCAGGGAGAGTGCCTTGGGCCGATAATTCAGTCTGCTTGGAAATTGGAGTTGGGCGAGACTAATCACTATTGTTTAGATTGTGGATCAAGTTGAAACAATTAGTGAACCTCCTGGATTGGTATCCCCAAGATGTAGGCTTGTGCCGAACTGTGTCAACAAACCTTGAGTTTATTTACTTTCCACTGCATATTATCTTAAACTGTTTAACGTGTCCACGAAAGGTGTTTGAACTAGTTTTCAGGACTGATTAATTGGTTATCCACTCAAACGGACCTAACAATTGGTATCAGAGCCACACGCTCTGCAAGCGAGATCCAGTCTCAAAGTCATGGATAGCCAAGGTGGTTCAGTAACCAGACCCCCATTGCTCGATGGATCAAACTATGCCTACTGGAAAGATCAAATGGAGGCATTTCTCATTGCTCTAGATGAAGGGGCACGGTACGCAGTGGAGAATCAATACCATCCTCCAGTAGTTGAGAAAGATGGTGTGAAAACTTTCAAACCAAGGAGTGAATGGACTGCTACAGAAAAGTTTGCTGCATCAAAGAACTCTAAGGCATTGAATGCTATTCACAATGCTCTTACAAAGGATCAATACAGACTCATTGCTGGATGTAAGATTGCTTATGACGTCTGGACTACATTAGCCAATACCTACGAGGGTATGGCACCGGTAAAGAAATCTAGAATCATTACTCTTGATGCTCAATTTCATAAGATTTCTATGGATGATAATAAAACTGTTGGCCAATATATTGGTCGTATTCGTAATCTAACCAACCAAGCTCTTCAGCTTGGCAAAGTTACTCTCAACAGGATATTGTAGGTAAAATCATTGGGACGCTTCCAGAAAGATTCAATGCTAAAGTGGCTGCACTTGAACTATACAAAGACTTTGATAAATTACAGGTTGACGAACTGATGGGAATACTACAATCATGGGAGATGGATCACTGTTCCAGGGGTAAAAGCAAACATGTAGCATTCAAATCTATAACCAAGGATATGAGTGACTCCTCAGTGGAAGATCCGGATGACTACAGTGATGACGAAGAATTGGCTATGCTGTCCAAAAGACTAAATCAAATTCTAAAAAAACCGAAGATCCAGATTCAACTCCTCCATGAATAAGGATGTCGGGACATCTAATTTCAAGCCTACTCAAAAAGGATCTAAGCCATTTGACAAAAACAGATCTAAATCATCTAGATCCGAAGATGACAAAGAGATCATCTGTTTTGAGTGCGGTGGAAGAGGCCATATAAAAAGGGATTGTGCAAATCTCAGACCAAGAGAGTCAAGCAAATCATATCAAGTAACTTTCAGTGACTCAGAGAATGAGAAGGAATCCAGTGAAAGCTGTCCTGATTATGGAGTTGCACTTTTCGGAACTTGGGATTCAGACAGTGAAAATGAACAAGACTCAGGTATATCACACAGCTCTGTAAATATGGTTTCTCCTAACTTGGTGCACTCCTCTCTCTACAGGGAACAAGAAGAAAGTATCGGCAAACTCAACATTCTCTATAAAGAAACATTTGAAAAGCTAGAAATATCCATAGCTGAGTCAGTTGAACTTCAGATTGAGAACAAAAGCCTGAAGGAGCTCATTGAGGACCTAGAAGTTCACAATCAAGAGCTTGAAGACAAAGTTAAGGTGTTGTCCGAACAGGTGGATGAACTACTGGAGAAAAATGCTGAACTGCAGAAGGACAATGATGATCTTGAGATGGAGAAAAATGACTACAGATTGTGGTACAACAACATGCATGGCCGAAAAGATGCTCTTCACACTGAACTAACTGAAGTTCAAGAAAATCTTGCCAAAGCCGAAAGCACTCTTGCAGCCCTGAACAAAGACAAAGCTAAGCTGGATGATGTCATTGCCATGGGAAGACCTAGTGGAAATAAACAAGGTTTAGGGTATCAAACTTCTACCTCTAAAGGAGAAAATAAAAGCAAATTTGTGTCTGGAGGAATGCTAGGCGATCACAGGACCACCAAGAAGCCTCAACATCACACGAAAAGGAACAAATGGACGAGAAGACCTCCTCCCCTCATCCCACTCAGATGTGATTATTGCAAACTTGAAGGTCACAAACTAAGAACTGTGGCATCTTAGTAAAACACTTGCAAGAAGGGAGACCTATCGTCTGGCCAAATGACAAAATCAAGATGCAGCTGATCTCCATCAAATGTGAATGGGTGCCTAAAGCTCAAAACAGATGTCATGTTGCCTTTCTCTCTCACAAGAACAAAACCAAAGACAAAGTATGGTACTTTGACAGTGGGTGCTCAAAGCACATGGCTGGCGAAAGAAACCTGCTCAAGCACTACAAGGAAATTGATGGCGGATACGTTGCATTCGGAGATGGCAACAAGGCAGCACTAGTCGGACAAGGAATCATTGAGAATAATGGCTCGCGAGATCTATCACCACTGTTCTTTGTTGATGGACTTTAAGCCAACTTGATCAGCATCAGTCAATTATGTGATGAGGATCTCGTGGTGCAGTCCACCAAGAAGGACTGTCAAGTGCTCAACCAAAATCAAGAATGCATTATAAGAGGTTTGCGTTCTAAAAATAATTATTATCATCTTGTTCAAACATGCAATTTTATTTCAGCTGCAGGTGAAAATCAAATCATGCTATGGCATGAAAATCTTGGACACATTAATTTCAAAGATCTAATCAAGCTCAGTAGAACTGAAGCAGTCAAAGGTCTTCCTCACTTCAACAACTCTAACAATGAGTTCCGTGACGAATGTGCTAAGAACAAACAACACAGGAGTTCGCACAAGTTGTCGGAACACCTCGGTTCAACTAAATGCCTTGACCTACTTCACATGGATCTTATTGGTCCCATGGAGGTTGAAAGCTTGGGAGGTAAAAGATATATTTTTGTGTGCATTGATGATTATTCCAGATATATTTGGGTAGACTTTCTCAGGGAAAAAGGTGATGCCTTCAAAGCATTTGAAAAGCTGTGCAACCGTCTCATGGCCGAAAGGGACACTAAAGTAAAACGATTCGGAGTGATCATGGGTGAGAATTTGAAAACCAGTCCTTTGAGAAATATTGCACATCGCATGGAATCAAGCATGAATACTCGGCACCAAAAACCCCACAACAAAATGGAGTAGTTGAAAGAAGAAACGGGACTCTGCAAGAAATGTCAAGGGTGATGCTCAACTCAAAGAAGGTGGCCGAATTCCTATGGGCTGAAGCTATCAACACAGCCTGCTACACCATAAACCATGTATACTTGAGACCAAACTTTCTTATGACACCATATGAGATTTGGAACGGTAAAAAGACATCAATTACTTATTTTCATATTTTTGGTAGCAAACGTTTTGTCCTAAATGACAGGGAACATGTGGGAAGGTTTCAAGAAAAAAGCAATGAAGGAATATTTGTGGGATACTCTACCACAAGCCGAGCATACAGAATATATCTTCCCAAGACCAGGAAAGTACTGGAATCCACAAACGTGACCATAGAAGATATATCATGCAAAGATGTTGTCCAATCCAACGAAG
The DNA here is from genome assembly GCA_030278955.1 of Hygrophila difformis. Lineage (NCBI taxonomy): Eukaryota > Viridiplantae > Streptophyta > Magnoliopsida > Lamiales > Acanthaceae > Hygrophila > Hygrophila difformis. Next base: position 9,214,165 of record JAOANR010000004.1, on the reverse strand, counting down.
ATGAGATTCCATCAATTCTACCCAGATGTCAAGATGATGGTCAAAACAGTGGTGCCCAAACTACTACTGAGGAACCGTCCACTGAAGAAGTCCAACCTCCCCGAATGGACTCCTTGTCACAAGTAGCTGAGCCTCAGAAAGATCTCAACGGACGCATTCACAAGCACCACGACCCTGATGACATTATAGGAGATGTAAATGAGAGGAGGAAAACTCGCGGGAAAAAGATCGACTTCAAGGAACTAGCTGGCTTGCACTGCTATACCTCAAAGATCGAACCATCCAAAGTGGAAGAAGCTCTTCAAGATGAACATTGGATAAATGCCATGCAGGATGAACTTCTTCAGTTCAAAAGAAATGAAGTCTGGACTCTGGTTGAAAGACCTCAAGACAAGAACATAATTGGAACCAAATGGATCTTTCGCAACAAAAGCGATGAAAAAGGGAATATTACTAGAAACAAGGCACGACTAGTTGCTCAAGGATATACTCAGGTTGAAGGAGTGGACTTCAGCGAAACATTTGCTCCTGTAGCCAGACTTGAAGTTGTTCGACTTCTTCTATCCATTGCATGCTCGCTGGGATTCAAGCTCTATCAAATGGATGTTAAGAGTGCCTTCCTAAATGGCTGGCTCAATGAGGAAGTATACGTAGAACAACCTAAAGGATTCAAAGATCCCCATCATCCTCAACATGTCTACAAGCTAAACAAGGCACTGTACGGCTTAAAGCAAGCTCCTAGGGCTTGGTATGAAAGGCTCTCAAAATACCTGCTTGAACACGGATTCGAAAGAGGAAGCCTCGACAAGACTCTTTTCATTAAAAGAGAAAGCAAAGGAATTTTGATTGCTCAAGTCTATGTAGATGACATAGTCTTTGGATCAACGCATCATGTGCTCAAAGACCAATTCATCGAAATAATGGGTAAGGAGTTCGAAATGAGTATGGTAGGGGAACTAACATATTTTCTTGGTTTGCAGGTAGCTCAGAAGAAAGATGGCATATTTCTAAGTCAAACCAAGTATGCCAGAAACATTGTTAAGAAGTTTGGCATGGAGTCCAGCAAACCCGTCCGAACGCCTATAGGGACTAATGACAAACTGAGCAAAGACCCCAGTGGTCAGAGTGTGGATCAAAAACTCTATCGAAGCATTATTGGAAGCCTACTATATCTAGCCGCAAGTCGACCAGACATAAGCTATGCAGTAGGGGTTTGCGCTCGTTATCAAGCCGATCCCAAGCAATCTCACTTAAAAGCTGCTAAAAGAGTGATCAAATATGTTTCAGGACTAGTGATCTTGGTATTTGGTACTCCAAAGAATCTAATCTTTCACTACTTGGTTATAGTGATGCAGATTGGGCAGGTGATGCGGACGAGAGAAAAAGCACAACCGGAGGATGCTTCTATATTGGAACTAACTTAGTTAGTTGGTATAGCAAGAAACAAAGTTCCATATCTCTCTCAACTGCCGAAGCCGATTACATTGCAGCTGGAAGTTGTTGTGCACAATTGCTATGGATGAAGCAAATGATGCTAAATTATGGAATTGATCAAGAAGTCCTCACCATACTGTGTGACAACATGAGTGCGATCAACATCTCCAAAAATCCAGTTCAACATGGGCGAACTAAGCACATTGAGCTCAGACACCACTTTATAAGAGATCTTGTTGAGGAAGGAATTGTGTCCATCCAACATGTCGGAACTACTGAGCAACATGCGGATATTTTCACTAAGGCCTTAGATCGAGAGAGATTCGAAAAATTAAGGAGAGATCTCGGATTATGCACAATCTCCTAAATCTCGCAATTATTGGAATAAGTTTTATATTTTGTGCAATTTCCATATTTTTATTAGTCATTTATATATCTTATTACCTTAATTATTTTATTCTAATTATTATGTTAAGTATATTTGTGCAGGATCTCCATATTTTCTTACCCTCTCAAGTTCAAAATTCAAATTTTGATGTGACAGTCCGACTTGTCAAAGATAGGGGCGGGAACGGTTATCACGCTCCTCCATTCAAAAACGTGATGATTTCAGTTATGGGAAGTTGTGATTCCCTTTCCATATTTTAATTAAGGGAAGTTTTGCATATCTAATCACTGCCATACTTTCTCTTGATCGATTGCCTATATTCTTCCCCCTCTCGGCCTTGCTTATTCCGCACATTCTCCCCAAAATACTCATTCACCCTCACTTGTTCTTGCCAAAAGCCTTTTTCTTTCAGCAACAATGGTGAAGACGCGAGGAAGCCAAGGATCCAAATCTCAAGACCCCACTCCTACTTCAACCACTGGAAGCAAGAAGGTGATTTCTCCCGAAGAATCCAGCGCAAAGGGACGCGCCAAGGCTGTCCAGAAAGCAATCATGGAGCAGACTGTATCGGAGACTCCCTCTCTTGTTGCTGTTCCATTCCCTTCTTCATCCCCACCTACTGTCGGAGAGAAGGGTGCCACCGTAGCAGTTCAAGACCCGCTCGACATTCGAGCCGAAGTAGCCGGAGCCAAAGCCATGAAGCAGAAAGATGCAGAGGCCCCAAAGGTGAAGGGAAAAGCTGTTTCAACTTCAAAAACTCGGGAGAAAGCTGTTGCGAAGAAGAACGGCTCTATCAGTGAACGTGTTCAGGCAGACCTTGCCAAAGCACTGGAGCCCCTGGATTCTATTTTGGCAAACATTCCCTCTATGGGATCCGGTCAAGTGACCAAAGCGGTTGTGCCCGATAAAACTGGAGAACTCACTGCCAAAGATGCACAGAAGGTGTCCACTACAAAGACCAAAAAGAAAACTCCTGCGAAGAAAACTCGTGACTGGCCCTGCTCCTGTCACCACCATTGAAGTAACCCCGGAAGATCCTCTGCAGATTACTACAACAGTGAACCATACCAGTTCTCCTAAGGTATCAGAACCAGTCACTGAACCACTTGATGAGGAAGAACTCGACTCCGACTATGTGCAAGAGGCAGATGATGAGAGCTCCGGAGATGAATCCATGATCGACATCAGCGATGATGAAAAGGATGATGCTGTTAATGACATTACTGAGGAGATTGCCCGAACTACCAGTCAGAAGAGAAAACATGTTCTGAGGAAAGAACCTGAACAAATTGCTCCAGCAAATGATTCTGTTCACACTGAAATTGAGCAGGAGGAAGAAGAAGAGGTCGAGGAATCCTCAAGCTCTGAGGATGATCAGAACAAGGAGTCTGGAGGAGACACTGAGCATTTTCAGGATAATGCTCCTAACCCAACTGAGGGGGAGAATCCCACCAAAGAAAAGTCTGAAGAATTGGGTTTGCAAGACACCCAAAATGAGGAGGATGAACCTGGAGAAGAAGGAGAAGAAGAATCTGATGAAAGTGTTGAAGAGGTTGAAGAGGAGGAACCCCAGACAGAAATTCGAGAACCAATTCCACCAGCCAGGCGTTCACCAAAGGAGTCCGTACCCAAGAAGCGGACTCGTGCTAAACCAGAGGGATCTGTCAAAGCCACTGGATCAAAGAAGAGAAAGATTGCCGAATCCTCATCTGAGGATCATGAACCAGAGATCATAGATGCTGGGAACGCTATTTCCACTGCCTTCTACTATGAAGTGTCCGAGCAATATTTCTCAACAGTTTTGGAAAAGATGAAGGTGCACCCAGAGATTCGATTTGCTGCTGCAAGATATGAGGAGATGGGATGACACAAATATCTGGAGGAAAGGTCATTACTATTCTGGGGAACCGAGATCAAGCAGTTCAAAGGACAGCTAGTTAGGCATTTCTATGCAAACCTGAGCTCTGACGTCCTCAACTCCAAAAGCCCCTGGTTTGAACTAAGCTATGCACATGGAGAAGTGTTCGAACTCAAAGCCAAAGCCCTGAACCGATTCCTCCAGGTACCCAGAACTTCTCTGAAATCTGTTTACTTTCGTGGTGCCAAGTTCCCTATGAAAACTATTGCTGAGACACTGACTGGTATGGAAGGGAAAAGATTTCAATGCAAGGGGTTAAGTGCAGGTGTTCTAACACAGAAATTTTCATTGCTTTATAAATTATGCGCACATAATATCATGCCCACTGCTAACCACTCTGTTGTGTCAAAAAGTATGTGTAAATTGTTGTTTGCCATAGACCAGAAGTATGAGATCAACTATGGAGCACTTGTGCTCGAACAAATGTTGGTTTTTGCGGGCAAAATCAAGAAGAAGTACAACTCCACTCTTCCCTTCCCTGGCCTCATCACTGAGTATCTGGAGCACCTCCACATTCTTGGAAGCAAACATGATCGACCGGAGGACATTGCCAACTTCAAACTCTCCTCCAATCTTGCAAAGAAGAAGCCCGACTTGGTTGGACCAGGAGGAAGGATCCCTGCTAAAGATGCCTTCTCCATGCTCCGTGATGATCTCACCGACCACATCAATCATCTCAAAGCATTGGAAGCTCAAGTGCACATTCATGTTCAATCTGCTGAAAAGATGTTCAGACAGCTTCCTGATGTCTGGTCGGATGATGATAAGCCATTGGATACCAATCCAGATGAGGAGTCCAGCGATTCTGATGCGGATTCCTCTGATAAATCAGATTGATATGCCCTTTTGGGCGAATTGTGTGCCAGAGGGGGAGTGAAGTTGATCTAGCCGATGATGATCGGTTCCTCTGGACACTCGGAGAAAGGGAGTCTGCACCGCTGCTGCTGATGTTGGGTAATATTTTTTTCTTGCATTACTTTTGTGAACACTTTTTTAACTGTTTTTGTTGGACAATTGCACAATGGCCTGTAATAATTAAATTGTGATCTTACATGCACAATGGGAAGTATTTCTACATTTCTGTTCTTGTGTTAATTTTTTGGACATCGGTTGAATCAACTCTTATACTGGCCCACATTCTGCCAAAAAGGGGGAGACTGTTGGTAACTAGTTTTGAGCAAATGTGTTCACAACCGATGTCTGGACTACTTTGTTGGACCAACCACATCAGCTTTCGACAAACTATCCAAAGGAAGAGATGCTGGCAAATCTGCTTGAAGATATACTCCAACGGCTAGCTGATTCCTTACCCGGATCGTGCACAAGAAGTATGGAAACAAGGATCTCCTAATCCGGGCAACTCCATTTTAAGGAAAGGGTTAATTAAGGCAACAAAATCCTACCTTGAATGGAGAGAGGTTTTTCTCTCTTGAAATAGGCCGGCCAAGGGAAGTGGAAGCTCACGACTTACATCTTTGATTTTCTCCCTTGTGCGATTGAAAGATTTGTGAAGAGAAAAACATTTTTCTTCCGAGTTCGTGAAAATATTTTTTAGAAGGAAGAAAACTCGATCAACACTTCCTCGGGTGGATCGATCGAGATTGTGCTACTGTGGGCTTGATTGAAGTCGACAGATTCAATCAAGGCTTTCGAGGAGTCGTCAAACTCAAGAGCTTAAACGAAAGATTCTAAGGAGGGTCGCCAACAGGCTTTTACCAAGGGCAACTTGAAGGATGAGCCTTCAAGGAATTGGAGCAAGGTCGGGGAGATCTTCACCAAGGCAGGGGGAGTGCCTTGGGCCGACAATTCAGTCTGCTTGGAAATTGGAGTTGGGCGAGACTAATCACTATTGTTTAGATCGTGGATCAAGTTGAAACAATTAGTGAACCTCCTGGATTGGTATCCCCCAGATGTAGGCTTGTGCCAAACTGTGTCAACAAACCTTGAGTTCATTTCTTTTACAGTTTATTTTTACTTTACGATGCATATTATCTTAAACTGTTTAACGTTTCTACGAAAGGTGTTTGAACTAGTTTTCAGGACTGTTTAATTGGTTATCCACTCAAACGGACCTAACACGTCTGAACTCCAGAAAATTATTTAACACCTCTTCTCATTAAAACAAATTAAAACTCATTATTGGAATAAAAATTCTTAATTTGTAGAATGATTATGAGCCCGTCCGAATTAAACAAATTCCTCATTTGATTTCAAATGAAAAAGTTGTCGCAATTTGTTTTACTGCGACTATAGAAAAAAGTGAATGTAAATCTTTAAAGAATGTTTGGCCTTATCTTCAAAATTAAGTTTTTGTCTGTGTCAGTGATATGTTGAAATATCTCGTGTCACTTGAAAGAGGGGACTCAAAGTATTAATATGTAATTAAGATATATAAACTCAAGATACTACAAGAAATGTTAACAATGAAAATTATATATGGCAGAAATTTGCACAAGTAATACTTCATATAGCTGGTGATAATTGGTAAAGCTGATATTGATATTGGATATGTACAATTAGATGTGATATTTCCAAATGATAATTTTATAAAATCAACGGGATATCATATAGTGGCATTTGTTGAGAGTACTTATTAATACATATTAATAAGTACTTATTACATATTAATACAAATATAAATTGCAATACTTCAAAGCCCTGCTTAAAGTGGCTCCATTTTTGATCTCTGGCTTTAGACTTCGACTTGGCTCGGGTACTAGTAGCTTGTGGTATAGCTCATGGCTTGAAGGGGGACCTATTGCTCCTCGCATTCCGTGTGTGCACTATAATGATGTGGCTATCACAGTTAAGGATATCTGGACTAATAATAGGTGGTCTTGGGATCACTTATACACTATTGTTCCTATGGCTATTAAAGGGGAAGTGGACTCGTTTGGCCCTGCTTCCTTCCATGATCAAGCTAAGGATGAGCTCATGTCGACGGGCTCGGCATCTGGTGAGTATTCTGTTAAGTCGGGGGCGACTTGGATTATTACCAATCGCGGGGGGAGCCTGGACAAGTACAAGGCATGGGTGTGGAAAGTTAAAGCCCCGGAGAAGGTTCGTGTCTTTTTATGGTTGGCAGTGCACAATGTTGTTCCCACTAATCTCCTCAGGTTTCGTAGATATCTCGCAGCGTCGTCCGTCTGTTCCATTTGCGGGGCTGAGGAGGAATCGGTCATGCACCTCTTCTTCTTCTGCGCGACTGCTGCTACATGCTGGAGCATGGTTGGAGGTCTTCCTGCTGGCCTCACAGCGGCAGAGATGTCTCCTATTGATAATTTGCTTGCTCAGATTTGTAGATATTGGCGTGGCGTTCATTGGGGCCTGTTATGGAATATTTGGTGTGCTCGTAATGCTAAGTGCTTCCGTGGAGAGTCGATGGATGCTTCTTCAATTGTTCTTAAGGCCCGGATCATGGGTGAAGGCATTGATAGGGCTTTGAGTAAAAGGCCTCGGGAGATAGAGCAGCGTTTTGTCACATGGCATCCTTAAAGTTCTTGTAGTGGCGATGATGTGGTTTTACATATTGATGGTAGCTCCTTCGGCAATCCGGGTCGTGCTGGTTTCGGGGGTGTGGTGCGAGACAATCATGGTTGTTGGGTTATAGGTTTCTCTGGTTATGTGGGTTGTGCTACCAACCTTGTTGCTGAACTGCATGGGATTTGGAATGGATTGAAGACTCTTAGTGCTCGGGGTGTTGCTCGAGCGTGTTGCTACTCAGACTCTTTAGAGGCGCTTCGGTTCATGAGATGTCAAGTGCCTCCCAGTCATGCTTTATTTCCTCTTCTCATGAACATCACGGATCTCTTGGCGTCCCATCCGGGCTATCGTTGGTATCACATCTTGCGTGAAGGCAATATGGTCGCGGATTGCTTGGCTAAGCGTGGGGCAAGTGCGGAGGATTTTTTCACGACTTGGGCTTTTCCGCCTGATGATTGCCGGCCCTTCCTGTCCTCGGATGCGATGGGCGTTAGCTACCTTCGAGCTTAATTTGTTTTTGTTCTTTTTTGTTTCTGGTTTTATTTTTTCCTTGTAGCGTTTTTTAGTCTCTTTGCCGACGTCTTTGGCGTCACTTTCATCCAAAAAAATCCAGATATTTTTAAAGATAGTGCTATAGTAATCCCTAACAATGATATTGTTGATATGATCAATGATTATATCATGGAATGTATGTCTGCAAATGAAAATGTATATATATATGTATATATATCAGTTCTAACAATATTTGAAGATGATGAAAACATAGATAATGCCAATGAATTATTTTCATTGGAATATCTAAACACGATCAATTGTTATGGATTACCGAATCATGAAATATAGTTGAATGAGGGTTGCATAGTCATGCTTCTTAGAATATATATCCGTCAAATAGGTTATGCAATGGAAGTAGGTTGATCATAACTAAAATGCAGAACCAATAATTGAGGTTAAACTAATTTTTCGGAAACCATGAAAGTATAAAATTCTTGATTGGTAGAATGATTATGAGCCTATCTGATTTAATCAAATTCTCATTCGATTTCAGATGAGAAAATTCTCACTCGCTTTGTCTTGCTATTATTATAAACACAATTCAATGTCAGTCTTTAAAGAATGTTGGACTTTATTTTCCAAAATCAGTTTTTAGTCAAAAACAATTATGTTGCAATATTACGTGTGAATAGAAAGATGTGACTCAAAGTATTAAGAGTAATGGTTAATTCTACATGGCAGAATGTAGCGTATGAAGGCCTCCACCACATTTGTACTACGTGTGGAAGATTCCGATTTCCCATGGCGACGGACGGATCGGGAGAGATGCCGGAATATCCTGCTAATCGGGGGAAAGATTTGGTTATGGACGGTAAAGATTTACCGAATCTTGATAAGGATTCTTTTCCTAACCAGAAAGATACGGAGGATAATTATTCGATTCCTATGGATACGGGTGGTGGCCTGGAGCCCAACTTGGTAACTTCCCAGTCAAACCCTAACCCTAAGTCAACTAGGGTTTCCGAGTTGACCTCTCTCAGGAAGGACGGTAGGACAATTGAGACACATGGCGATTGGATCATGGTAACTAGGAATTCGCGACTGCCTCGGCAGGTAGGGTCGGCGAAGACGAATGAAAGTCCTTCTCAGACCGCTGTGCATACATCAAACCACATGCAAAAATCGGGTCATGTGCGATCGGGAATTCAAGAAGTAAGAACAAAGGCAAAGGGTAATGAAACGGTGGTAGGCAATAAAGGTAAGGGGCTCGCTGAGCCACAGATGCCGGCTCTCCCCCTAATAGTAAACGGCCTAGACAAACCTTTGAGATTAGACAAAGTTCTAAGACGGATAATACATCTCAGAACAATGCCTTCCTAGCTTTGGCGTGGCATGGGAATGATAAGGAAGTAGTATGCAGTGAGGATGGGTCTCAAGGTCACGATGATTTGTTTCCCAATGATTGAGTTCCGAGACTTTACAGTGCTTGCATGGAATGTTCGTGGCGCCATGCATAAGAACACTCAACGCCAAATAGCGGATGTTTTACGATTGAATAGACCTTCGGTGTTTATCCTTATGGAACCTAGGGGTTTATTTGAAAGAGTAAGGGTTTTCTTCTATCGTTTGGAGTATGTAGGTTTGTATATTTCGGAGGCAGTGGGACAAGCGGGGGGGCTATGGATTCTGACCCGACTTGGATCTCCTTTCTCTTTCAACTGTTTTGGGTGCTATCCTCGGATGGCGTCTGTCAAAGTTCAGCGAGGAAACGCTGCATGGTGTTTCACGGCAGTATATGCTAATCTGTGTACCTCTCTAAGGGAAGTGGATTGGATGAATATGCGACCGACGGGGTCTTCTATCTCCGGACCTTGGCTTGCTATTGGGGACTGGAACTCTATTATTTCATCGTCGGAGAGTATAGGCATGCAGTTTAATCCGACACAGTCTGAGAAGTTCTGTGATATGCTGGAAGACTGTGGGTTACAAACAGTACACACCATTGGGGACCCGTTCACTTGGAATCGGAATAATTCAGGTGGGGCGATTGCATGTCGATGGCTGGACCGAGCAGTCGCCAACTCCATGTGGGCTCAGGCCTTCTCAGAAGGGTTTGTGGAAGTTCTGGCTAGGCGTGCATCGGACCATAACGGGCTACTGCTTCGCTGCTTTCGGCATAATAAAGCGCGGACTGAGAGGCCTTATTGATCGGAAGCCATGTGGGCTTCTCATCCACTATATACCCATGTCGTGGATTCTGCATGGACGTTGGGGGACCGGCCTTCCACAAGAAGCTAGTCCAGGTCAAGGAATCATCGATTTTCTTCAACCACAATACTTTTGGTAACCTACGACGGCGCAAGCAAAAACTGACTAGGCAGATTGCATGAGTAAGAAGAGTCTTGCTTTGATGGGACTCGGCTTGCATGCATCGGCTTGAGAGTAGCCTTCGTCGAGAATTGGATGAGTTGTTGGTCCAAGAGGAGATTTTTTTGCACCAGAAATCGCGAGATAATTGGCTTAAATTAGGGGATCGAAACACTCGTTATTTTCACTCCCAAACAATGATACGATGACAGCGGGGGCATATCCTTGGTCTTGATATTGAGGGAAATCGGACGACGGATTCTCTCGAGCTCCAGAATCACATTATAGCTCATTTTCGAGGAGCGTTTGGCTATTCAGCCCTCTCTGTCAACCATTATCCACCACTAGCGCCTCTTCCCACTTTGGAGGGAGACTCTAATCTGGCCAATGAGATTAATAAGGGCGAAGTTAAAGCAGCGGTGTTCGACATGAAAAGTCTTTCAACTCCGGTACCGGATGGCTTCCCGACTTTATTCTACAAGAACTACTGGGAGTTGGTTGGTACTTCGGTCTTCAATTTGGTACGGGATGCATGGCAGCATGGCAGTTTTGATGCAGCAATTGCTTCGACATTTATTTGCCTTATTGCTAAAGTGGAAATCCTGAGGGAGATTAGACAGTTTCGGCCTATTAGCTTATGTAATGTGAGTTATAAGATTATCACCAAAGTGCTTGTAAATAGGTTACGACCGGTACTCCAGGAATTCATTGGTCCATATCAATCTGCCTTCTACCGGGGCGTGGCACTACGGGGAATGCAATCATATTACAAGAGGTGGTAAATACATTTCATATCAGACATCTTCGGAGGGCAGAATTTCTATTGAAAGTGGATCTCGAGAAAGCCTATGACAATGTGTGCTGGGATTTCTTGGAGAGCTGCATGATAGAGATGGCTTTGCCTTATACTTTACGACGGCTCATCATGTTTTGCGTTCGCTCACCGATATATTCGATCCTCTGGAATGGGGTGGCACTTCTTGCTATCACCCCTTCCAAAGGACTTCGTCAGGGTGATCCTCTGTCGCCGTATCTATTTCTTATTGTCATGGAAAAACTTTCGAGTACTATATTGGATAAGGTTCGTGAAGGAGAGTGGCGGCCAGTTGTTTTAGGACGTGGGGCTCCTCCTATTTCCCACCTCATGTTCGCGGATGACTTATTACTATTTTCTGAAGCCACTTTTGATAGTGCTCGATGTATAGACGAGGTTCTCCATAACTTTGCCATCCAATCGGGGCTCCGTTTTAATCCACGCAAATCTCATGCAATGGCGTCGGCTTCGGTAGCGAGCTCAACTTGTCAAGGGATTGTGAATATTCTGAACATTGGTTTCACTAATGATATAGGGAAATATCTTGGTTACCCAATGTTTCATGGGGCTGCCAGGCGTCACCACTTCCAATTTATTATTGAGTCTCTTCAGGCACGACTAGGGTCTTGGAAATGAGCCCTATTGAATAAGGCAGGCAGAGTGATCTTGGCACGATCAGTGTTGGCGGCTCTCCCTATCTATGTTATGCAATTGGCCTGGTTGCCGATAGACATATGTGCTAAAATTGATGCAATTATTCGATATTTCATATGGAAGGATGCATCCGGCCATGGTCTCTTTCTTGTGGGGTGGTCCAAAATGGCCCTGCCAAAGAATATGGGAGGTCTGGGGATATGCTCGAGCAGGGATATGAATGTGGCATTATTAGGGAAATGCTACTTGGATTTCCAAAAATTATCTAACAAACCTTGGGTGGAAGGTATTTCCAAAAAATATGGGACACCGACTCCTATCATGGTTCAGAAGCCGGTTGTGTCGGCCTTTCATCGAGCCTTGGTGAAGACAGGTCCGCTGCTTGCGCCAGGATTGAGGATGCGAATAGGGAGGGGGGGAGTGTATTTTTTGGCATTGATCTTGGCTCAAGTCAGGTGCTATCTTTCCCCGTGTTCCCTCCATCCAGATCTCGGACATCAACTTACGGGTGAAGGATGTGTTCCACAATAATAGATGGCAGTGGGAGCATATTGCAACACCTATTCCTGATGTTATTAAAGCCGAAGTTCGGGAGTATGGGCCGTTAATATTGCATGATTCCTTACTTGACTCCATGTGTTGGCAGGGGACGGTGGATGGGAGATATAAGGTGAAGGATGGTTATCATTGGATTCTTGATCAGAGGGGGTTGCGACGGGATAGAAGCTGGTCATGGATTTGGCGTATTTGTGCGCCTGAGAAGGTTCGTTTTCTTGTGTGGTTAATCGCTCATGTGGCGCTGCCTACAAATACACTTCGGCATCATCGAGGGCTTCTCGGAGACGGATTTGTGCCAAGTCTGTGGTCTGCATCCTGAATCTATTCGACATGTCTTTTTCCAGTGCACATGGGCGGTGGCCGTGTGGGATAAATGTGGAGTGGGCATTGCGAATTGGTGTCAAGGTGGTGATGATAATATAGCCGAGGAGTTTCGTTGGAATTGCATGAAATGGCCTGGGCGTCATTGGGCTATTTTGTGGATGATATGGAAGTGTAGGAAGGCTGTTGTCATGAGGAATGAAGTCGTTGATTTGGTTGGGGCCGTGAGGGAAGCCAAGTTCCTGGGGGAGGTCTTTGGTCGTTGTTTTGAGAAGCCGTCCCGGCATATATCACCCCACTGGGTTTCGTGGAATCCAATGAGCGCTTGCAAGTACTATCTTTATGTGGATGGTAGCTCGTTGGGAAACCCGGGTCCGTCTGGATTTGGGGGTGTTATTAGAGACGCGGATGGACGATGGATTGGGGGCTTTGCGGGATCTGTTGGTGTTGCGACCAACCTTGTTGCTGAGCTGCATGGTATCATGAACGGGTTACAACGGCTTTTAGCGCTGGGGCTAGAGGACGTTATCTGGTACTCTGATTCCATGGAAGTGCTGTGGATTCTACGTCAAGGCACGAGTGAGGGACATTGGTTGAGACCGCTGTATCTACGTATTGCTGATCTGAGTGCCCAGTGTCCGAGGATTCGTTGGTTTCACCTCTTGCGAGAAGGTAATACGGTTGCTGACTCGTTGGCTAAGTTGGGTGCTGGCATGGAACTCTTTTTCACCACTTGAGCTTTTCCTCTAGATGAGGCGGTTGCGGCTTTGGCCATGGATAGGGCGGGGGTTTGGCTCCCGCGATTTTGAAGAGTGTCACTTTACTTTGCTTTCCTCGCTCTTTAACCTCCTTTCTATACTTTTTTTTTGTTTTATTTTCCCCTTTGCCGACGCTGGGCGTCATGTTTACCGAAAAAAAACTTTCAATAAACGTGTATTTAATTTATTTTTTTCTTTTATTTTGTGAACTGTATTTAATTACTTTGATTGACGATAGTTTAGTTTGTATAATTGGCAAAAATTAAATGGGAAAATATAATTAAATTAACGGGAAATTTAAGAAAAACCCACCAAAATTTTCAAAGTTTAAGATAGGTACCCAATTGAATTTTTCTTTAAGATAGGTACCCAATAGTTTTACTTCATTTAAGAATGGTACCCAATAACCAAAACTATAAAATGAGTTTAACACTTCTCTAAAAAAGTGCCCAAAAAACACACCCCCTCTAAAAATTTGGTATCAGAGCATAAGTTGCGATTTTAGGGCTTATGGCTAATGACGGATTAAAAGATAATCAAAACACGATTAAATTAAATGAAAATATTAATTATGAAAAATTCTTAATAATTGACATAGAAAAGAAAAAATTATTCAAAAACCAAACTAAAGATTGTAAGATCTGTAAACAAAATAAAATAAAAATTAAAAGAGTAAAACTCAAGAAAAATAAAACCTTTGGAAATTATTGCAAACTAATCATAAGGTTAGAAGCTTTAAGACAACACTTAAAAACTCATGAATAAAATATTAACAAACAAAAACATGGATATACAAAGAAGTCTTCAATCAATTGAAGCAAAACTGGATAAGTTAGAATTATTAGAAAAACAAAATAATACAAATCTTAAAGTTATATTAGAAAACCAAACGTACTTATCAACCCAATATGATAAATCATCCAGTGGAATGAAAAACTTATCTAAAACCATAACAACACTTCAATATGAAAGTTCCAAACTAGTTAATGATGTCCCAAATCCAAGGGAAATCATTAACCATAGTGAGGAATTAAAACAACTACAAGATAAGGTTGAAAAACTTGATAAAGAAATAAAGGAAATTAAAAACATTGTTGAAAACAATATTGAGAATGTAAATGAAATGTGTAACAAAATCATAAAAATCATTAAAGGATAATGGAAACAGCCTTGAAAGAAGTTAAAGAAACAATAGAAAACTTTAAACAAGAAATTAATAATAAATTTAAAGAATTAAACAAAGAATTAGTAGAAGTAAAACTAAATGTTAATAATCTTCATAAGAAGATTGGCGAAATAACAGATCATAATAGAACAAATAATACAAATATTAGTCTAATTGACAAGAAAATAAAAGAGCTTGTAACAACTGAAATACTAAAGAAAAAAATTGATGATGTACATGTTCAAATGGAAAACATGAAAAAATATCAAGACCCTACATTAAGAATAGCCATTGAAAGCATAGATGAAAAACTTGAAAGAATACAAGCTGTTAGAATACCTGAAGATAATACAATAAAACAACTAGCTGAACAAATTGCAAAATTACCTGCAGAAGCTAGAAGGAAAACTAAACCACAAGAGAAACTAAATTTTTGGGTTGTAAAACCAGACGAAAAATATTTGCAAAAATGAGTAGGAGATCATTTTCTCTTACTAATGAATCCAAAAACAGTCTAGTAGAAAGAAGTAATTCTCAAAGAATTGAAAGCTCAAACTTTGAAAAAACCTTAATAGATAGAATGTTTAGAGAAAAAACCAAACTTGAAGAAGGGCCAACAATAATTGAAGAAATAATTGACCCTGATATTGAATTTGAAAACTTCAAGAAAAGAACATTAATCCAATTGGAACCAAGATTATTGTATGACCAAAGATTCCTTAATTGGAACACAGGTTATTACAAATATCATTATACGGAACCAATAAGCTGTCTAAAAGATGACAAAAAATTAATAAAATTAATAAGCAATAATGAAGCAATTAGGCTTCAAAGACAAGGACAAAAATACATGCATATGGGATTAATCTCCATAGGAGTAAAAGGTTTAACTAGAAAAAACTTAGGAACTAAAGTCCTAATGACTGTTCTAGATACAAGGTGGACTAATCCAACCCAAGCTATCATAGGGTTAATGGAAATTGATATGAACCCTAATGTGGGAGTATGTTATTTGGCACCAGATTATATGATACAAATAACAGATTTTATGAAGCATATCCAAATAGGAATTCAGACTGTAGGATATGAAGAAATGGAAACTGGTCACAACCTAATGATATGTGTAGGCTTCTTAGGAAGAATAACAAACAATGGTCAAACCAGACATAAAACAAAAATTGAAACTGTGGTAAGTATCATAGGAAGTGAAGGAGTAAAAATGATAGGACCAACTGAAATATCATCAGAAGAAAATGCTGGGAAAAATTGGGATCTATCAAAATTCTTTGAAAAACCAAATGTTAAAAACTTAACTCCAAAAAATGTAAATTACTTCATAAACTCCAGAGGAGAAACGTCAGTAAGATTTAATGATTATGAAACTGCAAAAAGACCAATAGATTTTACAGAAGAAGAAAGTCAGGAAAATGAATAGACAAATGAAAAGGTTTATCGTAGAAAAACCAGTAACAGATAACTATGTAAAATATGAAGGAAAACATATATTCCACCCTAGTGAAGAAGAAGTGGAAAGAATTGCTAAAGACATTCAACATATTTGTTTAAAAACAAGAAAATTTGAAAACTTTAAGAAAGGAAAAATTCTAAATAAAGAGAGTACCATGACAGGTATGAAAGAGTTTTCTCACAACATGTGCATTCTGCATTAACTAAAAAATTCAAAAATAAAGGAATATTACCTCACAATTGTCAAGATTGTAAAATTGATCTTGATAGAAAATATTCTGATAAGTTAAAACATATGATCCATTTAATAGAATGTCCAAAACATAGTGGATATTTTGAAAATTGGATAGAAAATTATGAAGAAATGATAAGAGAAATATCAAAACTAAATGAACAAAAACAAGAATTAAAGGATAAAATGAAAAGAAAAAATAAAGAATGGAAGAATAATTTAGAAGATATTATTGAGAAAGAAGTACAGAAAAGATTACAAAAAATACAAATAAAAGAAGAACAACAAGCAGATATAGAAGCTCACTTGTTCCTAAAGGAAAACTCATCAGAAGTAGGACAAAGTTCTGATAATACATCAATGGAACAATATATGGGAGACCATATCTCCTTACATTCTGAGAAAACAAATAAAACAGCTAAAGAATTCATGAACAAAGATATTGTCATGAAAAATACAGGAGACAGTATAACAAGAGTCTCTGGAACTCCCTTTGCCCCATACCAAAGAGGGACTGAGTGGAGACCTGGAACTAATTATACTGGAAACAATTCTAGACACTCAATCACACATGTTCATCCAGAATATCCTTATGGAAAGATACAACCTGGGATGATAACAAAACCTAGAGGAATTAGGCAACCCTTAGAAAGAGGATATTATCATAACCCAGCAATATTAAAAGTAACAAATGTAAGCCCTCAAGAATGGGGCTCATTAATTGCAAAATGGAAAAACATAGTTGTAGCCGATTACATCAAAAACAAAAATGACTATAATGATACAGCTGAATCAATGTATGGATATCTTGAAACCTATTTAGGAGAATTCGCACAGTCAATGTGGGAAGTATTTAAAAGAGACTATCCAATGGATTATCAAGACTTAATAGAAAGAGGACCAAATCCTTATAACTTTGTAAATAAAATATCAAGCCTAATAACGGGTGAAGATGGTAATTCAGGACATATAACAACACAAATGGATGCCTTAATCCATCTAGACCAAATGCACCTAGATGACTTATATGGAACAGTAGACTTCTTAAATGAATATGTCTACTATACAGGCCTAGCAGGAGGTGCTTTTAACCAAGAGTTAGGTGAAAAATTATTTATGAAAATACCAAGACCAATTGGTCAAGAAATTCAAGATACATGGAATAAAATGGTTGAAAAGAATCCTCAACAATACACTATTAGTATGAGGGCTGTTCATGTGGTAAAAATATTAAAAGATAAGTGTACAAATATAATTGCACAAAAACAACTTAAGAAAACTGATTATTCATTCTGTAAAAGGATATACACTCCTCAACGATATGGTAGACCGGAACCATTAAGGAAAAAACCCAAATTCATAACAAGAAAGAAATATTTCATAAAACAATCAAATAGCAGAAAACCTTTCTTGAAACAAAAACATCATGTCAGAAAATATAATCCTAGCAGAAATTATACAAAGAAACTTGCTTGTTTCACATGTGGTGATGAAAGCCATTTGGCAACAGCATGTCCTAAAAGAAAAAACCAACATTCTAGAGAGGCAATTCTTACAGAATGTATACAACAAGATATATTAGATGTGGACTCAGATGTTTCTGAGACTGAAACAATATATAGTATAGTAACGGTAGAGGAAAATGTTACAGAAGAACAAGAGGATAATGATCCCTATGAATTGATAAATATGCTTGCAAATGAAAACTCGTATAATGGTATCACATATAAAGAATATATGATGCCATATGAAACTGAGTATATGATGAGAGAAATTAATGAATGCGAAAACCATAATTGGCTTTTCAGGGTAGGCACTGATTCTACACCTTGTATAAAATGCTCTTATTATCCATCAAGGAAACTTAGAGCTAAATGTACAATATGTCACGTAGAAATATGCCAAATATGCTTGTTAAAGTATTATAAAATTAAATTCCCCGAAGAAATGCCAATAACAAAAATTGATGATAATTATACATTCATCACAAAAAGAATAGATATAATTGAAAGAAAGCTTTTTGATTTACAAGGTATCATGAATCTTACAGAATTAAAAAATAGAATTGAAAACATAGAAGAAATCTTAGAAGAATATAATATGTTAAGTTCTGAAAATACGGGAAATAAAGGAAAAGAAGTTCCTGAAGAAGAATCTAATAATGAACAAAATCCTAGTACGGAGTACATGTTAGCACAAAACCCTGAGTACATACCTGTGTGCCACGATCCTTCATCATTAACTACATTAAGGGTACCAATAATCTTTAAATTAAGAGAATTGGTATTTCGTACTAATGCAATAATCGATACAGGATGTACTAGAATAATAATAAATGAGAAACTTATCCCAGAACATCTACAGAAAAACTTAACAAAACCCATTAAATCAGAATTAATGGATGGAAGAATATCATATACAACAAAACAACCTATTTCAGGTGGACAGATATTCTTTGAAACCAATTGTGGAATATCAGAACCCTATGGAGTTCCTGATAATTCATATATAAAAGACTTAGTAATAAATGCAGATGTAATCTTAGGATTACAATTCTTCTTACAAAATAATGGAGGATTATTTATTACAAAAGATTATATCCAAATTGTTGAAAAAGCAACTTTGGCAATGTTTGCACCTAGTATTAGTAATGCGGGAACCAAGCTTTTAACAACATCAGAGTTGCGAGAGAAGCGTGGTGGAGCCCCTACTAATACAAAAACAAAAAATAAAAAACTTTTAAAAGATAAAGATATTGAAAATTGTAAATGCAAAATAAAAGGAGCATGTAAACAAACTTGTAAAGAAAATATACAAATTACAGAGTTTGAAGAAGAATATATTCCTGAAACTCCAAAACTGAAAGAATTAATAAGTATAACTAGATTTAAGCCTGAAGAAACCATAACAAAATGGATTGAGAGGTTAGAAAAATCCCAAATTATTGGAGATAACATCCAGAAATATTGGGAAAAAGATGGAACAATATGCAAGCTTGAAATAATAAATCCAGAATTGAGAATCTCAACTGCAGAAATAAATCCTACAAATCTGGATATAGCAGATTTCAAAATGCATATTGATGAATTAAAAGCTTTAAAAGTAATTAGAGAATCAAACTCCAGACATAGGTCTGCAGCTTTTATTGTAAGAAAACATTCTGAAATTGTAAGAGAAAAATCAAGAATGGTCATTAATTATAAAAGACTTAATGACAATACAAAAGATTTTGCTTACAATATACCAGATAAAACAGTCTTAATAAATAGGATTCAAGACTCAAAAGTATATAGCAAATTTGACTGTAAGTCAGGATTCTGGCAAGTAAAAATGCATCCCGAGTCAGTTGAATGGACTGCATTTACATGTCCAGAAGGTTTATTTGAATGGTTAATAATGCCATTTGGACTAAAAAATGCACCAGCTATATTTCAACAAAAAATGGACAAAATTTTTAAACCATACCAAAAATTTGTTTTGGTATACATTGATGATATTTTAGTATTTTCAAAAAATAGTACTGAACATATGAGTCATCTTGATATAGTGTTTAGGCTATTTGAAAAACATGGAATAATCATCTCAAAGAAAAAGATGGAAATTAATAAAACTAAAATAGCATTCCTTGGGGCAGAAATTGGAAAAGGAAAAATAAAACTCCAAGATCATATTGCTAAAAAGGCTATTGAATTTCCTGATAAAATGGAAGATACAAAACTATTACAACAATTTTTGGGATTGGTTAATTATGCTAGACCATACATTAAAAACTTATCCTCATTAACAGGATCATTATATAATAAACTGGGAAAAAACGGTCAAAGATATTTTAACCAAGAAGATATAAAAAATGTACAAAAAATTAAAGAAGCATTAAAAACACTTCCAGAATTGGTTCTGCCAGAAGATAGTGATTATCTTATTGTGCAAACTGATGGATCACATGAAGGATGGGGAGCTATCCTTTTGCGAAAAAAGGATGTCTACTCACCTAAAAGTAAAGAAGAAATTTGCCAATATGCATCAGGAAAATATAGAGAGAAGGGAAACCTTTCCTCAATTGATGCAGAACTGTTGGCAATAAAATACGCACTTGATAAATTTGAACTGTTTTTAACAGGAAAACCAGGATTCACAGTAAGAACTGATTGTGAAGCCATAGTAAAATTTCATAGCCAACTCCAAGAAAAAAGATCAATGTCTAGGAGAAGGTGGTTGAATTTTACAGATGTTATTAGTCAGAAAGGCTACAAAATAAAATTCGAACATATTAAAGGAGAAGATAACAAAATTGCTGATATACTATCTAGAATTCTGATTAAAGAAAGGGAAAAACCATTATATGACACTGAATTTAAAAACGAATCAATTGATAATTATGATGAAAATGACGAGGAAAAATATAAATTAAAAATGGGATCAATTTTACAGGGAGGACTGGAATATTGAGAATTGAATAATATTGTTACAGGAATGGCAGAAAACTCCCAGAAAAGCTCTTTGAAAATCAGCAATGAAAATGGAGTAAAAACCACAGGGATGGTGAAAACCCCAGAGGGATATTACACAATCCCTTCTAAAACCAGCATCCCAGAAGGGAAGAAAAAAGATAAACTCCCAGAAAAAGGAGTGAAAATCTGCTTTGGCAAAAGAGCAGAAACTGGCAATAATATAGAGTTAATCTTATTTGATAACATGAAGTACAGGCCTATCACAGGGTTGAACTACACAGAGGAACAGATCTGCCTTTGTGACAACATCTGGAGAGCATCATTTGACAAAAACAACAGCAGGTATATTGTTACCTGTCTCTCTGCTTTAAGCATGTATTTCCAGAAATTTAATAACATAAAACCATTTTTATATTATGTAATCTATGAAGGTTATAAAAAAGGAATTTATGATAAAAATGATATTTTACCTCTTAATGAAGATAATGAAAAACCTCTTCATAAAGGATTTTATGACATAGTGTCTGCAATTCAATTTGCAAAAACCACAATGGGCCCAGATTTCTTTGTAAGCCCAAGTTTGAAAAACATTGTTGATGGTTTGAGGCCAAAAACCCAAAATCCCACAGGCCCAGTCCAATATTCAATTGGACATTCTTCTAAAACCCACATTGTGTTTTGTGACCATTGTGAAAAAATGGCCAAGGAAGTCTGTAAATATGAAGCCCAAAAGGCCGAATGGTTACAAAATTTTGAAAACCAAAAAATGAAAACCCTTGAAGCAGAGGCCCAGATTGAAACCCTCACCAAGAAACTTGAAATCCTTCAAAACCAAAATGAGAAATTGACCTCAAAAATTGTGTCCCTCACACTGAAAACACCAAAGCCAGAAGAAAAACCAGTCTATGGTCCAGACCCCAAACCCACCAGTTCTATGACTGCAGTAGAATTGGCAAAAGCCTGGATGCAGCAAAACCAGGAAAATTCAACTCCTGAGGTCTTTAAGGATCAAAAGTTTGAATCTAGTCCGTCTCAAACGGCAGACGGTAAAGACGAGTCAAGTCCGTTGATAGCTGATGCTTTGCTAAAAAGCATAAGTTCAGATGATTTTGAACCAAACCATGGAAGTTCTAACCCTGAGGTCTTTGAGGACCAAAATGTTGAACTAAGCCCATCTAGTCCGGTAGATGGTAAAAGCACATTAATTCCGGTTATGGCTGGTAGTTTGCCAAAAACTATGAGTCCAGTACAGACTGGAAAATTTGAAAACCTCAGTGAAGAAGAAATTCTTCATAAGCTTGAAATGGAACTAAAGCCTACTTTTGCTGAAGCAATGGCAACCAGAAAAAGTGGAAGGTTTAGTGCACTGGTGGCACTAAGAAAAAATGAAGCAAAATTCCAGGCCAATAAAATTATAAAAAATCAGAAAAAAGAAAGTGGCGGCCCCCACAATGATGAAGAATACTAATGGAGCCACGAAGAAATGAGCTGGAATTCACAATAAATACCAGCATGTGAAGAAAAGAATCCGGAAAAGAAAAAGTCAAGAAGAAAACAAAAATGCTAGTGGAGCCAAAAGCACCACTAACCATGTGAAAGCAGGAATCCAAGGCGGAAAAGGTCAAAAATCCGACAAGAGCCATGTGACTCTTGAAAACGGCGTTAATGGGCACTAGGCCCCTCTTTACTACATTATTATATTGTTGTATTATTGTACTAGTTGTTTGATTTTTCATCCGAACCTTATCGGATAACTTTGCCACTTGGCACGTTTTTATTGGTTGTTGTGGATTACTTAGATGACATTCCCATCTATAAATAGAGGGATGGTCTTCACTTGTAAAACACACACTCACTTTGCTCTCTCTCTCTCTTAAGGTTTTTGAGACTGCACTCTTGCTACTCTCGAAAGCTCTTTCTCTTTCTAGTTTTCTTGTATCCCTACCCTTTTCAGTAATAAAATTTCAGTTTGTAAAGAAAGACCCGGTGTGGATTGCTACCTCTTTTCTTTACTTTCTGAAATACAGGGGCCCGTCTGAACGGGAAAGCCTCTCCTCTCTCAAGGTATGGGTTAGTTTATGATTTATGTTATGGTATAATTGTTCTATGTATGGATGATAATGTTATAAACATAAACATGTAACCTTTTAAAACTTAATTGATGAGATATGCCATTAGGGGAGTAAGATAAAAATTTAAAGGGCTTTATGCCATAAAAGCTGTAAGAAAGACTCGTTAGGGGAACCACAATTCAGGGATGTTTGTTAAACATAATGATGTTTTTGTTACTGTTGTCCCTTTTGATTTGCCCCTTAGACCCCCTGCTTACATTTCAGATCTAGGTCTGGATAATGCTAATTTGAATTTGAAACCCGAAACAGGCCCAGAAAAATATCTCATCAGTGACAGTAATAAGAGGATTGCGGACTTAATGTTTATGACAATATTTCCATAACAAAGGACAATCGGACCCATAACACATAATCAGAAATTTAACACGAACAAGAGAATAATAGGAGATGGCAAGTACCTAGTAAGACATCACGACATATAAGTTTTTCGCGTACAAAAAATCAGTGTTTTTAAAACCTTTTGAAATAATTAATATCTTTTATCAAAACAAATGGAGAATATGATTAAAACTACTGAAAACCCTAAAACAGAATCTTTTAAAAACACAGAAACAAGGTTTGTTATTGTACCTTACCCGAAAACATACTTTTTATGCCAAGAATGTGAAAATTGACTTATCAGACTGATGAATAAACAAAATCAAATAAACCAGGTTTGCAGGGAACAAACAGTGTTTGAAAATATTATAAAATGGAAAGTAACTAAAGAAGTTGAATTTCTAAAAAATGAAATAGAAATTCTAGAAAACAGTTATCAAAAGCACACAAAAATCTATAAGGTTTTAGAAAAACTAAGAGATAACCATATAGAAAAACGTGAAAACTATTTTATAACATGTAAACTTGAAGAAAAAATATGGAAAAAATTACAAGAAGAACATTCAGCAAGAAATAACTAATTTGAAAATGGAAGCACAAATACTTTTTGATATTTGTCCAGAATGTGGAAAACTTGGAGAAACCATGTGGAAAACAGAAAAGGAAATAAAAGACCTTAAAGATTCAATTATAAGGTTAAAAGAATATAAAGAAGATGAAGAAGAAGAAGTAAAAGAACTCATATATGGGTTAAACCATGAAGAAGAAATAAATATCATTCGTAATTCAATACACATATATGAAGAAGTGATTAGTTACCAATCAACAGACCTCAAAACAAAAATAGAGGAGTTGAACACTTCTAAAACAAACTTTATTAATCATATCAAAAAACAACATTAAAAATGACTTATAAAACAATAAGAGATTTCAGTAAAAGGGAAAAAATTGCGATTGAAAGATATCGCATTAAAAAAGAAATTATTAAAATACAACTAAAATCAAAAATAGAATGCCTACAAATCTTAAACAGGAAAGGTCTCATAGAAGAACTAATGGATGTAAGCTTGTGGCTTGACCAAGAGGCCAGAAAACTGAGAAACTGGGAAAGAAATTTAGACCAAGAAAGAAAAGAAAAGCAAGTTAATTATACTGGTTAATCATATTTAAAAAAATAAATAAATAAATAAATAAATAAATAAATAAATAAATAAATAAAATAATAATAATAATAATAATAATAATAATAATAATAATAATAATAATAATAATAATAAATATATATATATATAATAATAATAATAATAAATAAATAAATATAATAATAATAATAAAAATAATAATATATATAAAATAAAAACAAGCAAATAAAAATAAAATATAAATGCGAGGTACCCAACTCAAAGTTTTGAAAACATTCGTGGGTCTAACCTAAAGAATGAAACTTTTAGGTACTAAACTTAAAGTTCCTATTGTTGGAGGGTATATATCTCCAAAAACCCCTTCAATTAAAGTGGGCCTTCAGAGTTCAGGCTTTAAGGAAAGGGAAAAAAGAAAAGAAAAAAACGTGCATAACAAACAAGTCAAGCCGTGTTAGCGTTAGGTATCTTGGCTTGACCAGTCAACACACATGTTTTCATTATTTCATATTCCTTGTAAATCAAGAATAAATATTTGTCTATAAATTTGATACAACCTGTCCTGAATTCTTTGGCTTACATTTCCATAAACTTATTTTTCTTGAAATTCCTCTTCTTTAACATCTTCCTTACGGAGAACTACTATTTTGAGACTCATCCGGAAACATATCAATACATACAATGGGAGTCGGGCAAAAGGGTCGAATCAAGGCTCCTAATCTATATAATAAATCCTGAATACTTTTTGGCATGTGCAGACTCTTTTGTTCTTATTAAATTTAATTTAATTCATCCTTCTTAATTTTAAAGGGTCAATCAGTCATTATATGCTCATTTATAGATCAACGGTTCTTAAGTTTACACGTAATCTGCTGACTAATTCCACGTCATCGGACACATCATCAAAACCTATATTTAGAAAATAAATCTATGTATTAATAATATAACAAAATCTTGAGAAAATCTTCTTATATATCTTTAAAAAGATATAATTGATTATATATATATATATATATATATATATATAAATTATTTGATTATATACATAATATTTTTAAAAATATTAATACTATAATATTATTAAATAAAGTTAATTAATTACAAATTTATGTCTAAAAAATATATAATCATATATCAATATAATTAGGAATATAATAACTATATTTTAAATAAAAAATATTTCATTGAAAATATGGTGTAAACATTAAATTGACCCTAAAAATATTGATTAAAGTAAATGACTAATAACTTACAAACTTTTTTACCATTCTAAACAAATTCTACATATATTTTTTTCTTTATAAAGAAGAAAAGAAAAGGAAAAAAAGACTAAAACACATTATAGTTTAATTAATAAACATAATATCCTTAACCCGGTCATCTTCATCTATTTCAGTATAAAATAAAAATGTATATGAAATTTGGAGTAAATTGTTTTTTTTAAAATAATTTGTACTGTAAAAGAATATAAGGAGTATACCCCTAAGGCCGGGTGTATTATGCCTCACAGTACTATTTTTTTACAAAAGAATAATACAGACCCATGTTTGATGCATTTGTAAGTTTGTACATGTATAAATTTAATGCGGATTTCAATGTATTATTTAATCCCGAAGGAAAGGCGGGTTTAGGTTGTACATCACTATTTTTCTCTTTCTCCCTCTTTAATCCCGACCTATCCCCTTCCCCAGACTTCCATGCTCTGTGAATTCCTTAGACACAGCGTTTCCCCATCCCATTGACTAATTAATTTATCTAAATTAGTTAAGAAAATAATTAGATTAATTTTAATTTTTGAAATAATATATTTTCTATGAATCATAAATATTTGAAAATATAAACATTGCGATATTTAAATAATTTAAACTATTCAATAATACCACAAAAAGCCGTCATGGTTAGGGTTTTCTCTCCTCCGCCTTCGTCACCTTTGCAGCGCCCGTCGTCGCCGATCGATCCAGGGGGAAAGCAAGCGTCTTTCGTGGAGATTCTGACTCAAGACAAGATGGAGACTGATCGTGCAGCAGAACCACCGCCTCCCCGTCGTGATCTGATTGCCGAAAAATTAATTCGGAAGAGTTTTGTTAATGGTAATCCTGCGCTACCAGATTTTGAGATTGACGAGGAGTTGGACATTGAAGCGGCCAAAGCTTGGGAAGATGCCTTGGTGATTAAGATTCTGGGGATGTCGGTGGGATATATGGCTCTCAAGGAACGTCTTAAACGCATGTGGAAACCGATAGGGTCGATGGATGTTATTGATGTGGGGTTTGGATGCTACATTCTCAAGTTTTCCAAGACTGATGATAGGGAACGAGTGATTAATGGCGGCCCTTGGCTTTTGTTCGATCATTATTTGGCTATTATGCCATGGTCTAGGGATTTTGATCCCAGTACTACGCAGGTTAATAAAACGCTTGTTTGGGCACGCTTGAATGGTCTTCCCATGCATCGCTATCGTGATGATATTTTGTGGGCTATTGCTTCGGGTATTGGTGAAGTCATGAAAGTTGACAGGAGTACTTCGACATCCTCCAAAGGTAGATTTGCGCGTGTTTGTGTGGCTCTCGATCTTTCCAAGCCGGTGACTGGTAAGCTGAGAATTAATGGGCGATGGACTCCTGTGGCATATGAGGGACTTCATTTGATTTGTTCACACTGTGGACATTATGGCCATTTTGAGCGGGACTGTACCGTTAAGGTTGCTGAAGAGTCTAATGATCAATCACAACAGGGAGATGACAAACCAGCGGCTGAGGGTGTTAATGGTGAGGCTCAGGCTGAAGTGGTTGGTGCTGTTGCAGGAGTGGATAGCTTGGCGCGGGATACGGAGGAGGAGCCAGCTTTTGGTGATTGGATGATTGTGCGACGTAGGCCACGACCTCCACGGAAATATCGTGGTGCTGTGGAACCGGTTGTGGATGCTAAAGAGGGTGTAGCTACGGTACCTCAAAGCGACGCGAATGGTCGGGATCCTAGAAAGGGCAAAGCGGCAGTGGTCGAGGATGATAATGTGGTGCCTGAAACACCATTAACTAATATTAAGACTGCTAAGGCCAATGAGGGAGTTAATGAACCTGGGATGGAAGTGGCCTTGGTGCCGCTAGCTCATGCACGTGTTCAGGGACGACGTATTGTTCAAACATTAAAAAGGCAACGGATCGATACCCCGGGTGAAGCCACCTCTTCGGATGGGGATAATCGATTGCATGAAGATCATGGACATGGCAAGGGGCTGAAATCTTTGTCGGTGGGCAGGTTCGGACCATTGCTTGACGAAGAGGAATCTAAGGATTCGGAGATATGGGCGGATGCGGATGATGCCTCAGATGCTAGTGTCCAATAGCGCAGAGGCAGGTAGGTGGAATTTATTCATTTAGTCATTTATGGATTTTGTGAATTATTCTTTTATTGTGTGGAACGTTTGTGGATTAATGAGTCGAACAGCTCAGCGTTGGGTTGGAGATTTAATTCGGAATCATCATCCGGATTTCTTGTGTATTTTGGAACCTAGAGGCAGTTATGATCGCGTCCGTGGGTTTTTCGATCGGTTTGGATATACTCATGTGGTGATTCAAGAAACGGTAGGCCAGGGAGGTGGTTTGTGGTTGCTTCGCAATCGGAATGTTGATTGTCAGACTTCAGTGTTCGACAATAGAGATCGGATAGTAACTTTGCAACTTTCGAAGGGTACTACTTCTTGGTTTTTATCCGCTATTTACGCTGCTCCCAATTATCAGAGGCGTCGATGCAATTGGGAAGATTTGTCGACTCTTTCTGGCCGAATTGGGGGACCTTGGATTATACTTGGTGATTGGAATGAGATCACTAACGAGGGTGAGGTTAAGGATGGTGTGTTCCTTCCTGAACGCGCGACTGAATTTAGGGAGCTAATTGATAGCTGTAGCTTGATGGAGGTCCCGACTTGTGGCAATGAATTTACTTGGTCTAGGATGGCTGGAGGAGGCCGTCGGATAAGTAAGCGATTGGATAGGGGACTTGGGAATTTTGAGTGGATGAATTTATTTAGCGAAGGGCGTATACACCATCTTCCTCGCATGGGATCTGATCACTGTCCATTGAAGTTGATTTGTGGAGAAGGGGATCGGACTCCAGTTCTTAAACCTTTTCGATGGGAAGCCGCCTGGGCAACTCATGATGCCTATAAGGAGGTGATTTTGAATGGAGTGGAAAGGGGTGGTTCGGACATCACTGGAATTCTTCATGAGATACAAAATAAATCTATCATCTTCAACAAGGAGATTTTTGGTAATATCCGGGAGAGGAAGAGAAAATTGAAAAATCGACTTATAGGTCTTGAGAGGTGCATGTCGCGAACAGATTCAGCATGGCTACTAAGAATTGAAGCTGAGGTTAAACATGAATTAGAAGAAGTTCTTGCCCAGGAGGAGCTTCTTTGGTTCCAGAAATCTCGTGACCAGTGGGTTCGTGTGGGGGATAGGAATACTAAATATTTCCATGCACGGGCTAAGGTGCATCGTAAGCGTAACCGTATTTATGGTTTGATGGTTGGCGACACTTGGGACGATGATCAAGACCGTCTTCAACAACATGTGATTGATTACTATACTCGACAATATGAAGATGGTGCCACGACTGTTTCACCTGAAGTGCTTCCTGAATTACACCCTATATTGGAAAGCCAATTACCACAGCTTGCTCGCACTGTCACTCCAGAAGAAGTTGAGGGAGTTGTCAAGTCTATGCGGTCTTATGCTGCGCAGGGTCCGGATGGGTTCCCGGCTGCGTTTTATCAAAAGTATTGGGAGCATTTGGCAGGGCCTATCGTGAAGATGATTAGATCGGTCATGGAGTCTGGAAGGTTGCCGGAGGGGCTAGCACATGGTTTTATGTGCTTGCTACCGAAGGTTGCGGTTCCGGCCACGATTCAACAATTTCGCCCTTTGATGCTATGTAATGTAACTTTTAAAATCATTACGAAGTTACTGGTGGCAAGGATGAGACCAATTCTTTGTGATGTTATTAGTCCTTTTCAGTCCGCTTTTCTCCCTAATCGTGGCACTGCTGACAATGGACTATTATTACAAGAGATGATTGCGTCAATTGAAGGTTCAAGGATTACTGGTCGCGCGGTTATTCTTAAAGTGGATATTGCTAAGGCCTTTGATTCCGTGCGTTGGCCATTCCTGCGAAATTGTTTGCATGAACTTAATCTGCCGAGGGGAATTTGTGAGCTCATTATGGAATGTGTGCAATCAGCAAGCTTTTCCATACTCTGGAATGGATCTCCTATTGGTAACATCAAGGCAGGGAGGGGTTTGAGGCAAGGGGATCCGTTGTCGCCATATTTGTTTGTTGTGGCTATGGAAAAGCTTACACAAGCTATTCTGAAGGAAGTCGAAGCTGGTTCTTGGAAACCTTTTAAGATGAGTCCTGGAGATGGAGGAATATCACATCTAATATTTGCGGATGATCTCATTCTTGCTACTGAGCTTAATGAAGATAGCATCATAACTATGGCCAAGGTGTTGCAGCGGTTTGGAGATCAATCTGGATTGCATATGAATTCATCCAAATCAATGGCTTATTGCTCCCCAGGCGCTACTACTACTGAAATTGGATGGGTGGCGTCCCATCTTGGCATTACTGTGGGGCAAGAAATTGGAAAATATTTAGGGTTTCCAATCATACATGGTCGTATGAAAGCATCCTCATTCGACCCTTTGTTACAGCGCTTGAGGGATAGAATGGGAACATGGTCGGGATTGCTTCTTAATAAGGCTGGGCGAGTAACTTTCGCAAGATCAGTGTTGGCTTCCATCCCGGTGTATACAATGCAAGTGCATCTTTTACCAATTGGAGTATGTAAGGAAATTGACAAACTAGTAAGGCGATGGATTTGGAAAGGTGGTGATGACCGTGGGTTACATCTTGTTAATTGGCCTACTGTCAACTTGGCTCGGAAAGAAGGGGGTCTTGGAATTCGCTCGGCTCGGGACATGAATTTGGCTATGCTTGGTAAGCGAGTGTGGGATTATATGTTTACTCCAGAGAAGCTGTGGGTGAAAACTCTTCGAAGTAAATATGGTTATGATGGATCCTTTCCGGCTTCTCATTATCGTGGCTCTAAGGTATGGAAAATGCTTGTGAAGGTGGCTGGGGTTTTTAGTCCCGGATATGGTATTCGAATTGGAAATGGTATGAGTTCGTTGTGGTATGTGCCATGGTGGAATGGTGAACGACTTGCTACTAAAGTTCCCTTTGTCCATTACAATGATGTGGAACTCAAGATTAAAGATGTTGTGGTGAATGGCAAGTGGCAGCTCTCGGATGTTTATTCTTGGCTTGCTCAAGACTTGAAAGATGCTATCATGCGATCTCCTGTGCCTTACATTACGGCTACTGCAGTGGACGTTATCCATTGGTCTGGTAATAAGAATGGAATTTACACTGTCTCCTCGGGATATTTTTGGTTGAAAAGGGACGTTGGTGGGAGCAACGGATGGGGTTGGATGTGGAAACCCTGGATTCCTGAGAAGATTGGCTTGTTTTTGTGGTTGATAGGTCATAACGCTTTGCCGTGTAATGCATTGCGATATCGTCGGGGATTGGCATCATCTCCATTATGTTCCATTTGTGGTGTCGAGGCAGAAGATTGGAGACATTGCCTATTCCAATGTCCCTGGGCTGCTCAGCTATGGCGTCGAGGAGGTGTCCTCTCCTTGCCCTATTTGGATAATCTTGACGTGAAGGATGCTAGACATTGGATGGAATGGGCTTGGCGTAATATGGGAGAGTTCTTTGTAGCTCTTTGTTGGGTGATTTGGCTTGAGAGGAATTGTCGTGTTTTTCGTGGAGAGGAAGAGCGTGCAGACAGGCTGGTGTGTCGAGCTCAAAATATGGCAAGGGCTATGCAGGATCACAGACCGGAGAAGGATGCCCGTCTGCTGCGCATGGTCTGCTGGAGGAGGGACGCTGATGTAGGATGGCTGCTGCACTCAGATGCTTGTCTGGTCGCGACGGGTGCTGCTGCTTTTGGTGCTGTTATACGCAATACTTCTGGTGCATGGAGAATGGCATGTGGTGGAAAGCATAATGGACATGATATATTAGAAGTGGAGCTTATTGATTTGTTGAGAGGATTGGAATTGGCTAGGAATATCAATGTGGATATTTCTATATGTTATACTGATTCTAAAGGCGTTGTAGACCTCATCAACAATGGAGTGAATCGATTGCATGTGTTATGGCCAATTGTGGCAGATATCAAACTTGAACTTCACAGGCTCGGTGGGTGTGAAGTTCGTCATGTCTTTCGGGAAGGAAATAAGGTGGCGGATGCATTAGCAAGGAAGGGGCTTAACAGCGAGGAGTTCTATACGACTTGGGCCTTTCCGCCGGATGAGCTCAAGGATTTTGTTCGAGATGATGCAGAGGGTCGTTTGTTTGCTAGAGTTTAGTTGATTGTCTTGTTTATCTTCTCTTTTTTTTCATTTCTCTTTGCTCGCCTTCTCAGGCTGTATCACCAAAAAATAATACCACAAAAAATTCATCCAAAAAAAATAATACCATAAAAATAATGCAAGTACAATACAATATATTAGCATCAAACAGTACAGTGTGCCACCAAACACTGTATAACATTAATTTAATACAATACATCATAGTACAATACATATGCATTAAATAATACAATACACCTTAATACTATACACCGTGCCAAACATGCTCCAAAAAACTTGGTATCGGAGTATTAATTCGATTTTAAGGGTTATAATAATAATGAATTAAAAATAATAAAAATTTAATTAAATTAAATGAAAATATTAACTACCAATTTTTTTCATAATCAATATGGAAAATAAAAAATTGAGAAGATATTATCGACAGAAATAATATTTAAAAATTAACAGATAATCAAAACGTAAGTATAATTAAAATTTATTTTATAAAATTATGGATCAGTCCATAAAAATTAATCACAACAAAAATTTAAAATACATTACATAATAAAATATAAGTTTTAAATGATGAAAAGATAACAAAAGGTATAAATAATATTTTTTTAAAAAAAAACTTTAGGGATAATAGTGAAAATGTACGACATATTAGGGAGTAAAATCAATATTTTTTTAGAACCTTAATAATGCAAATATACTCAATCAGTTTCGGTAACACTGTCCAAATTTTTGGACACGGTATTTTAGGTATAATAGGTTATTGTGATAAAGCGGAGTAATTAGTTGATGCGATGTTTTAGTTGATCTTTATGGAGTAAGTTTTTTTAAAAAGTGAAATGTGACAATTGTAGTGGGACGGACCAAAAAGGAAAGTGAGACAGAATTAGTGGGACGGATGGAGTAGTTTTTTCTAATTTTGAATAGTTAAGGGTATTTATTTTCCACTTGCTCTCATCATTTTAGATATGAAAGAAACATATATATATGTATATATAATTTTTTAACAGTAAAAATAATTTATTTTATATTATTTCCACATGGGTTTGAATTTCCTTCATTCATCTTATTATCTCTTTTATTTTTTTATTTTTTCGTTGCATGCATTTCAACCACTATTTAAGCAAAAGATTTTGAATATCATGTAATTCAAAAAAACACTATATTCTCATTTTATATCGTCATATTAGTTTAACACCCGTGCGTAGCGGGCGAAAAAATCTAGTCTTGTTAGAATTGTTCAAAGAAATCTATACAAATCGCCACAATTTTCTCAAGAAAATGTTCCAAGACAATCACGAGGATATTTTAGAGAAAGTGAAGCATGCAGTGAAGGAGAAGAAAACGATGAAGGCGCTAACCATGGCCCGAAGCATGAGCATGAGAGCAATTACGAACCGGGGAATTGATGATGATGATATGGATGGGTTGAGACTTGAAAGGTTCAAAATTAGGACACCGAAAGTGCTTGTTGAAGGATCCGATGATGATGCGACCAAGACAACAACCCACAGAGGCCAGCCACTGACCGATCAAGTTCAAGGCTCCAAAGCCTAAAAACAACTTAGAACATACTTTTTCATTTGTTTTGTTGTGTTTTGAAGGTGGGAAAACTTCTTTTTATATTTTTACTTTAAAAAGATTATTGACGTGTAAATTGTATATATATATATATATACAATTCATTAGAAGAAATTTGCAGGACGGCGTTGAAATTTTATTGAAGTCGTTGCCTAAAATTTCGTCGCTTTGAGGATTTCGTCGCCTTGGTTGTGCCCGGTGCGCCAGGCGACGAAATCCTTTTGTCACATGCAAAATTTTGGTAGTGATTTATTCAAAGTAACTTGAATATACATTTTTTTTCTTTTAAGGCTATTATTATTATTAGTATTGATTTGTATTCTACATTTTTCGTTTGTTAATTATCAGATAATAATGTGAGTTTGTATTTTATTTGGCCCTTAGTGTAATCCGAAAAGTGAAGGTGCTTGGTTGTTTGAATGAGATCTGATCAATCACTTGCATGCATTCACGCAACATTGAAACAAGATCAAAAGTAAACACAGATATTTGGTTACCCAATTCGATCAACAAATCTAAACAAAGATTTACCAAACGAGCTTTATATATGCAAAAAACTGCTTTGGGAGAGGCGCCCTTAATTGCCCTTGCAGATCCTCAAGGAATTAGTCTTGGGTCCAATGTGGCCTGGGGATACCTGGTATTCACCTAAAAAAAATGATTTACCAAACTTAACAATAGTTAAATTCAAACATTGATACATCTGAACAACAGTGATTGTGACAACATGATTGCTTCAGGACTTTACTTCCTATTCAACTCCAAGGCCTGCTGGTTCAATTGTTTCATCTCCATCACCAAGGATCGAACCCAACAATCCTTAATGCAAAGGATGCATCATCATGCATCCAGAAGTTAATCAGAGAAACAAATTAAGATTCACAATCAACTAGCTTGGCTTAACTAGGTCGCAAATTCGGTTGCTAACCTCTTTAATGACTAAATTTTGCCAAAAAATTTCGATCGCTAGAACAGAAAACTATTGTAATGGTAACTATATTGCTTGGGAATAGGGTGACTGCTTGTTGGGGCATTTAAAGTTACCCCCCATCCACAACACATTTCTTAGAGTCAAATCCCCTTCCCCAAAAAATTTTGAGTTTGCCTTTGCCCCCTTCTCATTTTTTATTCTTTTAATTTAATCTAAAATACTTAATTAACCAACTAATGGTGTGATAGTGTGGTATATATACCTATCACTAATGGTGTGGTACTCCATTACAATAGTATGGTGCTCCACCCCATTTTTAGATGGGGACTGAGTAGTACATCCCACGAATATGCAATGTGGTACCCTAATACCGGAATTATGGTACTCAATTACGAGAGGTATGGTACTCTATCAAGTTTTTAGTGGCACTTACCATGGGGACCATAATACTTCACTAATGGTATGGTACTCTATTACTAAAACGGTGGTACTCTTACGATCGTGGTACACTATCACGGTTTTAGTTTCACGGTCCCTACCGTGTGGTACATTCCAGAACCGTGCAATGCCCGTCATGGTCGTGGTCTAAAAGTATGGTACATATTACACTAAAGATGTGGTACTCCATTATTTGAGATGTGATACTCAATTGCTTAATGTGTAGTACTCACTACTCAGTTGCTTGAGGAGTGGTACGCTATTACTAGAGGTGTGGTACTCAATTACTTCCCGAAGTCTTCACTAGAATTGTCGCTGGAGGTGTTGGAGTTTACGCTGGAGTTTCCGGAATCTCGTCCGAGGTTCGGCGGAGCTATCCTGGAATTTCGATATATATTATCTAGTTTCATTAAGTTAACAATATAAATGAGGTTGAATTCGTTTTAGGGGTTAAGGGAAATGTCAAAACATGTGGGAGAGGGTAAAGCCTAATTTAATTTTGGGTGGGGACTAAACTAGTTAATTAAATCTTGGGTAGGAGAGTTTGGACCATAATTTACTCTTGATTTTGTCTCCCAAACACATACCGAATTTATTTGGGTTATAATAAAGCCCACATTAGTAAAACTGAACCAAGGTTAATTAAATAAATGGGTATTTCATTATTTTGATTGACGATAGTTTAGTTTATACAATTAGCAAAAAAATTAGATGATAATATATACTTGTGTATAATTAAAGTGGGCTTTCGGGAGAAAGAAATGTGCATAACATTGTACAAGTCAAGCCGTGTTAGCGTTAGGTATCTTGCATGACCAAGTCAACACACATGTTTTCATATTCCTTGTCAATCAAGAATTAACATTTGTCTATAAATTGATACAACCTGTCATAAATTCTTTGGCTAACATTCTTTGTCTTTCCATCTGCTTATTTTTCTTGCAATTCCTCTTCTTTAACATCATCCATATGGAGAACTACTATTTTGAGACTTATCCGGAGACATCTGAATACATACGATGGAAGTCGGGCAAAAGGGTCGATTCGAGGCTCTTAATCTTGCTAGAATTGTTCGAAGAAATCTACACAAAGCGCCACGATCTTTTCAAGAAAATTTTCCACGAGAATCACGAGGATATTTTCAAGAAAGTGAAGCATGCAGTGAAGGAGAAGAAAATGATGAAGAAGGCGAAGAGCATGCCGCGAAGCATGAGCATGAGAGCGATTGGGAACCGGGGAATTGATGATGATGATATGGAGGGCTTGAGACTTGAAAGGTTCAAAGTTAGGACACCAAATGTGCTTGTTG
Source organism: Hygrophila difformis (assembly GCA_030278955.1). Taxonomy (NCBI): domain Eukaryota; kingdom Viridiplantae; phylum Streptophyta; class Magnoliopsida; order Lamiales; family Acanthaceae; genus Hygrophila; species Hygrophila difformis. The sequence continues at coordinate 9,178,373 of JAOANR010000004.1, read as the reverse complement.
AAGGATCCGATGATGATATCACCAAGACAGGAACTCAAGGAGGCCAGCCTCAGACCGATCAAGGCTCCAAAGCCTCAAAATAACTTGAACATACTTTTTCTTTCTTTTTTTTAAGGTGGTAAAAAAACATTTTTTTTCTAATTCTTTTATATATTTTGTTTGAAAAGATAATTGATGTGTAAATTGTATATATCCACTTTATTATTTAAAATATCTTGAATATACTTTTTTTTTTTCTTTAAGGCTTATTATATGTTCAACTTGTTCTAGAATTTCTTTTTGTGTGAATGAAGATATTGAAGGTATGTTTTATGGAAGACTTATGTGTGTTAATTATAGTATATTATCTAAGTATTTAACACACGCAAATGCGTGCTAAAAAGATACTCCTGTAAGTTATCTAAAACTATGAATAATTTTATTTTATTTTTTTGCTAAACAGCAGGCTAGAAAATAGTAGTGGGAGCTTATGCTACACAAATTGTAAAGGGATAAAAGTGAGAGATAAGGATCGAGTGGGGAATTGAACCCCAACCTAAAGGTTGGGAGTTGGGAGACACACATCTCTAAAATGATCCCGATCCTTGTAGGATCTTAAAATTAGTAAGATCTGGATAAGATCCCGATCCTGATCGTAAATATTTTACGATCTTATGGTCATTGTCCCTTAAATGCTTCTACAATCTTACGATCATACCCTCTTAAACACATAAAATTTTTGTAGTATTTTATGATTTGGGATCAAAGTAACTTCTTTTCTTTTATTTTAAACTTAAGAAATTGTACTTCTTATGTATGATGTGTAAAGAAACATAATATGTATGTATGTGGAAATATTTTATGTTTAATGGTGATGTTTTTGTACTGTATTGTATTAATTAACTTGAAAGATTCATAAAAACACGAAATATTGCATTTACTTATTAGTATACATAATTGAGTTTATCCATTATTGCAATTTTATAAGATCTTAGGATCCCGATTCAATCCTACGATCCTAATCTTGCAAAGAGAAAAACGATCACATATAGGATCTCGATCTTAACAACCTTGCCTTAAACTTAATGGAACTGAGATTAATTCCATACAGCGAGCAAGAGCTCGTTGTATGGAATTAATTGTGATGAAGCATTAGTGGGTGATGCGGCCGCGGCTATGGGTGTAAATGGCATGGAAGCCGTAACTGTAGCACTTACATTTCCCACTGGTCCTTGTACGAGGAATCAAGTCAAGAAGTTCACATCCCAAGTTGCTGAACTACTGGAGCAAAACTTTGATGATGAGTTGATGAAGGCCATAGGATGCCAACCCAGACCAAGGATGCTGCTTCAGTACAATCCGGAAGAAAGTTCAGGATCCACCTAGAAGGACCCGATATCCAGTAGCTGACTCGTGCCCTCTTATGTGATCTTTTTGTGGTTATTTTATGTTGTTCTAGTTTAATATAGTGTACAATGCATGTAATATAGTGCACAAACTTATGTTAGGTTAGTGCACTTCTTTTCTTAAATTGTGTTCAAGTCTTGTAACCATGTGGGATCCTTGGGCCTCTATATATATGTCCTCACCCACACCATTGTATCATCTTTTGTTGAATTAAAAACATTTGCACATTTTGCAAGTTCTCTTCCAAAGGATCACCCCATGCTCATTCTTGGGCAAACTCCATCAACTTGGATTTGAAGCTCTCCAAGATAATTACAATCAACACTTTGGCCTTGTGAGAAGTTGAGGATACGACGTAGGGGCGTGTTTGCTTCTTCCTTGATCTTGGTATTGATAGCTTCCCTATCCTTTTAATTCTTTGTTTGTTGTTCGTTCCTTGCAAGATTGTATCCTATGATCCATGGCAGTAGTTTAGAATTTGGTATCAGAGCCTAAGATAGGATCTTTCTTGTGTTCATCATCAAAATCCATAAAAACCTAAAAAAAAAATCTGAAAATCTGGACAGAATCTGTTTTGACCATTTCCGAACTGAATATTTAGATTCTTGAAAATCTGAGCATATAGTTAGAATCATCTCGTCGAGTAGATGAATTTCATATATGATATGCTCAATTTCGAGTTCGTATGACAAAGTTATGGCCTTATGAAGTTTATGTGTATATTCTTGCCAAAACCGAAAATTCCACCAACTTTTGGTTCTTGATCTTGTTTTTCTTGTGTTTTTGATCTTTAGTTTTCATATTTTGACTCTTGTATGTGTTGTGCTTGCATTTGAAATTTGTTTGCTTGATTAATTTGATAATTTGCATCAACAATTCCAAGAGCGTTGAGTGATTATTGAGTGTTCTTGAGTATGTTCTTCATGTTCATCCTTAGTATTCAATTTGTTCTTGAGTATTGAGATTTGATCCAAATTTCTCAAGACTACCGTGTGTTTGTTGTACTTTACTGGGAGTAATAATTGCATTTACTAGTAGCTGGTAATCATTAAATGTATTAGATTGTGGTGTTGGAAGTTATTGGACTCAAAAGTCCTTAAAATCGGCAGCAGAAAGGATTTTGGGAACAATTAGACAAAAATCACTTTCAAAAAGTCGTGGGATTTGATTTTTGGTAATAGAAAGAAAGTCAAGAAAGTAGGCAAAAGGGTGGGTAAGATTTTCATTGAATAAATATATATCCTTTGACTACTCATACCCCATTAGCCACATACCCAAATCAAATTTGTGATACTACGGACTACCAGTAGACCCCACCTCACACTTGTTTGAATTTTTCAATCTTTCCCTATTTGTTAAAAAAAACAAATCAAAAAAAATCAAATTTGGGATTGTTATATAAGGTGGGCCCCCAACATAATCACTTTTATCTGTCCATTGATTAGCATAAACCGGGTAGTGAATTTGGGGAATTTTATTTAGGATTCAGTATGTATTAAATATTAGTTTGGGAGTCAAGTGTTGTGAGATACCACTTTTCATATTTTAGTGAGTTCACTTTTATATTGTGAGGATTGGAATTATTTGACTGCAATTGTTGATTAATACAGTGAACATACATCTTTTGCATTACATTTTACATACACTCCGTGCTTTTATTTCATCGAGTCGAACAATAGCAATCTGGTTCTTGCATTGTGCGTATGCGAATTCTATCCTCAATTCTCACTATCAAGGTGTGATTGGAATTTATTGCGGAGGCATCAGACCGGTTGTGGACCAGTCCAAGCTTGAATATTTGGTTGTAAGAATCTTGTGATTTTTCGAGTGTTATTTTTTCTATTTATTTTTACTAACACTTTTATACATATATTGTTAGTTTGTATATTTTCAAAAGAAAAAACAGAGTGAGAGAGAGAGAAAAAAGAGAGAGAGAGAGAGAGAGAGAGAGAGAGAGAGAGAGAGAGAGAGAGAGAGAGAGAGAGAGAGAGAGAGAGAGAGAGAAAAAAAAGAAAAGAAAAAAAAAAAAAGAAAAGAAAAAAATGGCAGGTATATCCGGATCACCTGATTCAGACATTATCAATGTCCTACAATCACTCAGTCGGAAAATGGATAACCTCAATAAGCGGATGGATGACATGAATAACAAGGTTGACAGTCAAATTGAGGGGTTACATACTGAAGTTACTACTCGCCTGAGACAGCACAGACAAACAGTCGAGCAACATGCTGTTAGGATGGTTCAGAGACACTTAGCAGGTGATATGGAACTGACAGCTCTAGATGCCGCTCATGACAATCCAGATAGTGAGCACAGTGAGAATAATCCCGATGATGACATGGTCGTGGCCGAGGAGGAGCTCGATGGATATTTCGATAGGCGAGGAGGACCACCAGCAAATGCCAGGAGAGTCAGGCAGGCACCTCCTCCTGCAGCAGCGATACCTCGAGGACCAAGAGCTCAAAGAGGCCGGCACAATAATAATCATGATGAAGAGTCGGAAATCAAGGGGATTAAATTCGACATTCCAGTCTTTAAGGGAACTCCTGATCCGAGCGAGTTTATTGAGTGGAAGGATTCCATGGAACTGATATTTGAATGCCACGGTTATTCAGAAAAGAAGAAGGTATAGATCGCAGTCACTCAATTCAAAGATTATGCCTTAGCCTGGTGGCAAAAGACCACAAAGGAGATTAGAGAACGCGGATTTAGGCCAACAGAGACTTGGGATGATCTTGTGCGTCTAATGCAGCAGCGTTTTGTACCATCATATTACCGCAAAAGTTTGTATCATAGGGTGCAAACTCTGACCCAAGGCAGCAAGACTGTGCACGAGTACTACCAAGAAATGGAAAAACTTATGACACGTGCAGGGGTCAGAGAAGATGAGGAGATCACCAATTCTAGGTTCATGGAAGGGCTTCGCAAGGACATAAGAGATGAGGTCGATCTACGTGGCTATGATCATACCGAAGATTTAGTTCACCTAGCCGCCAAAATTGAATCACAACATAAAGGCAGAGCACCACGTGTTACTTTTGGAAATAGTTCAGCCGGACCCAGCAAGCCTTGGCCTGTTAAGAATTGGACAGGTAAATCGTGGCCCAAGCCTGAAGAAAAGCCGAACCAACCGAAAGGATTTGAAATAGCCAAAGATTTCAAAGCCTACAAGCCTCCAGCACCGAGAGCACAACCAGAGCGACCAAAAAGAGACATCAAGGATGTCATTTGTTTCAAGTGTCAGAGAAAGGGACATTATTCTCCTGATTGTCCTTTCACAAAGAGAGTCGCAGTGTTGGAAAGTGGCCATTTGAAAATTTTGGAATCAGATGAAGAGGGATCGGATGAGAATCCTGAACGTTTCGATGACGCGGAACCAAGTGGTGATCATGAGATCATCGAAGAAGAGGAAGAAAGGGTCTTAACCACATTTGTGGCCATGAGAACCCTCAGCGCTGACAAGATTAATCCACCACTGGATGAATAAAGGGAGAATCTCTTTCATTGTCATTGTGATATAAATGGTAATTTGGCTTCTGTGATAGTAGATAACGGTAGTTGTACTAACGTTGTGAGTACTTATGTTATTCGCAGGTTAGGTATCCAAACTGAAGAACATCCGAAGCCATATCATCTGCATTGGATGAATGATAATGGAACTTTGAAGGTGAATCAAAGAGCCAAAATTCCCATCAAGATTGGTTCTTACTCTGAGAAGGTTTTATGTGATACTGTACCTATGACTGCATGTCATATTCTGTTAGGCCGACCATGGTTGTATGATAGAGACGTAACGTATAGAGGTCGTGCCAATTCTTTAAGTTTTCTATATTGTAATAAGTTGTACACTGTAAAGCCACTCCCTCCTAGGATTATAAGGTTAGATCAGGAAAGACTTAGGGAGAATATGAAGAAAGCGAAGAAGAACACAACGCAAAGCAGAAAGGAAAGGCTAAGATTTCCACTGTAGAGATTTGTGATGTTGCATCCGAACCTTGCCTCCTGCTGACAAAGACTGATTTCAAGCAAGCAATTCAAGGCGACAACACAACAGGTCATTGTTTTCTTGCTTACTATAAACCTGTTGAGTTAATTAAAAGGACTTGCAATGCTACACCTGAAATTCCTGTGAATTTTGCTAGGATGCTGGAAGAAAACAAAGATATATTTCCTGAAGAAGTACCCACAGGTTTACCACCTTTGAGAGGCATTGAACATCAGATTGACTTTGTGCCAGGGGCTTCTATTCCAAACAGACCAGCATATAGGATGAGTCCTGAAGAGACTAAGGAGATTCAAAAGCAAGTGCAAAATTTGTTGGATAAAGGATGGGTACGCGAAAGTCTATCACCGTGTGCGGTACCAGTTCTCATAGTTCCTAAGAAAGATGGAACCTGGAGAATGTGCGTCGATTGTAGGGCTGTCAATGCCATAACTATCAAGTACAGGCACCCCATCCCACGCCTTGATGATATGTTAGACGAGATTGGCATGCGAATATCTTTTCCAAGATTGATCTTAGAAGCGGATACCATCAGATCCGAGTGAAACCCGGAGATGAGTGGAAAATAGCTTTTAAGACCAAGTTTGGATTATACGAATGGCTCGTGATGCCATTTGGTCTAACCAACGCTCCGTCTACATTTATGCGTCTCATGAATGAGACTCTTCGTTCTTTCATTGGCAAATTTGTTGTTGTCTATTTCGATGATATTTTGATATACAGTGCCAACGAATCTGATCATCTTTTTCATGTCCAACAGGTGATCAACAGGTTACGAGAAGTGAAGCAGTACGCCAACATGGAGAAGTGTACTTTTCACGCAACCGAGCTGAACTTCTTAGGATTTATTGTTGGACAAGGAGGTCTCAAGGTCGACGAGACCAAGGTCAAAGCCATTTCTGATTGGCCGCCTCCAAAGAATGTACATGAGATTCGTCAGTTTTTAGGTCTCTGTGGATTCTTCAGACGCTTTGTGGCACAGTTCAGTGTGATTTCCGCGCCCCTGACAGCGCTACTTAAAAAAGACAATCATTTTAAGTGGGGGTCGACGGAAGAAAAAGCGTTTGGATCATTAAAAGAGAAGTTGACACATGCTCCAGTGCTTGCCTTGCCAAATTTTGATCTACCGTTCGAAGTTGAATGCGATGCATCAGGAACGGGAATGGGAGCAGTGTTATTTCAGGAAGTTCGTCCGATAGCCTATCACATTGAAAAGTTCTCGGGAGCACAGTTGAACTATTCCACCTATGATAAAGAACTTTATGCTGTGGTGAGGTCTTTGAGAGTGTGGAAACATTACCTTCGAGGTCGAGAATTTGTGATCAACACAGATCATGAAACCTTGAAGCACATCCGGGGTCAAGGACAATTGAGCAAGCGCCATGCGCGTTGGAGCCAGTTCATTGAAGGATTCCCTTATGTCATTCGCTACAAAAAGGGAAAGGATAATATAGTCGCAGATGCTCTATCTAGGAGATCGACCCTTGCTACTCTTGCCACAACACATTTATTGGGATTCGAGCACATCAAAGCTCTATATGCAACGGATCCTGATTTTGAAGAAGCGTACCGAGAAACTGAGGTACATGCTTTTAAGGAATTTTCAAGATTGGATGGTTTTCTATATCGGGAAAATAGGTTGTGTATTCCTAGGGGCTCCGTTCGAGAATTGTTGATTCATGAAGCCCATAATGGACATCTGATGGGACATTTTGGGAAGAATGCTACAGCTGAGATCTTATCTGAGAGATTTTATTGGCCTGGTATGAGGAAATAAGTTGAAGATTTCATTGCTAAGTGCATCGTGTGCTTGAAAGCCAAGTCTACGGTCAAGCCTCATGGATTATACCAAGCTTTACCCGTTCCAGCTGGACCATGGCTAGATATCTCCATGGATTTTGTGCTTGGTCTACCACGAACTGCAAGAGGAAAGGATTCAATATTTGTGGTGGTAGATAGGTTCTCAAAGATGGCTCATTTCTTACCGTGCACAAAAACCAGCGATGCACTGCACATTGCAAAGTTGTTTTTCAAAGAGATTGTGAGACTGCATGGGATTCCGAAATCCATTGTGTCGGACCGGGATGTTAAATTTCTAAGCTACTTCTGGAAATCCCTTTGGAGTGAAATCGGTACGAGGTTGTTGTTCTCAACTGCATTCCATCCACAAACCGACGGCCAGACTGAAGTTGTCAACAGGGTATTAGGTAATCTACTTCGTATTATTACTGCTTCAAATTATAAGAGTTGGGATGAATGTCTTCCATATATAGAATTTGCATACAATAGACATATTCATAGTGCAACTCACATGTCTCCATTTGAAATTGTTTATGGTTTTAACCCCCTGACTCCAATTGACCTTCTGTCATTGCCTAGCAATGAGCATCTTAATGTTAATGGCAGGAACAGGGCTAGAGCTATCAAAGAACTACACCAGAATGTTAAAGATAGCCTGATCAAGTCTGCAGAGTCATATGCCAAGTATCATGACAGGGGAAGGAAGAAACTGGAGCTGAAGCCAGGAGACTGGGTGTGGCTTCATATGAGGAAAGAAAGATTTCCAGCCAAGAGACGCAACAAACTATCTCCACGAGGAGATGGCCCATTTAAAGTTTTAGAAAGGATTAATGATAATGCGTATAAGTTAGAATTGCCTGATGAATATGGAAACATTAATCCTAGTTTCAATGTTGCAGATCTTGTACTGTTCGAACGAGACAAGGAAGATTCTTATCGGTTGATGGCTCAACCTTCCGATGGGGGAGGGAATGGCATGGAAGCCGTAACTGTAGCACTTACATTTCCCACTGGTCCTTGTACGAGGAATCAAGTCAAGAAGTTCACATCCCAAGTTGTTGAACTACAGGAGCAAAACTTTGATGATGAGTTGATGAAGGCCATAGGATGCCAACCCGGACCAAGGATGCTGCTCAGTACAATCCGGAAGAAAGTTCAGGATCCACCTAGAAGGACCGATATCCAGTAGCTGACCCGTGCCCTCTTATGTGATCTTTTTGTGGTTATTTTATGTTGTTCTAGTTTAATATAGTGTACAACGCATGTAATATAGTGCACAAACTTATGTTAGGTTAGTACACTTCTTTTCTTAAATTGTGTTCAAGTCTTGTAACCATGTGGGATCCTTGGGCCTCTATATATATGTCCTCACCCACACCATTGTATCATCTTTTGTTGAATTAAAAACATTTGCACATTTTGCAAGTTCTCTTCCAAAGGATCACCCTATGCTCATTCTTGGGCAAACTCCATCAACTTGGATTTGAAGCTCTCCAAGATAATTACAATCAACACTTTGGCCTTGTGAGAAGTTGAGGATACGATGTAGGGGCGTGTTTGCTTCTTCCTTGCTTGATCTTGGTATTGATAGCTTCCCTATCCTTTTAATTCTTTGTTTGTTGTTCGTTCCTTGCAAGATTGTATCCTATGATCCATGGCAGTAAAATTGGGTCTTGGCCTTTGAATTATCTTGGAATTCCGATTGGGGGTCGTATTAATGAAATTGAGATTTGGAAACCAGTGATCGAAAGGGTGGAAAGGAAATTGGCGGGGTGGAAAGCGAGATTATTGTCACAGGCAGGACGAATATGCCTTATCAAGTCAGTGATGTGCAATCTTCCAATTTATTTCCTATCGATATTCAAGGTTCCGAGAAGTGTGGCTGACCGACTGGAAAGGATAACAAGAAGCTTTTTTTGGAACGAGTGGGACGGGCGTAGGAAATTGCACACTATATGCTGGGATTCAATCTGTGCTCCTATGGCGGACGGGGGACTGGGTATTCAACAAATCCAGAATTTTAACAATGCATTACTACTTAAATGGAGGTGGCGGTTTGGGGTTGACAACGCACTCTGGAAAGATATTATTGACGGCAAGTATTATGACAAAGAGAGTCCTATCGTTCCGAGGGTGATAAGGTCAAATTCGGTGTGGGATTCTATATGTAAGGCTTGGGAAAATATGGGAGCAGTTGGAGATGATAGCAACTTCATGATTCAAGTTGGGAATGGGGAACGTACACGCTTCTAGCTCAACTCGTGGGTGGAGGGTTGCAGGTCACTGAAAGAGGAATTCCCAAGGCTCTTTGTGTTGGCAGTTAATAAGAATGGGAAGATTAGGGAGTTTGGCTATTGGGCTGGAACGGAGTGGGAGTGGCGAATTGAGTGGAGGAGACAATTGTTTGATTGGGAAATTGATGTACGGCATAACCTACCGGATTTGTTAAGTAGACAAACGATGAATAGATTTTTGGAGGATCGGGTTCGGTGGAGGCGCGAAGGAAACGGATGTTTTACTGTTAAATCATGTTGGAAGAAGGAAATGAATGGAGTTGACGGAGAAGGACAGGCATTCTGGAAAACACTTTGGAAAATTAAATGCCCTTCCAAAGTCAAATTGTTGTTATGGAAAGTGGTCAAGAACACGGTGCCAGTTCGTGCGATATTAGTTTCCAGCGGATGCTTGGAATTGGTATATGCAAACTGCCCACTATGCGAGCTTGAAGTTGAGACTGTCGATCATATTTTTTGTAGCTGTCCAAGGGTTGCTGCTCTGTGGTACGTTGCTGTGGGGTGGTTTGGTTTGAAATGGGTGATGCCAGGGAGGGTGAAACACATGATAGCTTGGTGGCTTGAATGCTGTCCGAGGAAGGGAGGTGAGGAAGTATGGAAGATGACAGGTGCAGCAATCTTTTGGGCGATTTGGAAACACAGAAATGGTGTAGTTTTCCAGGGAATCCCCTTCGATATCAATCTGATCGAATCTGAAGTTAGGTGGAGATTAAGGGTATGGTGGAAAGCAGCCTCAGTAGATAATGTTGCTTTTATTGGACAATCTGAGCCATTACATATAGGAAGAATTGGGTTGTCAAAAGGCAGCAGCTCCAGGGTGCCGAGGGTGGGGTTCACTTGGGAAAGACCGGCTGTAGGTCGGTGGAAAGTGAACACAGACGGTGCATCATTTGGCAATCCCGGTCCGGCTGGAATTGGAGGTGTGATTAGAAATGATGAGGGTAATATTATATTTATTCTGTCCGACGCCATAGGTGGAAATATTCAAATGAGGCTGAAGTTTTAGCTTTGAGTAGGACTTGCGCTGCCATCCTACGGGACCAAGGATTTCCTTTGCCTAAGTTGGTTTTTGAATGTGACTCGATCAATGTCATTCGGTGGATGGAGGACCCGGGTAGTATTCCTTGGCGATTTACACGACTGCTGGCTCCAATTCTGGCAGTGATCAATTGTGGGGAGAGGTCAGATTCAGACACATCTTCAGGGAGTGTAATACTACAGCCGACGAATGGGCGAAGAATGGGGCTGCAGGGGGAGATCCCGTGGAGGAATGGTATTAGTTGGTTACTCCAGTGCAGTGATGTGCTTCAAGAATCAGAAATTATTTTTGCTGCTAACCTTCGTAGCTTGTATTGGACGGCATGAGTTAAGGTTCCATGGTTGTGTTGTCTGGTGTATTCTGTTTAGCTTAATTGGTTTGTAGTAGCTTAGAGTCCTTGTTGTTTGATTTTCTATTGCTGTTTGATTATTGTAACTGGAGGATGTAGGATTTTGGTTTCAATCCTACTGCTAATAAAAGCTGTTTATGCCTCTCAAAAAAAAAATGAATATTAAGACGCATGAAAAAACAATGGAAAAGTAAAAAAATAAGAAAGTAGAGTGGGCTTTTATATATTACTTGACGGATTCAAAATATGATTACATGATAGGACTTTTTCCATTTTTAAACAATTATATTTTTTATAGTTGGAAAACCCTTATCACAGCATAGCAAACACGCAATGGTCATGATGTAAATGTGCCAATTTTATTAGACTCATAGGCAAATTGATGGAAGCCTTCATAATTTGAAAAGACACCTGCATAATCAGCTTCCAAAATTATACTCTACCAATTGAAGTACATTAAGAGGACATCAATGCCTTCATTCAACACATCATAGTATTATGTAAGATATGCATCTGATAATCAATCATGTCCTTTTATTATCATCCCCTGTTATCATTTATGTCGTTAGAAATGCCTCTCTCTGTGAGCAAAAATTACAAAAGGTAAAAAATTGTTTCCATGAGAAATGAATTGGATTTCGCTGTTGTAATGTAAGTATGGAACACTTTTTATGTGAACAGCCTGAACTTTGAGCAGCAGATATTTATTGGTCATACTTGCAGTGTACAAACAACTGCGAAAAGAACTGGTTAACCCAAACCTCGGAGGAGACGAGGTGGAACAAATGATTTCATTTTCATTTTTCTTTTTTTTAATAGATAGAGGGAAAAAAGGAAGAAATATGTTAGCATCCATGGCTATCCTATATCTGCAGCTTCTTTCCTTCTGGAGGGCTGATTCAGTTTTTACTACATCCATATTGTAAATTACTCATTTTGCTTGGTCATCTTGCTCGCAGGGAGATGCAATCTGGCCTTTAGAGGTCGCGGTGCACGCGACTTTTGGTCAAATCCTCTGACGCACACAAATCCTGTGGTGCAGCATAATTGTGAAAAATTGGAGTAATAATAATGGTGTGCAATAGGTGAGAGATGGAAGCATATTGTGGTCGTTGATACCTTTCCAGAAGCAGTATTGGATACCTTCCGTTGTCAGGCCTAGCATCATCAACAGACAGTTATTTAAATTTTATCGCTATAGTTCATATATAATCAAATTATTGTTATCTTTGTTCACCTTTGAATATTGTTGAGACAGAGGTCCCAAAGAACACGGTCCTCCTGGGCAAGTTCCATATCAAACTTCTAGGAACATCAATAGGATTTAAACTGGAATCATGGTCAGCAAATACCTGCACAAGAGTAATACGCTTTATGTTCATAATTACTGTCGTTTTGTATTGCAGAAATCATAGATGGGTAGCCCTCTCCACAAAAATTCGATTAATAAGATTCTCTTTACCTCGTTCACCTGGAAGTACGTGCCATTTAGAGGGAAACTCCCTCTCATTGCTGTCCTGCAAGGTATCTGTGAAGAGATGGGCATTTCAGAATTCAGACAAGGCAGAAGGATGAAAGAAATAAAATAATGTCTCGAAATGTTCTATAAATTTCTCAACAACTATTATTATCTCTAATTTATTCTCACCAGTATTGTGCCTCTTACTGTCAAACTTTGTGCTTCCTTAGCACTGCTGCATGAAGAGCATGTCCCTTTACCACACAGACCGCCTCCTTCCTTAGAGATACAGGTACTTTCGGGAGGCTGAACAGAATCCGCCGTCTCACCTGGTTTAAATGATGTAGATAACATCAGAATTTCTCTTCATTATGGTGCTATAATCTTATTCTTTGCAGCTTCTGTTTTCTTTCACAAGTTTTAGTGTAAAGCTAGAACAAGGGAAAGGAATGCAATTGTCATATTATGTTTTCCTTTTTGTAAGACTAGGGATTTGTAAAGACTTTTAGCATCCAACTCCAGGTTTTGGAAACAATAAGGTATTTTGGAATATATGTATCTATTATACATAATCTAACTTACCCGGGGTCCATATGGCAAGAAGATACGGACTAGGATCATCAGGTTCTCGCCTATCCATCTAAAAAGTGAAAACCTTGACATCAATGAAAATTGAGTTTCAAATATGCAAATCATAGTAAAGACTACATACGGCAATAACTAACCCCTTTAAGTAGTGGATGTGAGTCCGGAAGCTCATACCTACAGCGATATTGGTCATCAGTTCTCAATAATGTAGTGTAGTACTGTAGTTTCTATACCCTTCCCCATTGTTTATAAAGTAAAAACTTACACTTGGTGCTCTGTCCTCAGTCGACTGACATGCTTTAGTTTGGGAACTGGTATTGAAGCAAGTTCAGGACTCAAAGCAACAAGGGCTTTCGACATATCACCTTCTCCAAGTACCATCTTCTCTTGGATAATGCTCTGCAAGTTTGTAGTGAATTCCTCTACATTGAGTTTTATGACAGGGATTTCATCAGGATCCTCGTAAAATGCATCCTCAATGTCTTTTTCTAAACTTTCTGTTGGGGGCTCAGGGGTTGATGGTTCCTCAACAAATGGTTCAGAATTTCTAGTCAAGCCAATTCCTCTCTCGATAGTAGTTTGAATTGAAGGAAGAAGCATAGGCTGTATCACAACATCCGGGCTTTTTGTACCACTATTTGGAGTAGCTGAACTGACTATCTGCTTCTCTCCTGGTGCTGGAAGTGCTAGCCTTGCACTGCATGAAATTAATTTCTCATCAAAATTACTTTCCATGTCAATAAATGTATATGCGAAGGCTTGACATTTGACAAGCTATTTTTACTTATCAGGTATAAACAAATATGATTATTATGGCATAGTTTACCTAGCAAAAGCACTTGCAAAATGACGGCACTCTGCTCTCATTGGACAAGCATTACAATTTGGTTCTCGCTTTGTACAGAAAACCTGTATCCGATATGCAGAAGAGTCACTCTTCTCAGAAACTCGCATATGTTTAATGCACGCACACAAAGGTTAATACAAAAAGAGAAGAGCATACCTTCCCAAAAGTAATCATTTGGTAGTGCAGCTCATACCTGCAATTGCCACAATAATGTTAATTAGTCAGCATGTTTGGCTTCAACATATCTAGGTAAGAACTTTTGCAAGTGAGGTAATTCTTAATTTCTTATAAGGAATTTTTACAATGTTTCCTGGTCCAGCATGCAGAGCCTGGGCCAAAGATACTTCTGGATTGTTTCTAGCACTGGATAACTGCACGGGAACAAAATTAGAATCCGTGATGCTTCACAAGCTCTATCATTGAATTGTTAAAACAATACTTACAGTTCAAGTAGATGCAATTGGAGCGACTCGGGAAGGGGCTGTAGAGGAACCCAACCTAGTCGAACAGCAATACGTCCAACATTTGTATCAACCTAATAAATTGAATTATCAGTACTCTTATACCGAATACTTCAGTTTTGCAGTTAAAACACTTACAGGAAAAGCGAGATGATGAAGAGTTAGCAGGCGTACACACTCCACACTTTTTAGCCCCAGTCCACGTATGCTCAATAGATAGTCCCTGCAGTGCATTTAGTATCGAAGTGAAGACTTTTCAAATACTGTGTTAGTCAAATGCTGGAATACTAAGTAGAATATAAGCTTAAGCCCTCCTCCATGTGCCTTTAATAAACATTAATAAAATGCAAATTCAAGAGAAAACTCACTTTGCTTTGTCCGGAGGGACATCTCTTAACCATTCTAAGTCAATTTGTCCATGATCCCGAACCAAACGATTGAGAAAGTCCTGTACGACATATAGGAAAACATGTTGAGCCTTGATGTCGAGCTGTATTTTAAATAGAGCTATCTTTAAGATTCGTCACTACAATGACTGCGGTCATACCTTTATGCGTTCAGCTAGCATGTTATTCATACCCCTTTCCTTGATAGCATCAGAAATCTCACGAACATCAGCATTCTTTAATGCTTCATAGTCCATTGAGTCCATTGTCTCCCTCCTCCTTTCCCTTGTCCCACACTTTGCATGCACCTGCTTTCTTAGGGTATCCCAATCAAATGGTTCATCGTTTCCATTACCAGTCTTCCGCTTTCCTGCATTTGGCGTTGTGGAGTTTACGGTATTGGATGGCTTTCTTGAAGAATTCACTTGCTCCTTCTCAGTTGTCACTAGTGTTACACCACCATCTTTTGAGTAATCTGCAAAACAATCCGCTAAATATAGAAATGTGCCGGTCATGCCTCGAAATTTTTTTGTTTATATGCTTACCGTTTGTCTGTTCATTGGATGTTTGAGCAGAGCTTGAGGTAGCCATCCGAAATGCAATACCCTTCTGCAAGATCTCTTGGTTTCTTTGCCCATGAATGCTGAAATTTTGGCTGTTTCTACTCCAAGATCCATCTGAAAAATCAGTCTGTAGTTCATGACTCCTGTTAAGATTAGCATGGTTTGCTGGTGGCGGTTTAAATTGTTGTCTTCCATTATGCATGGCTGTATATCTAATTCCTGCACCTACACCTAGATTCCCTTCTACCTTTTCTTTAGACTTTTCTTTGTTAACCTCACAGTGTGTTGAAGTCCAGCCAGACAAGCTTTCTACTTCGTCTGGACCCAACAACATATTTGTCCAGTAATTATTCGTTGACTGAGGCACAGAGCTTCGATGAGCCAGAATTTTCGCCATGATGGGATGAGAATATCCATTACGCCTATCGGAGGGTCCTAGATTTTGCCTGTAACTAGCACCATGAAATTGAGGCCGCTGGAATGCAGAAATTCCTTCAGGGTGCAGGTGCAGAGGAACATTCATATAACCAAGGTTTCTGCTAAAATTCCACCCATCTTCAGGTTCTGAATTTGAGCCTGAGCTGGATCTAATGTCCTCAGAAGCTTGCAAAAGAACAGATTCTGAAGAGCTTTGTGATGATATTATGTCCTCCTCTGCCCTCCTAGCATGGCTATTTATCATAGAGGTTTCTTTCTCCTTCGCAACATTTTCTGCCCTGGTTGAGGCATTGCCATAAGATAGTTCTTTCATAATTTCTTGGTCACAAGTGGTTCCATCGGGAAATGTTATGTGAACCTTGTGGTGTACAACAGATGAGTTGTGGCCCTCTCCAGAGCATGATCCAGAAGTTGCAGATTTTATTGGGAACTTGGATGCAAGAGACATGAAAGCAGAGCTGCAAGCAAGGAGATAAGTTACAATTATGCAATTGGCTTCTATTGGAATACAAGATTCACGCTCTTTGTCCAAAGGAAATCAGTTGTACCTTGAGAGATGATCTGAAACATTTTGCGTGAGGAACACTCCTATAACCGAGTCTACAACAGATCCTTTCCACTTGGAGAACCGCCTGTCTCCTGCAATGATTGTTTCCCTTGTTAGTCATTGACTTGATGCGGTAATTAGATATTATGTTATGTTTGTTGAACATTTGAATCTGTCAAGTAAACCTGACAGTATTTGTGTAATTAGTATTTGCACCAAAACAGTCAGTTGAGGACACGATGCATGAATATCAGAAAATCATAAATAAAATTGATAAAATAAAACTGAATAGGAAACAAAACATAGAATAGAAAAAGAAGTAGATGCAAATGTCGGGCTCGTCAGAGAATACCTATAAGCTCATATTATGCAGATGCCAACTACTGAAACTCATATGCAAGTTAAAACCAGAGAGTAGAACCAACACTTCTAGTGCAGCAACTAACTTAAGTTCAGAGGCTAAAAAGATTTACGTTAGTGTACAGATAATCCTATGGCAGTCAACGAAAAATTTTAGATGATATTATTTAAATTGCTCAAAATTAACACCTCCTCGCATGAACAGATAATACTTTTCTTTCGATCAACCCTAGTTCGTATAATATGTCATGAACTGGAGGCTGCGAATTTAATATAGGAGTTACATGTTCAGCCCAGCCTTAACTTTATATTGAAATACCAGTATATCAA
The DNA here is from genome assembly GCA_030278955.1 of Hygrophila difformis. Taxonomy (NCBI): domain Eukaryota; kingdom Viridiplantae; phylum Streptophyta; class Magnoliopsida; order Lamiales; family Acanthaceae; genus Hygrophila; species Hygrophila difformis. Next base: position 9,161,522 of record JAOANR010000004.1, on the reverse strand, counting down.
AAATATGAATCATATGCATGGATGAAATTGACAATGCGGCAGTTTGTATCTGCTTAATGAACTAGTTCAATTTTCATAGAATTAGTATGTGTTATATTGATTATTCAAACAATCACAATGTACATTTTCCTAATTCACAATACAAACACAAAAATGGATTGGGTGTGTAATTTTATCTCAATATGTTAGGAGAAAACAACGACATATACGCCCACCTAATAATATAATTCATTGATGCTTTGAGGAACATTAAACAAGAATACTACAGAGAAAAGTAAAAGAGGCTAGTGCAGGTAAACCAAAGCCCTGTTGTGAGTCAGAATTCTTCTCTTGAAGTTACAAATTATAATATGACAAAATCTTTCAATTAATTATTATTATTATTACTACTATTTTATTTGAAAAGAAATTTCATGAAAGTAGAATCATTATTGTCCACTTCAAAATGCATCTGACATCTTTTTTTATTCATTCAGCCTTTAAGTGATTTGAAAATTTTCACTTAATTGAATTTTGCACTTAGGGATTCAGACTCACTTAATGGATCCTGCTAATACAATTTCTGTTATCAAATAGACTTAGTTCATTCAGTGTAAAAGTCATTTAAATTAAGTGAAAAAGGTTTTACCAAACAGGTATAAGTATATAGAAGTCATTAGCCACTACATTCAAGAAGCTCTCACAACACAAGATCACACCATTACACCCTCTTCAAAACAAGCGATCAATGTCTTAACGAAATAACTAGGGAAAGTTGAACGAAATATGTGACAAGAAGGGCTTGCTTGACATTTGCACTCCAGCTTAAGATGGCCATAGAAATATCCTTTATTGATATGTGGAAGATGCATACTAGTTTTGCCCTTTTTGGATAGTTATCTAATTTTTCTTAGTGTTACGACTCATAATGTACTCCTCACAGTATAATTGGGAGCCTATATTTAATGCGAAGGAGGAAAAGCAGTTCTTCACTATGGAATAATGAATACCTGAATGCTGTATGGATGATTACACACCAACTAAGATCCATTCTACTAACTAATCTCCAACCAAATACAAGTTTCACAGGCTCAACGTAAGACCTAACATGCTCAGATGTTAAATAAAAACACATCTTTTCAAATGTTTCATTTACGAATCAGTGAGATAAAAAATAATCACATGAATCATTCAAACAACTTTTATCATATACGGTTAATATGGCTGCAATATTAAACATGTTGGTTTCTAGAAGTGAATACCTTGGACTAGATGCATCCTTGCAATGAATGAGTCCACTCGACCACGGAAGATTTTTCTTTCTTCTTCCCACCATTTCTGTTTGTTAGCGTCCATCGGTTCTGCATTTTCACTTCCTTCTTTGCCCATTAGAAGGTTCCATAGCCTATTTGTCTCTGGATCAAGGTCCACTCTAGGTCGTGGCTTCTTTTTCTTCACCAGATCAAATTCCTCATAAGGAACAACAGCACCATCTCTTCCTTTGTATAGTACAAGGGCATTTCCATTATCATTGATACAAAGCTCTTTCATGAAATCTGTGATATCATCAATGGAAAAGGCAGTCTTCTGCATCTTTTGTTGTAACCCTACAAACAAACAGTGAAACAGTTGTTCGCGTTAGAAGAATATAATTCAGCTCTTAATTAAGAAGATAATCAGGAAATGCTTTACCTTTGAATTTCATGGATGAATGTTCATTAAGTTTGAAGTTCTTTGATTTTGGCCGAGGAATTATACCATCTCCTTTTCTTGGGCGTCCAACAGTTCGTTTCTTAATAGCGACAGGATCTAGAGAAGCTCCATTTGTTGGTCCTGCAGAAGGAAGTACTAGAGCGGTAGCATATTTCTGCTGAAATTCATCCATCAATTCTGGGTAGGTGAAAGTGTTATCACTAGTGCTTGGCTTATCATCACATTTTCTTGGCACGCTCTGCACATTACCATTCAAATTTGTTAAGCTGCTGTGCATTGAAGTACTACGGGCAGGGAAATTGTTATGCCTGACACTTTCCTTTCGCCCCCAGGAATCCTCAATTACCACAGTGCCAGTGGTATTACTGCCAGAAGTTCCATTAAATTTTTCCCCCACCTTCATCTTTCCCTTTTCTAGTGCGTTTTGTTGTATCCTATTGCTATCCTTATTACATTGGCCTGTCTTGGATGCTACATGGGACCATAATTGAGAACCCACAAATTTCGCCGTTTCAATGTGGCTCTGCTGGGTATGGCTATGTTCCCTCTTGGATCCCATCACCCCATTGGCATCCATCAAATTTTGAAATTGGGGCACAGTTTGAGGCATTAATTGCCTTCTACTATGGAAGTTAGGCTCACAGCAATTAGCTTGATTGACAAGCTGGGCAATGCTACCACTGATTCGCTGGTGCACATGATTGTGATTATTTGTGCCACCAAGTTGGTTTATACTTGTATTTTGTGCGTTCAAAATCCTTGCAATGGCATTCAAAGTACGACCTTTCGGTGTAGGAGGTGCAGGAGGTGGTGAGGCCATAGTTACCTGTGGCATTGAGTTTTGAGGAACAACTTTATTAGAGTGAACAAAACTGTTGGCTGCATGTATCTTCTGAGTCTCTTTGCTATATGAGTTTTGATGCCCCTCCTTCACAACAGATGTTGCTGCACTGCTTACATGTTGCCATTCTGCATTATTACAAATCAGATTTAAATTCAGAGAAAGCTTGCCGCTTTCATTGTTCAGCCCATGGAAATCAGGTTCCCTGTCCTGGCTTTCCTTTTCATCTCTATTCTCCAAGTCAAAGTTCAAAGCTCTTTTGCATGATTTCCTGGCAGGCTCCGCATCGGATTCATCTACAATTTTTCCAACCTTGGTTGCTGGAGGAGTGGTTTTATTTCCATTTTTCCGTACAAACTTTCTTTTTGGTTTTCCATCAGGAGTGTTGCCTTCTGTAGCAGCCGGCTTTGGAGTTCGTTTTGGTTTCCCTTCCACTACTACTTTCGGTCGGTGTTTTCTTCTCTTGGGCGTTTTTTGTTGTGGTGTTTTGTTGAGGTCAATACTTTGATTTCCCCTACCTGAATTGTTCTCAGCTGGAGATGTTAAAACGGCTTCAATTGGTGTATCCTGAGTGTTGCACAAAGATCCATTCTGTTCCTTCTCCATAATTTCAGTTTGTTGAGAAAAGGCAGCATTATCCTTAATGTTCATTTCTTTACTGGAGCACCAGTCTGTCACTGGAAACGGAACATGAACTATCTCCAGATTTGTTGATTGCTTTTGCTGGGTTGGCGTCACAGGACCTAGTGAAAATGGTCTGGCAACACTTGAGAGCTCCCCAGATTCAGAAGTCGGTGGAAAGTTCGTATTCGAGTTCTGCCAGTGAGGAACTGAATGTCGACCTATGAAAATCCAACAATATAATCATGTTTATAACTTCGCTCTTCCATTGAGATACCAGGGACAGGGAAGCATTAAAATATGCAGGAAGAAAATATCATATCATGAATTTATATGAATGAATAGTATACACATCACTAATATTGATATTAAGGGCAAGGAAACATCAAGTGGACCAGAAAAATTGGAGAAGCATATAAAATGTAAGGGAGCACATGAACATGAAAAATTTCACATAAAAGGGATTGAGGGTATACTAGTATCCCTACCTGATTTTATACAAGAAGCATATAAGCGAATGATCAAAACCAATGAAACTAACCTTTTTCTAGTCGGAGCCGTAGTTATGAAATTTTTTCCCAAAATTACCAGCATTAACTATATACATCTCAAGCTCCTACTTTGAACGAAAACTATACTTTCGTCTGTATTTCAATACAAAGAAAAAACACCAGTTGTTTCTTGTATACAACGACAGAGGGAGTATCTCTAACATATCGTATACTCTCCCATTTCGCTTGTAAAATCAAACATAAAAGAGGAAGATTAAAATATGTTCCTCTTGGATAAGAATTAAGATACTCATCATTTGGAGTTTCACTTATAAAATCAATGCAAAAGATCAAGAAAATATTTCTTGTGTTAATTAATATAATCATATGTGGAATTAATATAATCACCCTTTGGCATTTCGATAACAAGATTAAACCGAAAATATCAAATTGAAAAATCAGTCAACGGTCAACATTGCATATATAAATATAAATAAATGTAACAGAAGTCGTGACTAATAAATCGTGATGTCACGTGGAATGAACTCACCATATAGCGTTTCTTGAAGGTTGTAACAACCAACGTCAGAGTTTGTTTGAAAGGTGTGATTCCGTTGGAGTTTGGCACCACCCAGCACGCAATTCCTCGGGCTGCTTTCAGCTAAAGAATGCGGACATTCAACAGCTGCATTGCTCGTGACATAGTTGCTTCTATTGGGTGTCGCATTCATGAGAGGTTCCATTCTGGAACTTGTGACACGGGTCCTTTTATTAGGTGTTACACTTGAGAGAGGTGCCTTTGTGGGGCTTACCATTTTCATCAATTCAGCCAAAGTATTTACTTTCGGAGGTATCACTTCACCTAAATTATTACCAGAGGCGCCCATCTTTTGATCTAATGTGCAGAACCTCTGCAACCTGCTGACTTCAACATGTTGTGTATTATGCTCCAAACCCTTTACCCCATTGAGGTCAATGGGGTTGAAATTCCGAGACAGCCCGGTGTAGGCCTGTACAGCCTCGTCGGTAGTTGCCAGCCCCACAGCTGGTAAAGAACTGGAGCAATGCTGCATTTGATTATAAGAAACACCACCCTGACCGTTTGGATTGAACTTCTGAGGTGGCAAATTACCCAAATCATTTTGCAGAACTCCTTTGTAGATCCCCAACAAATCCCACCAAGGTTCACCCGATATCCGATTGTTTATCATATCAGAATGGCCATTGTTTGGCCTTTGCAAACTTGGCTTTTCTGGTGTTGGCGGTACCCAAACATCCCCATTCTGAATAACACCCTTGTCCTGGGGAATTGAAAACATTGACTGAATCTCTGAACCAAAACTGCTTCTCCACTCTCAACCCCTCCTGCAAGAGTTTCCACAACAAATTTTACAAGCAAACTCAGGAAAAAAAATATATATATATATATATATATAATGTTTATTCAAAAACAACGGAAAAATAAGTACATTTTCCTACAAGTAGAGAATCCTAACTAATGCCCTAAAAATTAATTCCCAAATAAGCAAAAACAATTTTTTTAAAAAAATTGCACATAAATCTCTAACAAACTTTCAAATCCTACAAACGGATTGAGTTAATTTACATAAATCAGCAAATGTACCTTATAGAAAACCCAGAAAATATCAAGAAATTGCAAAAATTAGGAACAAAACAGTGAAATTAAATAAAGAAACAGAAAAATTCAGAAGTGATTGAAGATTTCCAATTTCAGCAAAAATATTAACTAACACATCCACTTTATTGGAGATTCCACCAAATGCAATTCCCCTTTTATATATGTGTGTGTGTATACACAATTACATACTACTAATTAAAACCTCTCAACAGCAATGGAATCAACTCATCCAACATTTAACCAGAGAATACAGAAGCATTTCCTCATTACGAAAAACATAGGTTTAAACACAACCCCGTGGAGTGGAATTTCAGAGACTTTTTCAAAATTTATTTTGTTGAAACTCCTCAGATTCGGAAGCTGAAGATTCCACATTTGAACTCCAAAAATTTGCAAAAATAGATATATAGATGTCCCATTAAACCCTGAAGATTTTCTTCCTAATTTATCCAAAAAAGAATTAAGTCAGGCTTTTTCGATGGATAACTTGATAAGAGAAACAACAATTTTCTGATTGTTGGGCAGGCTAAAATCCCAACAATTAATCATTGTTAAAACGAATTGGATAATTGTTGAAAACAGCCAAAAACCCCAAAATTATACCGCCATTGACTCCTCCGCTCCATACACAAGCACAGATATATAAATACACAGAGACGTAGATACATTCGGGAATTTCAGATCGAGTCAAAGGGACACTCACAGGCCGGTGCGACGGCTGCCGCAACTGGAATTGACCGCAGGGAGACTGGCGGCGACCGGCGGGGGGCGGACTGCGAGCAGCGAGCTAGATCTTGACGGCCTGAGGGAAGATGGAAGAGGCCTGACGGCGTCTGGATCTGGACGTCGGCAGCTGGATCTTCACGGCGGTGGCTACGCAGCTGGAGCCAGACATGCCAGGCGGCGACAGGCAAGGGAGGAGCACGGGAAGCGGCGACCGGCGGCAATATGAGGGAAGAGGGAGATGCCTCGGCGGCGGCACGGCGGCCTGAGAGAAGGGGTCAGTGGTCAGGGGAGGATTCTTCTTTTTTTTTTCTTTTTTTTTGTTAAATTAATACTAGTATATGAAATGACAAAAAGAGAGTATTTTATAATTCATTTGGTTTTTACTTTGTACGGCATTGCCTCTTTGTGGTGCACTTTTAATTTCATATCCAAGTATTTAATTTTTAATTATGCTCAGTTGATGCTGTTTTTAATACACGAATCTGCAATTTCTTGCAGAAAAAATGAAAACCTCGTGTTTTTCAATAACCAACCCTTCCACCAAAATGGCACTGTCTCTTTTGGACACAGAAATTAAAGCGGATATGTAATGGTAGTAAAAATTGACTATATTGTACCTCGCCACTTTATTGCTCCGTTGGCAGCGCTGACTTTTGATTTTTAATTGATTTATTTATTAATATAATATGACGACAGTAGCCATCATAAATTCGGCATATCAAATAATGATGGGACCCAAAAATAAAGAAGATACAAAAAAGTGTCTTTTTGTTTTTTAGCGAAGTCGAAGCCAAATAAAAAAATATTCCCTTTTATTTTTGAATAAGCGAAAAAGTATACCTCTTTTTTGTTGGGACTGTTTGGGAATATTTGAATAAATTGATCCTATTTGGCAAAACAGTTAAATTCAATCAGCTAATTTATCTTATAATATACGATAAAATAGTTTATTTAAAAGGACAAAATAACTTAAAACAGTGTTCAATCAGTTTTTTTGAAACCGCTACAAATAACAGCATTTTGGATTTTAGCTTATTCTAAACAAAAAGTTAGTCTCGAAATTGTCAAACAGCTGATTTTAACTAATTATTACTCACAAAATCAATAAACAGCTAACAGCTAATTCCTAAACATGGCCATTGATTTTCAAACAACTAGTTTATTTTTATAAATGCACCACCATAGTTATTTATTTTTTAATAGTACTTCTCCGTTCCTATGACACATGTGCATAGCAATTAATATTTGTTAAGTTTCATTAATTATTTTAACATAATTAAGTGACATTTTGTTAAATTTATCTAATAGCATAATTTTATAATATCAAAATTTTAAAATTTTACTTATATATAGTTTGAGTTATTTAGAATTGAAAATGTATTTCAAATTGTGTGAAATATTGGAATGTCTCTCTAATTTTAGTTATAAGATTTTATATATTAATTATTTTACTAATTTATATACTTGTATCAATAATACTCCTTGCCCCCTTTTCTGTAGTTTTTTAGCTTTTCTCCTTAGCGGACGTTTTTACGTCTGTGTTACCCAAAAAAATAATGCTCCTTGCAATGTTGAAAAGAAATAATATAAAATATATATTAAAAATGAGTAGTTTATTATTACTTAGTAAATATTTCAATATTGCCCTTCTAGAAAATACTACCTCTGTTATTGTGAATAATACGAAAACGTTTGATTTTTTGCACTATTTATTATTCAACTTTTATTCACATTTATACTATAATTATAGAAGAAAAAATATAGTTAAGTAAGATCTTGTTAGAATTATCTTATCTTTTTGTTTGCTGGCTTCGGCTCATCCAAAAAAAAAATCTTATCTTATAGTTTTAAAATATTAAATTTTTATAATTTTTACTTGTACGCAATGTGAGTTATTATTTGTTAGAAACATGTATTTGACTGCGTGCGTATAGTAAGTGTTGCATATTCATGAAAATATATATATTTACTAAAGGTAAATCATGAGGATGAAACGATTATTATTTCATAATACTCCTATGTGGCTATGTTATATGATTTTTTAATATAGATTTACAATAATTATATTGTGTTTCTTATATTTTAAAACTTAAATTTATTATTTATATTTTTATAAATTAAATAGAGGGAGCAGTAATTAATATATTTTTTAATAATGGAATATTTGTTATGTTTCTGTCTAAAAAGAATGAAGAGTATGATTTGTTCTAGAAGTCAAAAATTTTAATTATAATTTTCCCTCAATTTTATTCAATTTCTTTTTTTTACCACACAAATTACAAAGAGACAAAAGGAATGGATAAAAGATTTGGTAGGGAATCGAATTCACAACTTATAAATTAAGAGTCGATCGGAGATCTTGACCACTAGGGTAATTACTCATCCCACTTTTATCTTTTTTTCTTTTTACTCGATTTTAAAATATTTTTGGCAGATTTTTTGGTTTGGACGAAGAAAGAAGGGTTGGTGCCAATAGTCCTTCCATATTCGACAACAATACACATATCGTTCCCAAAAAACTTTGGGTAAGTATCATTATTATATTTATCTATTTTATACTCTCGTATTTATATATTGCTATAGCTTATTTAGGAATTAGCAGTTGGCTTCATTCTTTTATCTTAAACTGCATTCTTTTTTCTTTCTTTCTTTTTTTTTTTTCAAATGTTACGGAGAGAATTGTCATGGGATTTAAGGCAAGCCAATAAAATTGATTTAGTTGAAGTTATACATGTAATTGAATAAATAAACCCATAGAATCAAGTTTTACATTTTCAAGGAACCTCCCTCTAAAATATTGAAGGGAGTTTCTTTTTTTTTAAAAAAAAAGTTCAAAGTTTTCTACTTTTAAAATTATTAACGTTCAAAATATTCCAAATAATATACAAATATGGTAATATAATATTTATTTCAAAACATCAAAAAACAGAAAGTGCAACACTTAAAAATGGAGGGAATAACAAACAGCAGTTGGCTTGAGTGGATGGGGGCTCTAGTCGCTTAAACAATGTCTCGGGTTCGAGCTTTGTGTATGTAAAAATTGCTATGGGAGAGACGCCCTTAATTGCCCTTGCAGATCCTCGAAGAATTAGTCTTGGATCCAATGTGGCCTGGGATATCCGATTTCACCAAAAAAAAAAAATGGAGGGAATAGTTTGTTAAAGCACCCACAACGAAAACAGTGTATTCAATTAATGTCAATCAGGCCAAAGTTGAATTGAATTGAGAAGGGGTGTATCAATTCCTATTTCATGGTGGGTTCCAATTCTACCATTCATATCATCATAGGTGTGATTCAATAAGGTTTAGGTGAAGACAACTGCATATGCACCTTTGATGAGAAAAGCCTAAAAAATTATATGTTGCCATAAGCAACAAATCACCCCCAAATCTGTTAAATAAAAAAAATTAAAAATCAAAAAATCAAAAAAAAAGAACAAAACAAAACAAAAGAAGATCCGATCACACTATCCTTTAATTGTGCAATTGAGGAATTTAAAAATTATATCTAAAACTAATCCTCAAAAAGACGACAACAATATCTTCCCAATCATATGTATATACGTATATTGTTAAAAAAATGTCTTTCTCCCAAAACTCCTGGCTGTCGACTGATCTATGGAGGCCAAGTTGTGGACTTGAATGACATGCCTCCGAAAACATGTGATGGCAATGATGAGCGACGGGCGCAGAGACTGATGGGGATGGTGCAGATGATGGGTTGCCCGACAGGATGCCGGAAGATCTTTTCTCATTATCACATTCGCTGATTACTCGCACATGAGTTTCGTGACAACCCATTTATTTAAGTATGTATTTGATTTAGAAACACCATTGATGTTGTCTTTTACAGCGTGTGTGGGAGCATGTATGGTGTAAAAATGATGCGTTGATACTTACTTTATGGTGTTCACAGATATTAAACAATTTGGTTGCGAAATTCACAATAGCTCTGTTGACTCAAGATTTTAGAGGCCCAAACACAGGAATATAGGCGGCTAAAAGAGGCAGTTGAACACAAAGAAGAGAAGCCTGGGGGCATGAATTAAAGTGGTTTTGGAGAATACGCAGTTAAATGCAGCAGTTAAGGAGGCAAATGATTGTGATGACAGCGGTTACTAGGGCTTCACGATCATATATACTGAAGATAGACTGCTTCATGGGATACTTCAAATCCTTCTCAAAGATGTCGTCTTTACATTTTTTACTTTTTGCAATTCCTTTTGGTTTATTTAGCGCTTTCTGTAATTCAATTCTTTACAGCTTTTTTTAATTCCTGTATTTTTTTTCTGCAATTCTTGTAACTCATTCGACATTCATCAATCAAAAAGAGGTTTTCCTCGAATATTTTTACGGTGAAACAAATTGGCACGCCCAGTGGGACGCGATTTGAAGCCATATCCGCTTTGAAGAGTGTATGCGTCTCAGATCTGGAAAACTTGTAAGTGATCTGACACGAAGATTTGAAGAGATGTGTCTACAGGAGAAGACGCCGGTTAGAACACCATCTGAGGACGCCGTTGAAACGGCGAGCACTTTTCAACCACAACAAGGGATTATGCAGATCCCTACATTGACCGAGCAAATGCGGCTATCGATGATAGAATCGATGGTCGAGTTCATGCCTTTACTCACGAGGCATCTCATGGATGTACTGCGGCCTACTATGGCCAACCAGATAGATAGAATATGTTGTTTTTTGCGCACTCAGCAAGATAGAACTGCTCCGGAAAACGGCACGATTGTGCCGCCAAGCATCCTATGTCCAGGGCCGTCAGGCGGCCAACAACGGACTTGGGAACCACACTCGGCCAGCCGCCACTCCCAAAGTCCGGAGGCTTGGCAGTTTGTTCCTATTCCCATATCTGGCAGCTTATGCTTCACTCTTGCGGTACCCAGCATGCCGAACTTGGGTTACGCGGCACCTCCCGTGCTGATCTATGCTTCATCAGGCTGTTTGATGGCGGACAGTGCTGCACCAGGCTGTACGACGGCCTCTGATGGACTTGGCATAGCACCACATCAGGCGGTACCTCCTGTGCCAAACGTTTCAACCACACCTTATGTGGTGGCACCACTGAACCCTGGTTGGATACCGCCAACACTAGGGGGCAGACGCCACAACCATGTGGAGTGACGGCGGCACCTGCCACACCAGCCGCCGTGCCTCCTACACAGGCACCTGGTTGGATGCCACCAACACTAGAGGCCAGACGCCACAGCCATGTGGAGTGGCGGCGGCACCTGTCACACCAGCCGCTATACCTCCTCTAGCGGCCATAGGGGGCAAACGCCACTGCAATGTGGAGTGCGGTGGCACCTATCACACCAGCCGACATACCTCCTCTAGCCGCCATGCTTCCTACGCAAGCACCGGCAGTCTCACCCGAGTTGCTGACAGACATGATGCAGCAACACTTTGAGATTCAACTAAGGCCGATGGAGCGGCCTACATACAGTAAAACCTACCTTGATTGGGTAGATAGCATGCAACCATACCCGAGGGCCTTCAAGATGCCCGAGTTCACCACCTTCTCAGGGGATGACGACAAGTCAACTGTGGAACATGTTGGAAGGTTCACTGCTCAATACGGGGAAGTTGCGGCCAATGATTGGCTGAAATTGAGATTGTTTATTTCATCCCTCAGGAGACCCGTATTTGCATGATATATATCCCTGCGGCCTAACTCAATCCAAAATTGGGCCGATCTGGAGCGAGCATTCCATCACAGGTTCTACACGTCGTTGTCACAGGTGAGTCTCGCAGACCTTACTAATCCAAGTAATTTTCCAATGAGGCGGCAAGCACCTTTATTAACAGCATACAGCGGCTCAAGGGCCAATGCACTATGGCAATCCCTGATAGCGAAATAGCCAATATTGTAATGGCGAATACGTTGCCAAAATTGAAAGAACATTTAATTGTACATGATTCTACTGTTCTTGCCCAGTTGGCGGAAAGGGTGGCCCACTTGGAAAAGTTCTTGAGGAATAAGATGAGAAACGTCAGCCTCTACAAGGGATTCATTTCAAAGAAGTGAAGTTCGGTAAAAAGGAAAAAATGAACCAACGAGGGTGGCTTCTGCAATGATCCTTGGTGGAAACTACCCAGGCTAGAAAACCCTCAACAGACTCTAAGAGGCCACCATGGCCTCCAAGGCCTTCAAGAGGCCGTCTTAGCCTTCAAGAGGCCCTTGGCTTCCAAGAGGTCATCATGGTCTCTAAGGTCTCCAAGAGGCTGCCATGGCCTCTAAGGCCTTCAAGAGGCCGCCATGGCCTCCAAGAGGCTGCCATGGCCTCTAAGGCATCCAAGAGGCCGCCATGGCTTCTAAGGCCTTCAAAAGGTTGTCTTGGCCTCCAAGAGGCCGTCATGCTTCTAATACCTTCAAGAGGCCGCCGTGGCCTCCAAGAGGCTGTCATGGCCTCTAAGGCATCCAAGAGGCCGTCATGGCTTCTAAGACCTTCAAGAGGCCGCCTTGGCCTCTAGCATTGGAAGGGACTCGACACGCAGCGGCTGATGGAGTGCAATGCGCGGCTGGAGGAGCGAGGCATGTCGACTGAGCTCCGAGGCACGACGGTCGAGCAGTGAGGCATGGCGACTAATGCTCGGATAACGGCTGAGTTTACATGCGGCGGCCAGACGAGGCTCGATAGCGGCTAAAGGCCCGAGGGTGGCGGCTGAGCTCCGAGGCACGACGGCTGAGCACCAAGGCACGAGGGCCGAGCACTGAGGCATGCAGACTGATGCTCGAGCTGGCGTTTGGTCGATTGGCGGCTCGGGCAAGGCAATGGCGGCTGGACTTGTGTGAGTGACTACTCCGGAATGATTGGGATGGCGGCCTGGCTGAGGATGGTGGCCTGACTGAGTATGGCGCCTGGCTGAGGATGGTGGTTGATTCTCAATGGTGGCAGCATACAAGTGGCGTCCTGGGGATCGAGAACGGCAGCCGGAACAATACAAATGGCAGCAGGCGCGGATGGCAGCTTGGCACGAAGCAGCGGCGGCCGAGAGTTCCTCGAATGGCGGCTGAGCACGCGTGAAGACAATGGCAGCCTGAGACTCGAGCAAGCGAATGGTGGCCGGAACTACAAGGATGGCAGCTGGAATATTGATGGCGGCCCAAACGCGGTGTGTGGTGGCTAGGACTCGAGCAATGGCTGCTCGGAGATGTTTGACGAAGGATGGGACTTCGAAGCTGCGGGATGACGCTTAAAAGATCACGGATGGCGGCAATAAGCCCTGGCCGGCAGACGGCGGCAGGCCAAGTGTGATCGGAGTCTGTCCTAAGTGGTGGCAGGATTTTAAAAAAAAAAGTTCCAATTTTTGAGTCAGCCTATTTAGAACACGCATATTTGTCTTAAGCCTAACGAGAAAAATTGTGCGAGGGGGGCATCTGTTGACCCAAAATTTTAGAGGCGCAAACCCAGGAATAATAGGCGACTAAGAAAGGCAGTTGAACACAAAGAAGAGAAGCCTGGGGGTATGAATTAAAGCGGTTTTGGAGAATATGCAGTCAAAGGCAGCAGTTAATGAGGCCAATGATTGTGATTATAGCGGTTACTTGGGCTTCACGATTATATATACTGAAGATAGGCTGCTTCGCGGGACACCCCAAATCCTTCTCAAAGAAGCCGTCTTTATATTTTTTACTTTTTGCAATTCCTTTTTGTTTATTTATCGCTTTCTGCAATTCAATTCTTTACAGCTTTATTTCAATTTCTATAATTTTCCTTTATGCAAATCTTGTAACTCATTCGGCATTCATCAATCAAAAAGAGGTTTATTCCTTTAATATTTTTATGGTGAAACAAGCTCATAATGCACATACTATCTTTTGCAACTTTACACATGGCTGGGTGTTTTCAGTCTGAAAACAGTATGAGACGAGGAAGGAGAAAGACATAAACCACAATCAAGAGCAGCATGATGACATAAACAGTTAATTGGATCTGGGCAAGATCGATGATGTATGGCAATTTCATACGATATTTACATGTGATTATGTGATGTCTACTCTATTTTGTATTCGAATTTTAAGATTTTCAACCACAGAACAAGGTGAACAAAGGCCAGACATATTCTTGTCTCAGTGGTTCAGCTACAGTTTCATTCCAACAATTCTGTGAGATGATTAAAAGCTCGGTTAAGCCTAATTATGCCACAATTGCCAATGTTCAAACATTATTCCTGTGTGTGTTGTGCTGCATTCAGAAATATGTTTGGTTACATGTTGTGGAAAAAGATGAGTTTGGGTCCAATGGGTTGGGCAAAGGCTTTGTGTAGTGCTAATAGGGAATGCCTTTTTATTGGTGTGTTGTTGTAAGTCTATTTATGTGTTCTTTTTTTTTTTTTTTTAAGAAGCTATTTATGTGTTTATTTGAGATGATATGTGTTGGTTTAAATTGATTTATGTTCATAATTTAAATGTGATACTCAACTGATTTAGAGCCTGTTTGGAATGACTTTTTTCCAAGTGTTTTTGGCTTTTACTTCTGCCAAAAGCACTTTTGAAGAAAAAAGAGTGTTTGTTTTGGCTTTTTAGAAAAAGCAAAGCACCTCGAAAACTTCTCCGAAAAGCAGAAGCCAAAAGCACATAGTAATGCATGCAAAGTCTTAAATGCCCCTACTACTTAATATAAATTACGTTATAAATATATCTTATTCCCATATAAAAAGTATGTCCTTTTTTGTAATTACTTCATTTCAAAAGCACTTTTTACTTTTACACATCCAAACACATGTTTAAGAAAAAACTGATTTTCAAACATTTCATCCAAACACAAAAGTTACCTGCTTCTGCTTTTGGCTTTCACTTCTGCTTTTTTCAAAAACCAATCCAAACAGGCCCTTATATTGTTATATTTTTAGCACACTATGTGCTGTTTGTATGTGATATGTGTAATGTTCTATGTGGGAGTTGTGTTGGTATTGATAAATATGTGTGTTATTTTTTGTTGTGTATTAATTGGTCTGTGTTCATATATTCTTTTCCTTAAATTCAATTTTAATTCTTCATGCAATTCATGCTATTATTTTCATGAGGCTTTCTAGTATAATTTTGATTTCTTAATTTTTATTGCAGTTATCAACCAATGTTTAATTTCAATTTTTAATGCTAGTAAGTATATCTATCATTCTCATAAATGTCCTTAGCACATAAATGATATATTTCAACTTATAACCCGCCTAGTACATTCTTTTAGCATATGCAACTGGTGTTAAACCTAGATGGTTCAGCAGGGTAACCTAACCAATAAAAATAAAATTTAAAAATACCATAGTGTTAATAAAGGAAATGAAATAAATGTATGTTAAAAGTTAATACCACTAAAACTCAATGAAAGAAACATGAAATAAAAATGTATTAATACCACTAAAAAAAATACAATATTGCACCACTATCATTGTTTGCAGGGCCGGCTCTTGGGAGGAGCACCCAGAGCCGGTGCTCAGGGCCTCCTATTTTGGGGGCCCCACATGTAATGTTTTTTAAAAATAATTGATAAATTTTTAATATATAAATATAGTTTATCTATTAAGCATATATGTCTAGTATTACTAAAATAGTTTTAATTAAAAAATTTACAAATATATAAATATGAATGTAATTTTTTATCTATATATTTTTAAAATATAATTCTACTAATTGGATGATGGTTTAAATTAAATATATTTATAATTTTGAGAATAACTTCTTTTTATTTTTATGGCTAAATATTGTTCTCTAATCTTTACAATTGATAATAATTATCAAAGATTTAAAATATCTGTAATTAACAAAAAAATATATATTTTTAGTATATAGTGAGTGAATCAAGGAATGCCTAATTAAAATCAACATTTGAGGTACTGATAGTTTAGTAGGTTGGCTTATATAGTATGTGTCGTCACATTTTAAATAAATGTATCGATTTGAGCCTTTGTGTAAGTAAAATTTTGCTTTGGAGAAACAATCCTTTAATGCACAGTGAGACATGGGAATACCCGATATACACAAAAATTATTTCTATGGGCCTATTTTTTAAATTTTGGCACAGGGCCCCAAAATTTTCCGAGACGGCCCTGATTGTTTGATTCTTCTTCTGCCATGAAAGTGGAAAAAGCACCAAAATTTAATGGTGGGAAAAAAATAAATTCATACCAATACTACCAAAACAGCTGACAGGGTGACGGGGTTCTTGCAAATGAAACTGGCATGTCGAATATGTCCTCAAAATCAAAATGCAAGAAAATGTCTGGAGGGGGAAGGGGGTTCTTGCTCTTGAAACACCTCCACAATAAAAAAAAAAAAAAAATCCAACTCAAATCCAATCATTGAATTATTGTTTATTCAAGTTCATGACATTGAAAACCCCATAAGAACATCCACAACACTGGAGCTATTAATGAATTAATTGCTGATAGGCACAGACATGAATTAAAAATGGAAAAAAGGCCAAATATATCCTTTTTGTTTTTAAAAAACCCAAATCTATCCTTTTTCTATTTTATTACCGAATTTATCCTCTACATATGCTAATTATATCCGGAAATATCCTAAATTCACTAATCGTGGAATGCCTGCTGACGTGGCAATAAATTAACTTAAACCCTGGATCGAATTTGAAGTGTGTCTCAATTAAGGCTGGGGAAAAATACCGAATATACTGCATACCGCACATACCGTATCGAAAAAATATCGAAAATATCGAAATTTTCGGTATACCGTAATTTTCGGTATGGTATCATACCGTAACGTAAGATTTCGGTACGGTAACAGTATAAATTTTTTTGATACCGCGGTATATCGCTACCGTACCGAACTTTGGTATATACCACGGTATCGGTATATACTGCGATACCGTTATATACCGTAATATCGGTATGTTGGTATATAGCGAAAGTTCGGTATGCCGGTATATACCGCAATACCGGTATGTCGGTATGTAGTGAATGTTCGGTATGTCGGTATATACCACGATACGGTATGTCGGTATGTACTGAATGTTCGGTATAGCGGTATATACCGAACTTACCGGAATGTCGGTATGGAAACGGTATGAAAATATTTCATACCGAAACTTTCGGTATACCGAAGATCGGTATACCGAAATGTTTGGTACGGCAACGGTATGAAATTTTTTCATACCGTAAAGTTCGGTAAGGTATACGGTACGGAGAATTTTTTTTCGGTATGATACCATACCGAAAATTTCGATATTTCTTTTTTCGATACGGTATGTGCGGTATGTGGTATACTCGGTATTTTTTCCAGCCCTAATTGAGAGACACTTCAAATCCCATCCAGCGTGTAGAGTTTAAGTTAATTTATTGCCACGTCAGCAGCCATTCCACGATTAGTGAATTTAGGATATTTCCGGATATAATTAGCATATGAAGAGGATAAAATCGGTAATAAAATAAAAAATGATATATTTGACTTTTTTGAAACAAAAGGGATATATTTGGTATTTTTTCCAATTAAAAATGCATGAATGTGGGAATTAATTTAACATAGGGCCCACCATCTCAGTTAATACTTTTAAATTGAATTGAAACCCATCATTTTGCAACCTTTTCAAGGAATAATTCATTTTTTCATCGGGTTTCAATTAAAATAATGATGCCCCACAATATAGTAGCTATTAAAAAAGATCAAATACTAGAGCATTTTATTTCCATATAATTTTTTTATATAAAATTAACTTAAATTAACTTGTTCCAAATTTGAAATTAACATATACTTATAATATTTTTTAATTG
The DNA here is from genome assembly GCA_030278955.1 of Hygrophila difformis. Lineage (NCBI taxonomy): Eukaryota > Viridiplantae > Streptophyta > Magnoliopsida > Lamiales > Acanthaceae > Hygrophila > Hygrophila difformis. The sequence continues at coordinate 9,143,769 of JAOANR010000004.1, read as the reverse complement.
CATTTTATAGTGTTATATATATATATATATATAGAATATTCAAAATTTAAATATTCAAAATGTTGACCAATATGCCCAACTCCTAACTTATATGACCAAATACTAACTTATATGGTCAAAATGCTAACCTATATATTTTCCTTTTTAAAAAAAGAATAATTAATGTTACCTTCCACAGTTATTTATAATATTTAAAAAATACTTTTACTTTTTTTAATAAAAAAGTGATAGTGGGATAATGATAAAAATGAGTTATTAATTAAGTGTGGGATGTCGATGCCCTAAAACTCTATCTATCTATATTTCGGAAAATATAAATTCTATAAAATTTCACTTTTAAATGGAGGATTATAACTCTGCATCTTATGCTAAATACACCAACTTCATATAGAAAATTAGAAATCAAAATAGTCAGTTGATTTTCCAACACCACCATATCAAATCATAAAAGAATTCGCTAGTGAATAAGATTATAAAAATACATGGAATCACTAGATACCCATTATAAATAATGTTTAAAAAACTCATGAACACATGACTTCCTAGATGGATAAATAGAAAGATGCTAATATTTTTGTACCTTGTTTAGAAGTGTGGCAGTTAAAGACTTTATTTTCTCACATGGTGTTCGTTTACTAATTGACTACACATATGTTGTTGACAGACTCGAGGTTTGGGGAGCCATTAAGTATGGGATTCATGGTTACTTCACCATTTACTACAAAACTGATGAAAATGGTGCAGAATAATGTTGAGCTGCAAGAATGGTGGAAAGAACTACGAGAGAAGGGGCATGCTGAGAAGAAAGACGAGACTTGGCGGCCAAATATGCAGACAAGAGAAAAATTGATTGACACTGCAATATGCGTGGCCCAATATACATATATATACTTATATTACTTCCTCCGTTCTCAGCTAATTGAGACATTTGTATAACAGTAACTATTCAGTGAGTAACTTTAATAAATTTTTTAACATAGTTATATATGATAAAACACAATCAAGTGAGATCATGTTAGATTTGTCTAATCACGTAGTTTTAGAATATCAAATTTTAATAATTTTTAGTTATATATAATGAAGTATGAGTTATTATTGGTTAAAGATGTTTATTGGATTGTATGAAATGAAGAAATTGTGCAATTATTTAAGAACAGAGGTAAGTATATAGATTTCATATGTTCTTTAATGAGTGATAATTACTATTCATTAAACAAATTTGATTATCTTTTTAAAATAGTATAACAACAAATGTAGTAAAGTAAGATCTTGTTGAATTCATTTAGGATGTGTTTTGCATGCAGTTTTACTTTTTAGAAGCTTTTGGAGTTTTGGGGAAACTTAGATTCTATATCAAAGCGTCTTTCCTAGGGTTAATGGAGGTTTGGGAGTCCGACACGCTCGTCAGTCGTCATGCTAATATTGCTCTTCTTGGCAAACTTGTCCATGAATTTTTCTTGGGGTGTACAAAGCGTTGGAATGCTGAACTGAGGGCCATCTATATGCTGTCTGATATATCTCTTGCTGACTTGCGGACTACAGGATCTTTTTCTCTTGGAGGAGTCTCCGGAAGGCGGTCTTGCATTTAGTTGGTGGGTTTTTTTACAAGCTTGGGAATGGTAGCATCTCCTTATGGTTTTCTCCATGGCTTAATGGTAAACTCTTGGGGACGCGGGTGGAGTTTATTGAACATGTGATACTGACCTTTGTGTCTGAGACATTATTCGTGGTCATGACTAGGATCTCTCTGCTATTAATACAATCCTCCTGCATGATGTGTGTGATGAGATTATCTAACATCCCCCTCCTTTCCTTCATCATAGTTTTATGGATGGTTGGTGTTGGCGGATGTCTAATTATAGTGCTTATTCTGCAAACCCGGGGTATAATTTCTTGGTGCAAAACATGGTTGTTGGTGTGGATTGGTCATGGATTTGGAATTCTAAATGGCCTAAGAGAATTCGCTTTCTGTTATGGTTGGTGGCTTAGGAAGCTCTCCCATGTAACTCTCTTTGATTTAATCGTCATCTTGCCAGCTCTCCTCTTTGCCAGATTTGTGGGGTTGTGGTTGAAGATTGGCGGCAATGTCTTTTCTCTTGTCCTTGGACAATTGCTATTTGGAGTTCGATTGGTGTGGACATTCCCTTAGACCTTGATACCATCGACAGACCTAGTATACGTCTTTGGCTTAGAAGTATGGCTCGTGTGTATGGAGTTGTCTTCCTAGCTGGAATGTGGCACATATGGCGAGAGCGTAACTCTAGGGTTTTTCAAGATCAATCCTCTAATGTTCAGGCTATTGTTAGGCGCATCCTCCATCCGACTCCATGGATCGGCAACTTCCTCAAATTTGAGTTTCCTCATCTGACCAGAGATTGATTTGATGGAATATGGATGATTGGGAGGGGATTTTCCTTTCATACAGATGGTTCTATTCTTGGGAGCTTCAAATGTGCAGGTTTTGGTGCTGTTTTGAGACACCAAGATGGCAGCTGGATTGTTGGGCATCAAGGTACCTTGGAGAAGCCACGGTGCTGCAGGCAGAGTTAGCTGGCCTTGTGCATGGTCTCCAACTTGCTGTGGATCGTGGGATTAAAGAAATATGCTGTGACTCCTTGGAAGTCATTTGCTTGGTTAGTTCCTATTGGAATGATACTCACTGGTTGTCTACTTACCTTACACATATTCGGGAGCTTCGAAATCTCTTCTATGTTTGTCGGATTCAACATGTGTTAAGGGAAGGTAATGTCGTTGCTGATATTCTTGTTAAGAGAAGCGCCTAGGATGAGCTTTTCTTCACGACATGAGCATTTCCGCCAGATACTCTTAAGCATCTACTGTCAGCAGATGCGATGGGGACTTGGTTCCCCGGTCACGTTGATTGTTTTTTTCTTTGATATTCTTTTTTTTTTTAGTCTTTATGTAACGCCCGAAAATTTAAACCTGATTTTCGCAAGCACTACCGCTGTACTAACTATTCTAAACTAGTGGCCAGCTAATTTAAAACAGCTAGTACAAGGCTGAGCAGACCTAAAGTAATAATCTGATTAATCCATTTTAATGCAGAAGCTAGAATCAAATAAACACATAGGCACCTGGAATAAGGTCTCACAAATAACCATAACACAATACCAACAAATTATTCGGGCTACAAGCCTCACAAACAGCATAAACAGCATGTCAATATCTCAAACAGGGCTACCAGCCCAAATCAGTAAATCACATAAGGCCACCGGCCGACTGAATGTAAATCCTAGGCTCACAGGCCTCAACTAGACAACCAAGTATCAAGTAATAGCAAATAACAGAGTACCACATAAATAAACATAATAAAATGAACATGAGAACCCTATCTATGTGATCTCTCATCCCCATACCCCAATCATGCTCCAGCGCCTCCAGCAGGATCTATAAAACAGACAAAAAGCAAAGGGAGTCAGTACAACGTACTGAGCAAGGCTACGTGTTGGGGAGTAAAGGGAAACAGAACCAACAACCATAGTAATAAATAAATAAATAAATAAAACAAGAGCATAATATAAGTAAAGCAATTAAACATCACACCGTCCCATACCGGTGCTTCAACCACAATCATACAATTTATGCAAGTGATGCATGGCCTAACATACACATATCTACCCTATATGCAAATGCAATGAACATGCCTAGCCGGCACCTAAAAACCCGGGCGGTATGAACCCACGGGTGAGGATATAATCAACTCCAACCCGTTACAGGGTACCATACACCATCCCCGCAGGGACCACAGGCATCACAGCCCAAATCATACACCCCGAAGGGCCAGCGGCATCACAGCCAATAATCACAGGCTTAATAGCCAATAATCCACCCCGAAGGGCCATCGGGACTCAACAACACCCATGAAGGCTGCCCGATTAATCGTAACATAACTGTCAATTCCAATGCAATAACATGCATATGTAGAATACCATAATGTTCAAGTACCTAATCACTAGGTTTACCTGCTTCTCAATACATAAAGAACTCAAAACATAGCTCATAGGCTAAGGCATCAACGACAAAATACAATAATCAATATATAATTAGTGATATCAGGATTCAACAATATAACCCTTCAACTCGCAATCAATCCTAACCAAATTTCCATGATACAAGTAATTAAACTCTCTAACAATGCCCCTGTACACCACCATTAAACAAGCATGTCTATATATATAAAAAACACACTGTGACAGGAGCCACTCTACTACCTTGATTAAATAAAATAAAATTTGCTAATCACCATATCAATAACAAGAATTGTGAAATGATCTCACGTGCACTACATAGCTAAGGAAGAAAGTCAACTGAACTTGTCCTATTTACAAGGGATTAAAAATAGTTACTCGGTACACTATATACATTTTTCAAATCAAACTGTTGACACTGAAAGCCACCCTGTTATACTGGTAAATGGCGTATGGCTTCCCTGAAACCAGAATAAATACCAATTACTGGTTTAACGCAAGAAAAGATCCACCCCACTCCACACACGCCCTCTGGGATACTCACAGTGGAGAAAAACAAACGCAACACAGCACACCGCGGCTCATGAACGACATTCGATAATCCATTAATCAAAAGAAATATGCAAGTATAATCATTGCCGGGAATCCCCCAATACCCCCCCCCCCCCAACACGTAATTTAAGCATACAAATCCCTTGCCTTATGATCTTCAACAAGATTAGAGCACCAATTCGATGATTCCAAGCCTCAATTCCTCCAAATCAACCAAAATCCACCAAACCCCTAATTTGTCAACAACTTCAAATCACCACCAAAACGAACGAAATAAAAATCAATACGAAGAAGACGACGGGGAGAAACACTTACCAACAACCGATTAATCAATCGGTCAAGAAACGCGATAGTTTGAGTGAGTTGAAATCTCCCCCTTTTCTTTCTCCCTCTCGGTCGGCCTTCCTCTCTTTTCTACCGTTTCTTGTTTTCTTTCTTTTCCTCAAATTACCAAGTAACCCCATTTAACTCTACAATAGTTAAATAATTGCAAAAAGGCCCCATCACTCTCAATTTACACAAAAGGAACCCCATCCGGACTGAAATGCAAAATATCCAAATACCAAATTATTTAAACAGTCCAATTTAATTAAATTGGGTCATTACATTCCTCCTCCCTTACGATCATTTCGTCCCCGAAATGCACATTCAAGAACATGATCAAAAATCAAAACCAGGGGAAAAATGTTACCTCAATGCAACGGAGTCAAGTCCAATTCTGGGTACTTCAGCTTCATATGCTCCTCGGTTTCCCAAGTAGCATCTTCAGCTCCATGCCTAGACCATAACACCTTAACCATTGGAATGGTTTTGTGCCTCAGAACCCTTTCCTTTGCATCAATCACCCGAACTGGATACTCCTCATACTCAAGACTCGCATCCAACTCAATCTCATCAGGCTGGATAATCTTAGATGGGTCAGATACGAACTTCCGGAGCTGAGAAACATGAAAAACATCATGAGCTCGACCCACCTCGGCTGGTAAAGCCAACCTATAAGCCACTTTACCAACTCTCTCCACTATCTCATAAGGTCCAATGTATCTCGGGCTCAGCTTGCCCTTCTTACCGAACCGGCGTACCCCTTTCATAGGCGATACCCGCAGTAATACCCTATCACCAACCTCAAACTCCACATCACGACGAGCTAGATCAGCATAGCTCTTCTGTCTGTCTTGAGCTTCTTTCATACGGTCCCTAATGACCCTCACCAACGCAACAGTCTGCTCAATCATTTCAGGACCCACATTTACCTTATCTATTGGATCATTCCAACATAAAGGACTCCTACACTTCCTCCTATACAATGCCTCGAAGGGAGCCATGCCAATACTTGCATGATAACTGTTATTGTAACTGAACTCCACCAAACTGAGGTGATTCTCCCAACTACCCTGAAAGTCTAGTGCACAAGCTCGTAACATATCCTCTAAAGTCCTAATGGTCCTCTCTGTCTGACCATCTGACTGAGGATGTCATGCAGTACTCATGCTAATCTGCGTGCCAAACGCTGCCTGCACATCCTTCCAAAACTTGGACAGGAATCTGGAATCCCGATCAGACACAATCTCCTTGGGAATCCCAAACCTTTTAACAACATGCTGAATATAAGCCTGGGTAAGCTGGCTCATACTCCATGTCAGTCTCATAGGTATGAACACTGCACTCTTAGTCAATCGATCCACCACCACCCAGATAGTGTCCATCTTCCTCACTGTCAGAGGCAACCCTGTCACAAAATCCATGGAGATGGATTCCCACTTCCATTCGGGCACTGCTAGGGGCTGTAGCAAACCCATTGGTCTCATGTGCTCAATCTTCACTCGCTGACATGTGGCACACTTAGCCACATATTCAACTATCTCCCTCTTCATGTTATTCCACCAATAAGTCTATCGGATGTCTTTATACATCTTTGTGACCCCTGGATGAACAGAATAAGGAGTCGTGTGAGCCTCATCCATGACCTTCTTCTTCAGGTCAACACAACACTCCGGAATGCACCATCTATCACCATATCTCACCATGCCCCTATCATCGATTCTGAAACCCGGAGCCTTACCATCCTGAATCTTCTGTCTCAGTACTGCCATCTCCACGCTATCATGCTGACTAGCAAATATCTCATCAATCAAAGATGATGCAGTAACTGGCATGTTTAAGGTGTGCTGAACAGAGCCAACAGGAACTACCTGAACCTCAAGTCTGAGTAGCTCCCTGCGCCACTCAGGCATCACACCCAAGCATGCCACTGAATGATGCTCCTTCCTGCTCAAAGCATCCGCCACCCGGTTCGCCTTTCCCTCAATATACTGAATATCCGTGTCATAGTCCTGCAATAACTCCATCCATCTCCTCTGTCTGCCACTCATGTGGTCTGAGGTGTACAGACACTTCAGATTCTTATGATCTGAATAAATTCTACACTTCGCTCCATACAGATAGTGTCTCCAGATTTTCAGAGCATGCACTACCGCTGCCATTTCCAAATCGTGAGTCGGGTAATTCTGCTCATGTGGCTTAAGCTGTCGAGATGCATAAGCAATCACTTTGCCCTTTTGCATCAACACACAACCTAAACCCTTAAGTGACGCATCCGTGTAAACTTCATACTCGCCTGAATCATCAGGTAGTACCAAAACAGGTGCCTCTGTCACTTTCTTCTTCAACAATTCGAATGCTTGCTCACAAGCATCATCCCATCTGAATCTGACATCTTTCCTCAGTAGTCTAGTCAGAGGTCTAGCAATGCTCGAGAACCCCTCAATGAATCTGCGGTAGTAGCCAACAAGACCTAAGAAACTCCGGATCTCTCCCACATTCTTCGGGGCCTGCCACTTTAGTACCGCTTCCACCTTAGCAGGATCAACTGCAATGCCCTCACCCGAAACAATGTGTCCCAGAAACGACACCTTCTCCAACCAGAACTCACACTTGGAGAGTTTAGCATATAGCTTATGCTCTCGCAATGTGTTCAACACTGTCCTCAAGTGGCCAGCATGTGCCTCCCGAGTCGGCGAGTAGACCAGAATATCGTCTATGAACACAACCACGCACACATCCAGCAGGGGGCGGAATACCCTATGCATAAGATCCATGAAGATCGCTGGTGCGTTAGTCAAACCAAAAGGCATGACCGTGAATTCAAAGTGCCCATAACGAGTTCTGAATGCTGTCTTAGGCCTATCAGCCTCTGCCACCCTTATCTGATGGTAGCCCGATCTCAAATCAATCTTACTGAATACACTGACCCCTCTCAACTGATCAAACAGATCCTCAATCCGAGGTAGAGGATACTTATTCTTCACTGTGATTCGGTTCAAACCTCTGTAGTCAATGCACATCCTCATCGACCCATCCTTCTTCTTAACAAACAGTACAGGAGCTCCCCAAGGCGAGCTACTCGGCTGGATATACCCCTTACTAGTAAGCTCATTCAACTGATCCTTCAACTCCTTCAATTCAGCAGGAGCTATCCGGTAAGGAGCCTTAGAAACAGGAGCTGCATCAGGCATCAGCTCAATAGTAAAATCAATCTCCCGAGCAGGTGGGAGACCAGGAATTTCATCGGGAAACACATCCCCGAACTCAGAGACAACAGGGACACTCGAAGCAGCAGGAACCTCTGCTCGAAGATCCCTCATTTGCCACAGGGAAAGAGAACAACCCCTGCGCATCAAATCACACAACGCAACAACCGAAACCACACTAATAGCAGGTGGAATCAAAGAAGGTCGATAAGAGACATACTTACCGAGAGGATCTCGGAAGGAAATGCATGGAATACCACAATCGATAACAGCACGATGGCGAGTCAGCCAATCCATGCCCAAAATTACATCAAAGTCAGCCAGGCTAAATACAACCAAGTCGGCTCTGAACTCACGGCCCTCGATGCTCAATACCGCATCTCGCCATATGTGATCACTACGGATGATATCACCCGAAGGTAAGGAAACAGGCATCTGGTAGGGCACCAACGGTCCTACTCCGTGCTCCCGCACGAATCGCAAAGCCACGAACGAACACGAGGCTCCCGAATCAAACAATACAAAGGCAGAATGATTCGCAACAGTAATAGTACCTAAACGGGGTACAAAGTTTACAAAGACAGAGCACAACGAAAAGAAAATAGAAAACTGCAGGAATTTAAAACACACCTGCAAGAACATCATCCCGACGATCTGCCTCCGCACGATCCAAGACGTTCAGTCTGCCACCCCTGTCAGCCCGAACCGGTCTACCCCTGCCAGCATGTGGGCAATCCGCTCGGCGATGACCCACCTCGTGGCAAGTCCAGCAACGGTATACAGGTCGCCCATCGGGTCCAACCTCACGAACAGGTAGCGGTGCACGACCACCACCCCTGCCCACATCAGCACGGCCACCATCACGGCGACCCCTAACAGCAGGCTGGCCCCTCTGATCGCCGCCTCTCTGCCCCTCACGGCCCCGGTCCCTTTGCCTCTTTCTACTCTGCCACTGCTGGCGTTCCTCAGCCCGACTCTCCTCCACGTATAGGGCCTGATCGAACGCCTCAGACAATGTATCATACCCTCGATAGCCAAAAGAGGACTTAATCCCTGCCCGGAGACCCGAAATGAAACGACGAACCTCGTCCCTACCAGTGGGCATAACTTCCGGAGCATACCTCATAAGCTCCACATTCTTCCTGTGATAAGCGGTCACACTCATACTTTCTGTCTGTCTCAAACCCAGAAATTCCACTTTCTTCGCCTCCAAGACATGTGGTGGATAGAAATGGGAACTAAGAGCCTCCGTAAACTGTTCCCAGTTGAACCCGGGTCGAGCGAGTAGGTCGTGCTCGCGGGTCCTCCACCAATGCAGTGCTTCCCCTTCCAGGTAGTGGGAAGCTACATAGACCTTCTGTTCCTCAGGACAGTTGATGCTAAAAAGAACCCGACCCAACTGGTACTTCCAGTTCTCCAGATCAGAAGGACTGGCACCCCCTGCAAACTTTGGTGGACAGTGCTTTGTGGACAGATCCACATAATCCACATGGACTGGAACAGGGGCAGGGGCAGGCTGCACTACAGTCTGTGGTAACATCTGAAATAACTGTGCCAATTGCTGAGCGAACTCAATTGGATTGAAGGCAGCTGCACCACCTACTGGTGGATTCCCGAGAGACACCTGAGCCACAGGTGGTACCTCTGGTGCGGGTGGAGGAGGAGGAGGAGGCAGTCCGTCGTTCCCCTGTTCAACACCATCAGGTTGAACCTCCTCAGGAACAAAATCCCCAGCCCTATCCCCAACTGGCGGGCCTTGGTTTCTGCGGGGCCTCCCCCGTCGCCCAGTACCTCTAGCTCGATAAGGAACCATTCTGATATGCAAAACAGACACAACATGAACAAACATGTTAGCAGAAATCACCAACATACCATATATCCCATATATCAGATGGCATAATAAAGAATAAAACAATTAAATAAATAAATAAATAAATAAATAAATAAATAAATAAATAAATAACAATGAATTCGCAGTCCTCAATGACTGTGAAGTCTCAAGGATCCTGACTGGAGTACCATTGTTTTCCACAGTTTCCCCAACTGTGTCTCACACTGGTATGCGCATATCTCAACAAGAAATAATAATAAATATGCAAATCTACACTATATGTATCCCACACACAACTCACCGCCTATGTCTACACAAATTTTATTGCAATAAAAGAGCACACAGGCTCTGATACCACTCTGTAACGCCCCGAAAATTTAAACCTGATTTTCGCAAGCACTACCGCTGTACTAACTATTCTAAACTAGTGGCCAGCTAATTTAAAACAGCTAGTACAAGGCTGAGCAGACCTAAAGTAATAATCTGATTAATCCATTTTAATGCAGAAGCTAGAATCAAATAAACACATAGGCACCTGAAATAAGGTCTCACCAATAACCATAACACAATACCAACAAATTATTCGGGCTACAAGCCTCACAAACAGCATAAACAGCATGTCAATATCTCAAACAGGGCTACCAGCCCAAATCAGTAAATCACATAAGGCCACCGGCCGACTGAATGTAAATCCTAGGCTCACAGGCCTCAACTAGACAACCAAGTATCAAGTAATAGCAAATAACAGAGTACCACATAAATAAACATAATAAAATGAACATGAGAACCCTATCTATGTGATCTCTCATCCCCATACCCCAATCATGCTCCAGCGCCTCCAGCAGGATCTATAAAACAGACAAAAAGCAAAGGGAGTCAGTACAACGTACTGAGCAAGGCTACGTGTTGGGGAGTAAAGGGAAACAGAACCAACAACCATAGTAAAAAATAAATAAATAAATAAAACAAGAGCATAATATAAGTAAAGCAATTAAACATCACACCGTCCCATACCGGTGCTTCAACCACAATCATACAATTTATGCAAGTGATGCATGGCCTAACATACACCTATCTACCCTATATGCAAATGCAATGAACATGCCTAGCCGGCACCTAAAAACCCGGGCGGTATGAACCCACGGGTGAGGATATAATCAACTCCAACCCGTTACAGGGTACCATACACCATCCCCGCAGGGACCACAGGCATCACAGCCCAAATCATACATCCCGAAGGGCCAGCAGCATCACAGCCAATAATCACAGGCTTAATAGCCAATAATCCACCCCGAAGGGCCATCGGGACTCAACAACACCCATGAAGGCTGCCCGATTAATCGTAACATAACTGTCAATTCCAATGCAATAACATGCATATGTAGAATACCATAATGTTCAAGTACCTAATCACTAGGTTTACCTGCTTCTCAATACATAAAGAACTCAAAACATAGCTCATAGGCTAAGGCATCAACGACAAAATACAATAATCAATATATAATTAGTGATATCAGGATTCAACAATATAACCCTTCAACTCGCAATCAATCCTAACCAAATTTCCATGATACAAGTAATTAAACTCTCTAACAATGCCCCTGTACACCACCATTAAACAAGCATGTCTATATATATAAAAAAACACACTGTGACAGGAGCCACTCTACTACCTTGATTAAATAAAATAAAATTTGCTAATCACCATATCAATAACAAGAATTGTGAAATGATCTCACGTGCACTACATAGCTAAGGAAGAAAGTCAACTGAACTTGTCCTATTTACAAGGGATTAAAAATAGTTACTCGGTACACTATATACATTTTTCAAATCAAACTGTTGACACTGAAAGCCACCCTGTTATACTGGTAAATGGCGTATGGCTTCCCTGAAACCAGAATAAATACCAATTATTGGTTTAACGCAAGAAAAGATCCACCCCACTCCACACACGCCCTCTGGGATACTCACAGTGGAGAAAAACAAACGCAACACAGCACACCGCGGCTCATGAACGACATTCGATAATCCATTAATCAAAAGAAATATGCAAGTATAATCATTGCCGGGAATCCCCCAATACCCCCCCCCCCCCCCCAACACGTAATTTAAGCATACAAATCCCTTGCCTTATGATCTTCAACAAGATTAGAGCACCAATTCGATGATTCCAAGCCTCAATTCCTCCAAATCAACCAAAATCCACCAAACCCCTAATTTGTCAACAACTTCAAATCACCACCAAAACGAACGAAATAAAAATCAATACGAAGAAGACGACGGGGAGAAACACTTACCAACAACCGATTAATCAATCGGTCAAGAAACGCGATAGTTTGAGTGAGTTGAAATCTCCCCCTTTTCTTTCTCCCTCTCGGTCGGCCTTCCTCTCTTTTCTACCGTTTCTTGTTTTCTTTCTTTTCCTCAAATTACCAAGTAACCCCATTTAACTCTACAATAGTTAAATAATTGCAAAAAGGCCCCATCACTCTCAATTTACACAAAAGGAACCCCATCCGGACTGAAATGCAAAATATCCAAATACCAAATTATTTAAACAGTCCAATTTAATTAAATTGGGTCATTACACTTTATTGGTTGTTAAATGAAAAAAATATCCGTTATTCTAATCTAATACTCTGTATTAGCATAGTTTTAAAAATTAAAATTTTATGATATTTATTTGTATATGATCTGAATTATTAAAAAAAAAATTGTGTTCGGTGAAGAAATGTGGAATTTGGGAGGAAGTTTTAATTTAATCTATATATATATATATATATATTAAAGCATTAGTGAACAATCCATCTTACATTTAATGTGGTGTCTCCATTTTAAATTTCTAATTTTTATAAATTTTTGTAATTTTTAATTTATCAATTTTAGATTTCCACATTTATTTATTTACTAGCAATTAACCCGTCGAGACTCGACGGGCATAACTATATATTTTATATAATATAAAGTAATAATAAATTATATTTTTGAGTAATAAAAAATGTGTAATTATTATATATATATATTCAAAAGATGGTGTATATGATAATATAATTTAATTAGTTTAAAACTAACAAAGAAATTATCTTATACCGTATTCTTTAGTTTCTGTGGCTTGTACGATCCAAATCTAACAGATCAATAAAAATAATTATTAAAATAATATTTTTATTTAATTTGAAATTTAAATTAAGATAAAACAAAATTTAAATATAGTATTAAGCATAATATGAAAAATTTCCTCACAATTTGCTGAAAATTTTATTGCTGAAAATCTCATTGGTAGGGGCTAAAATAGCAATATCTTTAAAATGTATGAATTTGAAGTGGTGCAGTTTATATTTGTACATGTACTCTAAAAAATAGCCGCTATAGGATCACCCGTAGAATTTATAAGAATATAGTCCGAAAATGTCACATTTGATTATACATTTCCAAAATCAATACCAGCTTTACTGTCACCTACATCAAATATCCATTTTGCAAATTTTTCGTCATATATAAATTTCATTGTAAACAACATCTCTTGTGATATCTTGAGTTAATCATTCTTAATTGCATATTAATACTTTGATTCACATCTGGCTTGTGACACGAAATATTACAACATAACTGCTAAAAACTAATTTTGGAAGATAAAATCCAACATTCTTTAAATGTTGACATTGACTTTTGTTTATTATCATAGCAAAATAAACTGCGAGTGATAATTTTTTTTATCTGAAATCAAATGAGAAATTTGGTTAAATCAAATAGGTTCATAATCATTCTACAAATGGGAAAAAAAAAACTCATATCGTCCCATAATTTTAAAAAATTTCTAAAACAGAACCACATATATTGAATTAGACGAATCCGTCCCATAACTACCCTAATTATCGTCGAACCCGTCTATGAACCCGGTTTTTCGCTAATCATCGTTGAACCCGTCCCATAACTACCATAATCGTCGCCGAACTCATCCCTCCATTAGGGAAATTATGGGACGGATTCGGCGATGATTAAAAAAAAACCGAACTATGGACGGGTTCGGCTTTGATTAGGGTAGTTATGAGACGGATTCGTCTAATTCGATATTTGTGGGACTGTTTTGGAAATAAAAAAAAATTATGGGACTAAATAGGTTTTTTTTTCTTCTACCAATCAAGAAATTTCTAATTTCATGGTTTCCCGAAAATTAATTTAACCTCAATTATATGGTTCCGCATCTTGGTTACTATCAACCTACTTCCATTACATAATTTATTTGATGAATCTATATTCCTAAGAAGTATGACTATGCAACACTCATTCAACTATATTTCATGATTCGGTAATCCAAAAAATTGATCATGTTTAGATATTCCAGTGAAAATAATTCACTGCCAATATTTATGCTTTCATCGTCTTGACAAATATTATTAGAACTGATATATATATATATATTCATTTGCAGACATACGTTCCATGATGTAATCATTGATCGTATCAACGATCTCATTGGTAGGGGTTAATATATAGTAACAATGTCTGAATTTGAAGTAGTGCAGTTTATAGGATATCCCGTAGAGTTTATAAAATTATCATCTAAAAATATCGCATCTAATTGTACATCTCCAATATTAATATCAATTTTACCAATTACCATTTATCTACATGGTGCAAAGTTCTGTCATATATAATTTGTCAACAACATTTCTTTTTATATCTTGAGTTATTCCATCTTACTTATATATTAATACTCCGAGTCCTCTCTTTCCAGTGACACGAGATATTGCAGCATATCTTATATGGGTAAAAACTGGTTTTTCAAGATAGAGTCCAACAGCTTGACATTGATTTTTTTTTCTTTTTCTATAGTCATAGTAAAACAAATTGCGAGTAGGGTTTTTTCCTCAGAAAATGAATGGGAAATTTGACTAATTCAGACGGGCTTATAATGATTCTAGTTTCTACCAATCAAGAATTTCATCCCAAATATTGAGCTTTGTTTTAATGAGAAGAAATGTTAAATAATTTTATGGGGTAAGTTTTTTGCAGGTAGAATTATCGTCACAATCTAGTGGAATACCAAATCTAGAATGTGCAGTCATACCTCTTGGAAGGAATAGGGGTGCTATTCCACTGGATGCTACAGGCAGCATAATATCACATCTCCCATTAATAGCTAAACATAATATTTTCTAAATAGAATAAATGTCTTGTCAGTTCCACCACATAAAGAAAAAGAATCAACCCTCATCACTATCAACTACAGACATTAATTTATTATAAGCATTCTTCTGCTCATCAATCAACAAAGGTAAAAGCTTAGCATGATCCGCCTTAATTTCTTCCTTATTATAATATATCTCTTCTAGTATCAACAAATTATCTGTTTCAGACGTTAAAACTTCATTCAGTATTGACATTCTAGATGAAATTTTCAAACTTATTAAATTTGCAACAATTAGCCTTTCAATTTTTAACAAAGCTAGATTTATATTTGTTTTCTCGTCAATTGTAAATCTGTTAGAATATATATTAATGAATTGCTTCCTCCATTCATTACCTTTAAGTGTTACACTTTCCTTTTCGGGTGTTTATAAATAAGTGTTACGTTACAATATTTGGAATGTTTTGAAAGTTAATAATTTACACTAATTATACTTAAATTATAATTTTATGATATTCATTAAAATAAAACTCAAAATGAATAAAGTCAAATGTGACTCATCTTATTTTATTTATTTAATTATTGTAATTTTTTCAACTAAATCAATTTATTAACTTACCTTAATTTCCGTATCATTTTCTAGTGTTACACTTATTATAAAACACAAGGAGTATTTCTTAAAAAATAAATTAAAAAAGTTAAATTTTCATTCTTTATTAATTGATGGATCTATTCGCACCCCCAATAACTCTTTATATACCCGATTTTTTTATTTATTATATATTTTACGAAAATAATTAATTTACTCTAAACCAATTATCCATAGAATATGAAATTTTACAATTTCCTAAATTATTATAATTTTTTTGTATTATCTTTTTTTATAATAAAACATATATAAGATTTATATTATTTAATATATATTTATATATAAGTGATATAATTATAAAACATAGTATTTTTTAATGATTAACAACTATATAATTGTATATTACTTTTAGGAGAAGTGACATTTTTTATGAAAACATGGCCTATATATACTTTAATTAATATATACAAATATTTTCCATATATTCATTAATGAATCTTTTAATATAAATTTCATATATACACCGTGAATTCTATATAAATTTGAAAAACTCCATATAAATTGGAAATTAAATATCTTTTAAAAACTAAAAATTTGGATTGTCATATACACATTAATATATTCTTAACATAAATAAATAAATATGATGTGCAGTGTATGTTTTGAGTACATCATTTACGACACCAAAAAATATAACCAAAAGTGAGACCAAACCTACACAAAATTACCGGCATTACAATATGATCACCATATTGAAACATAAACGCAACACAATTCTTAGTTGCTAATGCGGAACCTTGTCATAATAATCATATGGTGCAAAAACTGAAAATGTATATTCATATCATAATAATCCTATTGTGTAAAACCTGAAAATCTATAAATAAATAATAAATGCACTAATAAAATCTAAAATAAAAAAATACAAAATAATAAAATCTAAAATACATAAAAAAATCAAAATAATAAAATCCAAAATAGATAAAATAAAATACGTAAAATTTTAAATTTTATATTTCAAATCTTTTTAAAGTGAATATATATGACATGATATGATGATAGAGTGAGAAATTATAAGTAAATGATAGATTTTATACACGATATGCTAAAATCTATAATGAATAAATAAATAAATGGTAATTTGTGTGACATGGGCTCCCACCACACATTTCTTAGCTGTATAGGTTGTTCAGCAATAAATAAATAAATAAATGCGAAATCTAAAATTAGTAAATAAAAAATGCAAAATAATATAGATAAAATAAAATATGCAAAATTTCAAATTTCAAATCTTTTAAATCTTCTTAGATGTGAATATTGTGGGAATTCCATATATTTCAAAAACTAAATATATATATTGAATAAATAAATAAATACGAAAATCTAAAATTAAAACATTTTAAAATGCAAAAATCTATAAAAATTAGAAATTTGAAATGGAGACACCACATTAAATATAGGATGGGTTGTTCACTAATGCTTTAATATATATATAGATTATTTATTTCTTATAGATTTTCAGTTTTTGAAATATATAGAAATTCTACCATATTCACTTTTAAAAAGATTTGAAATTTGAAATTTTGCATATCTTATTTTATCTATATTATTTTGCATTTTTTTTTGAGGAAATAGGATTGTATTCATAGCCAAAATTGGTCACTTACAACAATACCCTCAATTCTATAAACTACAAAAGAACCAACACCAATTCCAAAATTCAGAAAAAAGAAACAAGCAACCAGTACACCCCTGACCATACGAAATCTTCATAGTTAAGCGGCTTGCAAAAATCACGCTTCCCCCGTCCGAGGCCCATTATGCTACCAAGGTATAGGGGAACCCGACATTCGACACTAGACCCAACCTGCCCGTGCCGACTTCACCAATAGCATATTGACCAATATCCCTATAATCGCAGCAGCCTCCAAGTGATTGTCAACAGAAATGCCTTGCAAACAACAGCCACACCCTTCTCAAGCAACAACAAAGTAGCAGTAATACACAATTAAGACAAAAGAGCCAAAGCATGCTCAAGCCGTCCATCCGTTTCCAAACAAGGTATAGGTTTTAATTTTTAATACACAATTAAGACAAAAGAGCCAAATGCACAATTATTTTGCATTTTTAATTTACTAATTTTAGATTTTTGCCTTTATTTATTTATTCCTTATAGATTTTAGTTTATTGTGTATAAAATATCATTTACTTATGAATTCTCACTCTATCATCCTATCGTGTCACTATATTTTAGAAAGATTTGAAGATAAAATTTGAAATTTTGCATTTTTTATTTTATCTATGTTGGATTTTAAATATTTGCATTTTTGATTTATCTATTTTAGATTTTATTATTTTGTATTTTTATTTTATTCATTTTAAATTTTAATAGTGCATTTAGTATTTATTTATAAATTTTCAGTCTTTTCTCTATTGGATAATTATGACGAGGTTTTGCACTGGCAACTAAGAACTATGTTGTGTTTATATTTCAATATGATGAACATATTGTAATGCCGGTAATTTTGTATATGTTTGGTCTCAATTTTGATTATATATATATATATTTTTGTGTGGTATGATGTAAGCAAAATGTACATTGCACATCAGATTTATTTATTCATGTTAAAAATATATTAATGTGTAGATGAAAATCCCAGATTTTAATTTTTAAAAGATATTTAATTTTTAATTTATATGAAGTTCCTACAATTTTCAATTTTTTTAAAAAAATGGAATTTCAAATTTAAATGGAATTTAGTGTATTATGGAATTTATATTATTAAAGATACATTAATGAATATATATAAAAAAATATTTGTATATATTAATTAATGTATATATAGGCCATGTTTTCACAAAAATATGTCACTTCTCTTAAAAGTAATATACAATTATATAGTTGCAAATAGATGCACTAGTAAATAAAGAAGAAAAATTTAATTTTTTTAATCTACTCCCTCTAGCCCATTATTTTATGTCTCAAAAATTTTGGACACGTCGTCCAATACATTTGTTTAACATTTAATATCTTGAAATGTACATATGTAAAATTATGTAAAATACATATTCTAAAACTACATGATAAGACAAATCTAACGAGATCGAATTTGACTATATTTTTTTGGTATCTGATTACGATAACATTAGGTCAAACTTGATCAATAAACAATGTTAAAAACTCAAAATGAGACACTTTGAAGGCGACAGAGAGAATATTTTTTAAGAAATACTCCATCCGTATAATAAGTGTAACACTAGGAAATGACACAATATTTAAGGTAATTAAATAAAAGTTATTTAGTTGAAGTAATTAAATAAACAAAATAAGTCACATTTGACTTTATTCATTTTGAGTTTTAATTTAATGAATATAAAAAATTAATAATTGAAGTACAATTAGTAAAAATTATTAACCTTAAAAACATATTAAATATGGTAATATAACACGTATTTCCAAACACCCAAAAAGGAAAAGTGTAACTTTTAAACAATGGATGATGTAATTTATCAATCTATATTTTAATAAATTTGCAATTGACGAAAAACAAATATAAATATAGCATTGTTAGAAAATTGTGATTGTGAATGATTAAAGTAAGTTCATATTGAAAGGCTAATTGCTCCGAGTTCTATAAATTTGAAAATTGTCTCTGGAATACCGGTACTGAATGAAGTTTTAACGTCTGAAATAAATAATATATTGATACTAGAAGAGACACATTAAAATAAAGAAGAAATGGAAGCGGATCATGCTAAGTTATTACCTTTGTTGATTGATGATGAGAGGAATATTTATAATAAAATAATGTCTGTAGTTGATAGTGATGGGTGTTTTTATTTTCTTTACATGGTGGACAGGGGCGGAGCCAAGTTCGACATTTAGGGGGGACCAAATTTAAATAGTCAGGATTGACAATGAGTAATCATATAAGTAATCTAGACTCAATTGAAAGATTCAGTCAAATGTTTTAGATATATGGAAGCAAGCGGATCTCAAACATCATCATGAAATAAAATGAATATTGATAGCTATCAATATAAAAGTATATAAATTGGAGCATACATATGTGAAAATTATAAATATTAATCATATAAGAAAATAACGGAATACACCCTCTATACATCCTAAATTTTAACTACAAACTTATCATCACTAACACTCTATACTAGCCTAATTTATCAATTGAAAATACTAATCAAAGGTGTAAATTCAAGTTTGTTATGTTATTTTTAATTAAATATAGATTTTACCATTAATAAATTTATAACTACCAAAAATAATAAAGTACAATAAGTTATGAAGCTAAATTCAACATAAATGTGGCCCAAAAATTTGTTATAGTGAACATTGCTACAAAAAAATAAATTTACATTCATAAATTAATAGGAGTATATATATATGTATATATATATATATTGATAAATTTATGAAGTATATAATAAGTAGAAATTTTTTTAATGAGGGGGCATGCCAGTGATATGTTGCAATATCTCGTGTCACTGTAAAGATGGGACTCGAAGTATTAATGAGATTTTTAAAAATAGTGTTATACTAGCCCTATCAATGAGATTTTCACCAATGAAATTTTCAGCAAATTGTTAGGAAATTTTTCGTATTATGTTTCATACTTATTTTTGAATTTTATTTTATCTTAATTTAAATTTCAAATAAAATAAATATATTATTTTAATAATTATTTTTATTGATATGTTAGGTTAGTACCGGACAAACCACAGAAGCTAAAGATACGGTATAATATGATTTCTTTATTAGTTTTAAAAATAATTAAATTATATTATCATATATATATATATATATCCTCTTTTAAATATATAAAAAATTATTACATATTTTTCTTTATTCAAAATATAATTTATTATTACTATATATATATAATATAAGTATATATATTATATAAAATATATAGTTATATTCGTGCAGTCTTATTTAATAGTAGTAGTAGTTTATTTGTATAGCCATTATCTTGACTCTTGCCCTAATTCCCCTAATCGCCGTATTCATCACTCACCTAGTCCTAGACAGTCACGCAGCTAAGCCTAGATATTGCGATCGAGTTATCGACTGTTCACCACCATCTCTCTTTGCCGTCGGCCCTCGCTCGCCACCGTCGGCCGTCAATAGCCACCATCGCCCGTTGCTCGCCACTTCTGCAAGTAAAGTGACAATCTTGTGTTTTGCAGTTTGTGCACGATTGACATAGTCGCTGTCCCGCCTTGGTACTTATTTTTCACAGGTGTTAAAAGTGGGAAGTTCCTGGGTGTCCTGTGGGTATGTTTCTTGGTGTTTCTACCAAGCTACACTGTTTATTAATAGAAGTAGCAATGAACTGGATGGTTTCATGATCTCTTTAATCAATTTATTCCAAAATAGATGTCATCTTCGCTTTTGAATTCTCTGCAGTACTAGAATGTAGAAACGAAATGTGTGCTCCATAGCCTGCCGAGAGAAACAACAGAGGGATAGGCTCAATGATTCGGGTTGGTATTGATTTGGGTTTGGGGATTGAGGAACAAAACGGGTAATAGGAAATTTTCACCTTAACGGATTCCCCGATCCCGGGAAAACTGCGGGGACCTATGGGGATCCCGGTTAAGGTCCCCCACGTCCATTGGGCTGGTTGTGGGGACGGGTACGAGGACCATTGCCATTCATGAGTATGCTAGGCTGCTTTGATATGGTAGATAATTTTGAGTTTGTCCTAGAGCCCATTTTACACAGTTGTTCATGTTGAGTATTACTGTATTAGAGAGGACAAAGGCTTGAGCGGGTCCTTTTCCGGAGAATTTGAAGGATTTTTTTGGGGTTAAGTAGCTTTATAGTAGTTGATTTACAGTAGCGTTTGAGAGTTACAAATTTCTGTACTAATTTTTTAGATTGCATGTTTGAATGATTGAATTTTGTTCAATGATATGTTCTTGGAATTTTGAGCTGAATTGTAAGTATTTATCTAGAGTGAGCTTGTTGCTATTCATATATCTTTCTTTCAAGTATTCATCTATTTCTTATAAGTTATAACTCTCTCATATTTTAACTACTGTAATTCATTGACAAGGAGTATATGTTATGTGTTTAGATATGAAGCCAAAAGATAGTGGTAGACGAATCTGCTGATTGGAATTCAGATTTAATGAAATGCTTTTTAGACTTGTGCTTAGAAGAAGCTGCAGATACCTAAATCCTCATTAGGCTTTATGCCATTTCCACCAATCGCCCAACTATTGATCAATCAAATTAACAAATGGAACACCTGTGCAGGGTCTTCGTATGGCTTGGAGGCAGGTGGTATCTTTGACCAATGTGTTACAGTACGCAAAATTCTCCACCAAATCCAGCCCATATTTGGGTAAGAGATTTTGGAAAACAATTTATTTTGTTAATTCCATATGATTCCCTAATTCTAATTGCTATGTGCATATCTGTGAGTAAGCTTTGGGGGAAGTGATAGAATTTTGTGTGTGTTTTTGATGGTGACAGAGAAGGTGGGAATACCAGAGTTCTTGAATGGAGTGGGGAAAGGATTGGAGAATCATGCGGAGAAGCTGGAATCTGGTATTGGTGATTTTCAGAAGCTTCTCGTCACTAGAACCATTAAGCTCAAGAGGCTCGGCATACCCTGCAAAGATGTAAGAACAAGAGTGCACTGTGCTTTATTTTAATACTAACAATTATGACATTGAGGTGTTTACTTCAAACTTTTGGTAGTGATAGGTGTCTTAATAATGAAATAAGTGGGCAGCCGCTGTTTTGATGCCCGTTTTATATTTACTTTGAAGCGTACATTTTTCTTGATATAGATGAGGAAATTATGAGAGTTGAATGCAAATGCACTTGTTATTGCCTATTTTTGCTTCGGAATTACTTCCATTGATCAAACTTTGTAGTGATGGTAACCAGACAAACATGAAACAAATAAATTAAGCCATCTGGTATACTAAGGTCTAAGAATTCAAACTTGCTATAGCATAGAATGCAATTCCTATTTCCAAAGTGATACGAGCCATAACTAGTGTGCCCATAATAGGTAAAACAGATTTGGAACTAGTCTTTTGATAGATAGTAAAGCAAACACTCTTCATTTTTATCTGATGGAACACTTCCCTAGGTATGTGGGAATAGTAAGCTTTATGCTTCAGGACCCAAGACATTTTTTTTTTTTTTTTTTTAATATTATTATCTTGGAGGTTCTATTCAACTATTAAATATACCAAGGCCAGCTTAGCTCCATCTCTTTTCACAATTATAGCTCCATCTCTTTTCACAATTAGAGATTTGATATTACCATTAATTCTGGTTTCACTAACAAGACTATACTTGTGCATTCAAAGTTTGCTGCAACAATGAGAATTGGTTTGGGTGCTTAATTATTATATATGCTAAATATCGTGTATTGACTAGAATTATGATTATTATAGTTATTTTAGGTAAATAGAGGTAATTATTGCATATTTTATTTTTATTTGTAGATTAGCTTAGATTAATTGCCTGGTTTATAGGAGTATATGCAATCATATCATGTCATATCAATATATTACATTTCATATGAATGTATTGGAGTTCCTCCATCTATGGGAAGATTTCAAACCTATTTTTCTGCAACTTCACAAAATGATCAATGACTATTGCATTCTGCATATGCTAATTCTAGCAATTCAGCACAGTAACTCAACCGATCTTCATAGTTTCTGTACTATCTTTCCATTTCCTGTATTGAGCCCTGGGCCAAAGTGATTGTGTTTTATGAAGCTTCAAGTGTTATTTGCCCAGGTGGAGAAAGTTCCTTTTCTGCATTAAATGCACAATATGCTTACTTGTCAGAAACAAGAAATTGTGGTCCAATGAATGAAGTTTTGTAGGATATAAAATAATCACTTGACCTCTTATTACCACCAGATGAGCTCTTTTAACTCGATGGGCTAATGTTTTGTCTGTCAATGGGTTTCTGCAGAGGAAACTGATACTGAAGTATACCCATAAGTATAGGCTTGGGCTATGGAGACCAAAGGTTCAGCATGTGAAATCTTGACAATTTCTTGGGAGGTAGGTTCTCTGCATGAAGTAATCAACTTTTACCTCCAATTGACAAAATGCACCACTGGACATGGTTTGTGTATTTTGAACTCTTAGTGCCTTTTGCAACTCTTTAGGGTGAATAGCAACGCTAGATATACACTACTGTATTAATTATCTGTTGTTCTGCTACATTAGTTTTCTATCGAATTCCATTTATCAAAGAAATTCATAATTATTGAACAATCAAACACATTCAATAAGTTTCAATTTTGTATTAAATATTCATTTAACACTATCTTTTTTTCATTTACCTTCAAAAAACATTAATCATATTAAAAAATCTGCATAACATCATTTGGTCATTTTAAAAATGCTAATGAATTGGTTGTCAATTGTCATACACCTATATATGGTACTAGCATTATGAAGAATCTTAACCATTAATTTAAACTCTATGCAGGAAACGAGAGAGATTCAAAAACATAGATATGAAAAATGATTAAAGCATTGATCTAAATATTTCTCAAGTATAGAAGAAAATAACACAAGAAAGAACAGATGGAGTCTGTCTTTTACAGAATAGTAGTTTATATCTTGAATACTGGTCCCTGGTTTGCACAGTCTCAAATATTCCTCTTTTGTCTCCAATATAGGTCATAAAGAAGAAGAGGAGGATGCAAAAGTTTGTCTTCAAGTACTGAAAGTTAACTTCATATTTGAACATTAAGTAGTTGAAAACACGAGAATATGATAAGGACCTCAGTGATCCTATATGCACCGCTCTACATCACAAATCAATATTGCAACACAACAAAACCTCCAGAGATTATTCCATATTGTTCATAAATGGGTGTCCACTCTGATTTTTCACGCATGTTCCTCTACTTACAAGAGTACTACCTTAGCATTGAATGCTCTCTTTTGATGTAGAGGTATTTTTGCACGTCATGTTATTAAAGAATCATTACAAGAATAAGAAAACAGGACAAGTAATGTTGCACTTCCGAAAACTTGGTAAATGTTGGACTATCATAACGATTGAGTTCGCATCCTACATCAGTCCGGACAAGGTATACATCGTGAATCTGTTAACAATGCTCATAAAGGGAATGCCCATAATGCCGTAGCCCGAATGATCGAAACTTGAAAAATATTGCAATATATGGATTAAAACAAGGAAATGGAGGGATGACCGAGATGGGGTGATGATGAATAATGAAGATAAAACACAAAATAAAGATGGCCAAACCTAGAACAAAGGTGAATAAAGATGGCCAAACCTAGAACAAAGGTGACTCGGATTCGATTATGGGATTAGACTCAACTAACCCGAAAACCCCCTTCCAAGTGCATTGTTATTGATTCCAAGGAGTCGGTTTGATTTCTCCATGGTGTGGATTAACCCAAGGATTAATTTCACAAGATTGTTGAGAGCCGGATGAGAGATTTCAAGAAAATGACTTTGATAAATAGATAAAAGTGTATTCAAATGATCAAAGTGTTTACAAATGTTAGGGGATCCCATATATATAGGGAGACCACATTCAATAATCCACTGCATATATTTCTCAACAATCGGAAATTAAAAGGTAGACAAAAACTGAAACTGCCGTCGTGAACCAATCCGTCGTGAACCATTACGTCGTGATAGTAGGTTCGTGACGTAAGGCTAAGCTTCGCGACGTAGGCCTTTTTCTTCCTTATGCTCGGTTGACGTCGCAATCCTCTTGGACGTCATAAAACTAGTCTCGCGACGTAGCATGGGGTTTGCGACGTAAAGGTGTGCTAGGAGGGTAGAAGGCTGGACGTCGTGATCCTCTCCTGACGTCGCGATCATGGTCTTGCGGCGTTGACATGGTTTGCGATGTAAAGATTGAATTGAAGAATCCCTCGAACTGTTCATGGCTGGGGCCCACTTCTCCGGTCCACTGCTCCGGCGTTGACCACCGTTGACCTGCACTGTTCCGGCGACTTTCCGGCCAGATTCTGGCCAGATTCCGGCAACCTCGCCGGAGCTCCGACGACGGCGGCGACGACGGTGATGATGGGACCCTCCTTTCTGACCTTCTCATGCTAATTTGATCCGTAATTACATCTGAAGGTCATCTTTTTTCGGTCTCAATTCGATGAAGCGGGACATAGAGTAATGGGTCTCAGCTCCTTTCGGTATTCTTCAATCTGGATCAGCAGCTGCATCCGTTGGGCTTCCTTGGGTTCAAATTTATCTGTTTCCTGCAAAAGAAAACGATACAAGGAATCAGTAAATCTCTTAATATCACTACAAGAAAAAACGGTTTAGCGACCGTCAAATTCGGTCGCTAAAAGGAAACACGGGTCGCTAATTCGGCTTAGCGACCGTCTTAACGACCGCAAGACGCCGGTCGCTAAAAGGTCCGTTAGTAAATTTCCAGGGACCGGGAAAAAATTCGGACCGAATTTAGCGACCGATTTAGCGACCGAAAATTTCGGTCGCGGAACTTAGCTACCGAATTGGCGACCAACATATTCGGTTGCTAAAAAGATCTCAATTTCTTTTATTTTTATGATTTTTAATTTTCGCGACCGCATTAGCGGCCGAAAAGTGCGGTTGCTAATTTTAGCGACCGAATTAGCGACCGAAAATGTCGGTAGCTAAAAAACTCCAAAAATTAAGAAAAATTGAACTCAACTGGGCTCGAACCCAGCACCTCCTCATCGCCAGCCTCACTCATAACCCACCTTGGCTAGCCCTTACACAACCACTAATAGCCCGCCATGTGTCATATATAATAATCCCCTAGGGATGCTGGAGAGAAGGCTCAAACCGTGGTCTGAAGATTCCAACCATGCGCGTGTACCACTGGGATACATCAAGGTTCATGTCATTGTATGGAATGTGTTATATATAATATATATCTATAAATTTGTAAAGTCATAACTTAAAAATAAAATAAAAACGAAAATTATTAAATCAAATAAAATAAAAACTAAAATTATTAAATAAAATAAAATAAAACTTGAATCATTAAATAAAAATAAAAAAAAACTAAAATTATTAAATACTCCCCCGTCCCATTAAAAGTGACCACTTTCTCTTCTGCACAAAATCCAATGCAATTGTTAAACGCTTTATATCTCAAAATCGGTATAAGTAAAAATTATATAAAATGTATAGTTTAAAATTATACGATTAGATGATTCTAATAAGACCACACTTGACTATTTTTCTCTTCTTATATCAATACAATAAAATTGAGTCAAAATTAACAATGAACAGTGTCAAAAATCAAAAGGGGCCACTTTTAATGGGACGGAGGGAGTAAAATAAAATAAAAAGTAAAATTATTTAATATAATACTAAAATAAAAACTAAAATTATTAATTAAATTCAAAAATAAATAACTAAAATATAGAATAAAGGAATTAAATAAAATAGTGAAATTATTAAATTAATTATTTATTAACTTCTTAAATAGAATAGAATAGTTAAATAATTAAATTCAATAAATTATTTATTAAAATAATTCAATAATTATTTATTAATTAAATTAATTAATAATTATTTGAATAATTAAAATAATTATTTAAATAAATAATTATTAAATTCAATAACTAAGTTTAAAAATAGAATAAAATATATAATATAATTAATTAATAAAAATAAAGGAATTAAATAAAATAGTAAATTATTAAAAAATTTAAATAGAATAAAGTAATAAAATATTATTTTTAATTAAAGAAATAAGTAAAATAAATAAGTAAAATCAATAAGTAGATAAATAATAAATTCAATAAATTCTTTAAAAATAAAAATAATATTCAAATTAAAACATAACAGAAAAATAAAAAATATTTATATTATAATATTATTATTGTATAATAAGTTATAAAATAAATTCAAAGTAAAACTTAAAATGAATATATAAATAATAAAATAAATTAATAAATTTAAAGAGAATATTATTAAATTAATTTAAAATAAGTTAAGTATAAAAGAATTATAAATAGCTAGCGACCGGAAATCCGGACGCTATGTCGGTCGCTAACCATAATAAAAAGTTTAAAAATTTAAAAAAATTGAAAAAAAGTAGCGACCGACATTTGCGGTCGCTAATTCGGTCGCTAACAGAGACCATTTTTTATATTGGTCGTTAATTCGGTCGCCAGTTAGCCACCAAACCGCATCGGTCGCAAGTTTGGTCGCGAAATTGCGACAGAAAAAGTTCGGTCGCTAAATCGGTCGTTAACATTAGCGACCGTCATTTTCGGTCGCAATTTCGGTCGCTAACAGCGACTGCGTTTATTCGGTCGCTATATTGACTTTTTCTTGTAGTGTATGCTGTCTGGATACTGGCTCGTCCGGGATGGTGGGAATTATCAGTCCATTTGTTCCGGCGGCTACGCTTTCCCCACCCCCTTAGGGAGGTTGATCCATCAACCGATCAGATTCAAGCTCCTCGTCTCGCTCGAATGAGGATAGATCTGCCATATTAAAAGTTGGATTAATATTATAATCATCAGGCAGTTCATTCCTATATGCATTATCATTAATTTTCTCAAGGACTCTATAAGGCCCTGTTCCGTAAGGTGCGAGCTTTCCGTGTCGTTGCGCACGAAACCTTTCTTTGCGCATGTGAACCCAAACCTAGTCTCCGGGTTTTAGAAGCAGCTTCTTTCGGCTCTTGTTGTCTAGCTTGGCGTAATTTTCAGATGCCTTTTGAAGGCTTTCACTCACTTCTCGATGCAAGTCCTTGATCGCTTGCGCTCTTTCCCTGCCATTAATGTTAAGATGCTCACTACGGGGTAGTGGCAGAAAGTCAAGCGGGGTTAGCAGATTAAAGCCATAGACAATTTCAAAGGGAGACATATGCGTAGCACAGTGAATATGGCGGTTATAAGAAAACTCTATATGAGGCAAGCATTCATCCCAAGTTTTCAAACTCGTAGCAGTAATAATACGCAAAAGATTACCTAATACCCGGTTTACTGCTTCAGTCTATCCCTCAGTCTGGGGATGATATGAAGTCAAAAATAAGAGTTGCATGCCCATTCACACCAGAATCCCTTTAAAAAATAGCTAACAAATTTGGCATTGCGATTAGAGACGATAGATTTGGGTACTAGACGTACCACTTCATTAAAGAACAGTTTTGCAATATGGCTGGCATCGTTGGTTTTTGCATAATGGATAAAATGAGCCATCTTCGAAAACCGATAGACGACTGCAAAAATCGAATCCTTTGCTCTCGCATTTCGAGGCAACCCAAGTACAAAATCCATAGACAGATCTAGCCAGGGTCATTCTGGCACTGGACGTGCTTGATACAAGCCATGTGGTTTGACAGTCGATTTGGCCCTCAAACAGACCATACACTTGGCTATGTAATCAACAACATGTTTCTTCATGCTAGGCCAATAGAACCATTCTACAAGAATTCCCATGGTTGCGTCCTTCCCAAAATGTCCCATGAGGCCACTTCCATGTGCCTCTTGGATTAACAACTCTTTGATATCCCCTCGGAATGCACAACCTATTCTCAAAATTCAAAAATTCATTTAGCTGAGAGAATTCTTTGAATGCATTCTGTTGAGTCTTCTCAAAAAGCTCCTTAAAATCTTCGTCAGTAGCTACCGAATCTTCACATGTTCGAATCCAATGACCCCGGTTGCAGCGAATATTGCCAATGCAGTCATTCTCAAGAGTGCATCCGCTGTAATGTTATCTTTTCCTATCTTATACCGGATCACGTATGGAAATGCCTCAATGAAGGTGCTCCAACGAGCATGTCTCTTGCTGAGCTGGCCTTGCTGTCTGATATGCTTAAGTGTCTCGTGATCGGTATTATCACAAACTCTCTACCTCGAAGGTAGTGCTGCCATGTCTTCAAAGCCCCCGAACAATAGCATATAGCTCCTTGTCATTTGTTGAGTAATTCAGTTGTAATGGATTTCTCACTGTAGTATGCTATTGGTCATCCTTCTTGTAGCATGACTGCTCCCATTCCTGTACCCGAATCATCGTTTTCAACTTCAAACGACAACTCAAAATTCGGCAGTGCTAAGACGGGCGCATGGGTGAGTTTGTCCTTTAACTCGTCAAATGCCTTCTGTTGACTTGCCCCCCATTTAAATGGATTCTTCTTTTTAAGCAACGAAGTGATCGGGGCCACAATGACACTGAACTGTGGCACGAATCGTCGGTAGAAACCACTCAGACCCAAAAAGCTGCGCACTTCATGAATGAAGGTGGGTGGTTTCCATTCTGATATAGCCCTGATCTTTGATTCGTTCTTTATGACCATCTCTTTCAACCATGAATCCAGAAAAGTGACCTCTGGCTCGCAGAAGATACATTTTTCGTAGTTGGCATATAGTTGCACTGATCTTAATTTGCTCAACACCCATTGAACATGAGAGACGAGATGGCTATTAGTACAAATATAAATCAAGATGTCATCAAAATACACAACAACAAATTTGGCAATAAATTGACGAAGAGTCTCATTCATCATACACATAAACGTTGAGGACACATTTGTCAGCCCGAATGGCATGACAAGTCATTCATATAGACCAAATTTGTTCTTGAAGACAGTCTTTCATTCGTCACCAGGCTGCATTCTGATCTAATGTTAGCCACTCTTCAGACCAGTCTTCGTGAATATGCTGGCTCCTCCTAGTTCGTCTAACATGTCGTCCAGCCTGGGAATTGGATGGCGGTACTTGATGGTAATGGCCTTGACTGCTCTGCAATCAACACACGTTCTCCATTCACCATTCTTCTTTGGCACTAACAGAACTGGAACGGCACATGGCAACAGACTTTCTCGGACCCATCCCTTGTCAAGCAATGCTTGCACCGAAGGTTATCAAATTCTAGATCTTATGTAGGATCGTTTTTCCATTTGCAAGTTCGGGATCGTAGGATCGTATTCAGATCCTAAGATCCTACGAAATTAGGACAAAAAAATATTAATATTTCATATTAGCAAATTAAAATAACCAATATCAATAAATAATAATTTGTCTAGCAAAAAAAGATAATAATTGAGCATTTAAGACATTATGCTTGAGCTAGGTTGGATTTGTCATTAGAATTTTCCCTATTTTCGTCACTCTCAACCACTATCTCATTGGATTAAACATCATCCATCTGGGCTGGAGGTCTAGGACTAAGATCTTCATCAACAGGGGGTGCTGGAAGGGGATGCTACGACAAGGGCGACGGTAGAAAGAGGAAGGGGATGCGAGGACGACGATAGGAAGAGAAGGGGGATCGACGGTGACGTCAACAACAAGAAGATGAATTATAAGAGGAAGATGAAGGGGATGCGAGTAAGATGGAGATGCAAACGAAAATCCCAAGATCTGGATTTTGGAAAACAATGGAGGACTGAAAAATGAAGAGATGAAAAATAAGAGGGAGTGGGATCGGATCGTTCAAAGATCTTAAGATCTTGTATAGATCATATAGATCTTATCCAGATCCCACCCCAATTTAGATCTCATACAGATCTTGATCGTTTTGGCTTTGTGGGATCGTAGGATCGTAAGATCCTAATATTTAAATCTAGATTTTAATAACCTTTTGCACCTGCCGCTGTATCTCCTTTGTTTCCTCCGGATTCATACGGTAGGCGGGTCTGTTTGGGATGGAGGCTTTGGGAACGAAATCAATTATGTGCTCAATGCCTCTCAATGATGGGAGTCCAGCTGGGACTTCGTCTGCGAAAACATCATTGTTCCTGTTAAGAATTTCAGAAAATTCCGAAGGCATTTCAGGTGCAGCAGTGACAGTTCGAAGTATGGAATCATCTGGTTTAATGTAAGCAAGGAAACAATGACCTGTGAATTCAGGATCTAGAGCAGCTTGCTTGAACTCGGCCTTAGGCAATATCATACATTGACTAGACGGAGTTGAACCGTCAGGTGATTCATCCATTTTGGCTTTGCCCCTTGATCGTGCCTTGAAATTCGCCTCTTCTTGTGCAATGTTTTCCTTTACTTTCTCCTGATCTAAGCGAACAACCTTTACAGCTAATGGCTTGAACAAGTAATCATTCTGTTCATGCTTAAAGTACAATACATTTGCATTTCCTCTATACGTGGCGTCTTTGTCAAACAACCACGGCCTACCCAACAACACATGACAAGCATCCATTGGCAGTTTGGCACGACGTCGCATAAGACTTTCTCCGAGTATGATCCCTTGGTGATCGGGACCCAATCTTGTTGAACGACTTTGGTCCTGCCACTGGCGTTCATCCACATTAGGTGGTAGGGCTTTGGATGCTCCTCTGTTGGTAGCATCAATCTACGAACAGTGTATAGACTTACAACATTAGTGCAACTACCATTATCAACAATGATAGTGGCATTATTGCCTAAAATAGTACAACTACAATGATAAAGATTCTCCCTTTGTTCGTTGCTTGCAGTTTCTGATTCCCTGTCAGCACTAAGTGTTCTCATAGCGACCAATATGTTCATGTCGTCCTCATCTTCAGGTATGAATTATGGATTGACCGGTTCTCCTTGATGATGCTCTTGCAACTCATGATCCTCATATTCCGTCTCATCTTCTGACTCATAAATTCTGAAAACACTCGGTTCAATCTCAATAACCGGTCTTTTGTCCTCACCAGTATTGAGGACAACCACTCTCTTAGGTGGATTATTGCATTCATTCGTATAATGACCTCTTTTCCCGCACTTGAAACAGATAATTTTTTCTTTTTTTCCTAAATAAGTCGTCTTTGTTGACGGCCTTGAACTGGAGCTGGAGCTCGATTCCTCTCTTCTTGATTGTATGCTTTGAAGGCCTGTCCTAAATCAAAACATTTATGTTGATCGCGACCCTATTGTTGCGGCTACTGTTGTTGCTGCCTGTAGTTCGGTGGTGGTCGAATCAACCAAGGGTTGTTAGGATTGTAGTTGTGGTGCCCTAAGGGAGTTGGAGTAGACCGATGAGACTTCCGTTTTAGCTTTGCCTCAAACCTAAATGCTTTTCGAACCAAATCAGTGAGGTTGATGTACCCTCTCATCTCCATCTCTTCATAAATTTATGGTCTCAGACGCTTCGTGAACCGAGAAAGGGTGAAAAGAGGATCCTCATTAATTTGAGCCCTCATCATGAGCATTTCAATCTCACGATAGTAATCTTCCACTGTTTTAGTTCCCTGATGTAGTTCAGTCACTTTATAAACATATCGGGCTTATACGTATGAGGTACAAAATGGTTTTTGCATAATATCCAACAAATATTCCCAATCGGTGACCTGTGGTCTCCCTGCAGCATGAAGATCTGAACAGATCTTTTGCCACCATAGTTGAGCATAGTCCTTGAACTCTGTCACAGCCAACTGAACCTTCTTGGAGAACGAATAATTGTGCCAGTTGTAGATCATCTCCATAGAATAATTCCAATCAAGAAATTCATTAGGATCACTTGTTCCCTTGAAGGTAGGAATAGTGAACTTAATGCATTTTATGTTGTCATCAGCCTGCGACTCTTCATCATAGGCTGGTGGCTCAAAATCTAGCCTTTGTCTAGCAGCTGGTGAAGGTGGTGGAAAAATTGGTGGTACGGGTCCTTTTGTAGGTGGCGTCATAGCTAATGGATCATCATCCCTAAATTCGGGTTATCCTGCCGGAGTCTGTCGTGGCACAGGAGGTGCACGAGGAGCAAGAGATGGTGGAGGCGGCGACCTACGGGCTCGGGGACCCGATCGTCTGTCGAATTCTCTAAACTGCAACTCCTCTTCGGGTATAGCATTCTCTGTTTCAGACATGTCTTTCGGTCTGACTATACTACCACTTGCTGCAGTTACAGTAGGCGGTGATGGAGTTGGTGCTAATGCCTATTCAAGTCTCCTTTGTACACGCCTCATAACCTTACTCTGTATGGCATTGATAATGGCCAGAAATGACCATTATTTTCAATCCATTTCCGTGTCGTAAACGGGCATTTGATCGCATTCCGGTCTTATATTAAGTAAGAGAGCAGTCGAATTGGACTGATTTATGCATAATTGTAAAAATAATAAGCTGGTGTGAAAAAGGCATAAATATGTAATTTTATTACATATTTATGTTAGAAAAATCCAAAAACATGAGAAAAAGAAAAGAAAAGAAAAAGGAATGAAAAGATGGGCAAAAGAATAAAGCAAGCCCACAAAATACAAAAGGATGGGAAAAAGAGAGAAAAGCCCACAAAAAGAACATTTTCGGCCCATCTGGCCCAGTCCAGCAGGCCCAGGAGCACCGTTGTCGCGGAAGCCCTTTGTCGCGATGCATGGTTCCGCGACAAAGGAGGGTTCCGCGACCAAGCAACCCAGATGAAGAAGGAAACCAGGCAAGCCCTTTGTCGCGATATCCTTTGTCGCGATGGCATGTTCCGCGACAAAGGCATGCTCCGCGACCAAGATGCACCATTAGAGACACAAGACCCAGTCGAGAAGCTTTGCCACATGCAGTGTGTTCCGCGACCAAACTTGATGCTCCGAGACAAAGCTGTGATGTGTGTGATGTCTTGAGACACAATGGGCTAGAATCAAGGCCCATGGGCTTAGGGTTACACTTCTATAAATATGAGGTGTTTCTCTTGAGCTAGAGGTGGAATTTGGAATTTTGTTGATTAGAGCTCTCTTGAAGGCAAGCAGTAGGAGTTCTCTCTTAGGTAGTGTAGTTTAGATTTATTTTCATGTATTATTTAAGTTTTGCTCTTAGTTTAGTTTAGTTTAGTGTTTTTACTGTTCACAGTTATCTAGATAGCCACTTTTATACCATGTTTTGGTTTCTAAACTCTTGTTTTAGGGTTTGTAATACCCAAATCATGGGTATTAACAACACCCCTTCAATAATATGGGAAAACATTCATCATTTGTGTCCCAAATCATGAAATGGGTCTCACACCCCATGGATTTATGCTTTCTTTTTCATTTTGGGGTCACTTGACCCCCATTATGCTATTTTTATGTTTACTGTTTGCATTTTATGGATGATGCTATGTATTTGAGTGTGGTCAAACCCTAGATTAGGACTCTTGCTTTATTTTTAAAATTCTGTCCAGTTTTGTTTAAGCATGTTCTTCCTTATTTTGAATGTTTCTTGTTTGTTTTTTGCTTAGAATAGCTTTTTGATCTGAAATAGGGTGAGATCACGCTGTTTGCATGCCACTGTTCATTTCTGCTTTTTCTGACTTTTGTCCTGAACCACCTTGGTCGCCAACCGCCTTTTGTCGCGGAACCACGTTCCGCGACAAAATGGTCGTTCCGCGACAAAGGTGTCTAAAGACACTTGTCTTCATAATTTAAAACCCTTTGTCGCGGAACACCTTGTCGCGGAGCCACGTTCCGCGACAAAACTTTCCATGCATAGCGACAAAGGAGCCAAACTCTTGCATTTTGTCTGCATGGCTTTTTGTCGCGGAATAATCTTGTCGCGGAACCACGTTTCGCGACAAAATTTCATTCTGAGACAGAACAATTATGCCATGTTCCTGACTCTTTGAACACTTTGTCGCGGAACACCTTGTCGCGGAACCACGTTCCGCGACAAAATTTTTCATGCATAGCGACAAAGGTCCAAATACTTTAAGAATTTTCTGAAAACCCTTTGTCGCAGAACACTCTTGTCGCGGAACCACGTTCCGCGACAAAAATCTTGCTTAGCGACAAAGAAGCGTTATGCTGCCAAAAATTCTAAAAACTTGTCGGGATACCCATGTCGCGGACCTCGGTCCGCGACAAAATTTATGGTATCGCGACAAAGATTCCCTTCTCTCTATTTAACCTCAAACGATCTTCATTCTCTTCCTATATTATATTGCAACACTCACATCATAACCCCACGGGTTAAGGTGTAACATTCTGGAATTGCAATATAGGGTGTTATGCTGCCCAAATTTTGATTCTCCATTTTCATCGCTTAACTGATTGAACCCTTGACTCATTAATGATTAAAGATTGAGATTAGCAATAATCAAACATCAATAATCATCATGATTAAAGGACCTTTGTTCAATTGCCAGTAAAATACTCCTCTATAAACAAAATTTTGATGACTTAAACAGATAATCCGGACTGTAATTAATTATGGTAGGAAGGATTATTTAAGACCATCAATTGTGGACCCAATCCACAACCTTGCATGAGAAACCAATGTCTCTCATACAAGGAATCTTCTTTTATTTCTTATTGATTTTGTCTTTGCGTGTTGTGTGGAACAATTAGTAAAGAATACATCAGACTAATGTTGGCGGGTATTCCCTCATGGATAACTAGCTCGTATTCTGGGTATTAATTACTAAGTGTTATTTTGCATGGTCTGGATGACTGTCAGTGGAAGCCTTGGCGGTTCGCCCATCCGGGGTTATAATAGCTGCTCGGCTGACTCCCATCCAAATACAGTTTTATTTTTCTTATCTTAATTTCCAAACCCAAATTCCAATCTGTAATGGGAGTCAGTTGGCATCAGTCAATGATAACTGACGATCATTATAGAAGGGAAGCATGTAGGTTTTTATCCGAATTCACAGACAGTGGAGATCCAACTGGTATTGACACTACCATTATAGGGTTTAAGCTGTCTAAATTCGCTCCATCCGAGTAATTGGGAAAATGGACAGTAGATGTTTACAGTCCACCTGATTATTCTGCCATTACTTTGGTCTCTTGACCACTTCATATCTGTGTTTCACCTTCTGTCTAGACCCGCATCTATATTTTGGGTCAATTAATTTTACACTTCCCTATATCTTTATGCATGATAATATTATGTATTATTGTGGTCTGTAATTATTTTGGGATCCTTCCCTTGGACAATAGGAGTCTAGATCTTAAATAGATATTGCTTAATAAATTTCCAACAAAAATCTCTTTATAAAATCCGGATCTGAGTAAGGGATAAATTCCTCAGTTATGACTAATTCATATTCTGTCAAGGGTTGTATTTTGGGAAATTGGAAGCAGAATCAGCGATTAGGTCTCTTCTAGACTGAAAGGGTCTGTGTTTTAACTGAGAGTCTAGTACCTGTTTAGGGAATGATTTTCAAATCCATTATTTTCCAAAATTGCTGTTTGTTGGAAATCTAAGATTAAATATTACACCGAGATGGGGTCCATTTGGACTCAAATACAGTGTAGTAAATAATCTCAGAGGAACATCATTCAGGCCTTGGTTATTTTCTAAGATAGGGTTGAGTTTTCTTTCAACTACTATCCTCTTCTGCCAAAGCCTATTTTTGAGTCCTGAGTGAGTGCATCCGGAACGAACTAAATCATTAGTTCGTTTCATTAGTTTGTATCTCATAATCACCTGGAAGGAAGTGAACACTGCAAGCATTTCACCAAGAGCCGGGAATTCTTGATCCATACTCCTTCATCCTGATGGGGAGCTGTCTTTTACTACCAGGGTCAGACTTTCAAAAACCTCCGAGTGATAGGTTTTAAATGCTTTCTTCACTGCTTTCTTTTAACCGCTTTCATTAGAGGTCACTCGGTTGTATTGAGAGTTGCGTAACTGCTACTAAGATTGACAGTTAAGGGATAGTTTAGGGCTTCATTCGAATCTTTGGGTGTGACATGGGAGAATGATAGTAGTATTTGGCATTTCAATAAATGATATGTCGGGTGTTGCTTTTCCACCACAGATGAAGTAACACACCCAGGCCAGGGCAGTTACGAATCTGTGGTATCTTAGAATTTGTGGTCTTAAGAACATGTAAACTCATATTGTAAGTACCTGTCTGTTAAAGGGAAAGCAATATTGAGAGCATGAGAATTAGCTATCTGATAGAATTATCCCAAACAAAGATCTGTGTATAAAAATGGAAGTTTAACTGCTATATCTAAATCTTGTCCAATTTTCATTCTTTTCTTCCTGTCCCTTCTGTCTACATTGTGATTCAGCTACACGGTTGGCACAATGTAATTTTTCCATGCTTTCATAGATAATGTTTATCGCATTCTTAGAATAATCTTTACCCGCTTTCTAGAATAGATTTATTCGCTTTGTAGAGTAATTTGAATGCTTTTGTAATCTAGTTTAAATTCATGACAGTAGTTATTAATCACCTTTCAAACCCATTGAGCAATACGAATGAAAAATCTAGTAAAACGACGTGGGCCCTGCTTCTATCGCACATCCTCCAGTGAATGATCCGGTCTTACTATAAATTACTGCAATTTTTGACACCGTGCGCTTTCGGGCCACAGTTTCTTAAACACGAGCAATAAAAACGTGACAACCTATAAATATATCCCTAATCACAACTCCGCCATCATAAATTGGTTTCATTAAATAAAACCTAAACCAGGATCATGATTTTTCAGAAAATACTCAGGGAGTGGAAATCTGTCAAAAGTTTCATGGCAGGGAATCTTATGGCAAGAATTGATGAGAAGTATCATGGCACATATGCCGGGGACCCTCGGTGTGACAGGCTGAAGGTCAACCTATCCCGGCTGTGCTATGAGATTTGTCAACAGTTTCATGACAGAGAGGACCACAGCGCCATTTGAAATCAAAGCACCACACTTGAGTAATAAAGAAGACTAACAATCTTGATATATCCCTAAACCCCTTCCCGTGAATCATAACTCTTTTCATTTAATAAATCTAACCTGGTATATTTGAGAAAACGCTCGTGTGGGAAATTGTCAAAAAGTTTCATGGCGCCGTTGCCGGGGAGGATGCATCGCCGTTTTACTAAGAGAAATACATTCCTCATTGCTCCTAGAATAGCCTATACATATAATTATAAATATTCACCTTCAGAACCAATTCTAACCTTGGGATTGTACAGGTACTGTCATCATTGAAGCCGTTGTTCTATGCAAAGGAGGAAGCAGACGCCAGCCGAGATCCCGTTTAATTTAGAGATAGAAAAGACAGCTCGACGTCTTAGGGCGGAGACTAAACGAAGAGGGGAACGGGAACAACAGGCATTACTTTCACCAAGCACCAGCAGCGATATTTCCGAGATGGCAAACCCGGACATTCCACCAATCATTCAACCCAATCCCCCACTTCGCAACATTGAGGAAGACCCCGAAGATGCTGATAATGATGATTTGGATGATCCCCCTCCCCAGATCATACAAGGAGGTGGGAACCCACCAAACATGGAGCAGCAGCACTTCGAGGCACCCCCTCCCAATCCGAACCATCAAAACCCACCAAACAACCAGAACCAACTAAATCAGCAAATTTTCCAAAACCAGCAGAATCAGCAATACCATAACCCTCATCAGAATCCCCCGAATCCGAATGATTTCAATGATCCGAGGAACTACTTCATGCCTCAGAACTACTACCCACAGCAGTACCAAGGCGGGCCTGAGAACAATCATCAAGCAGCAGCTGCTGCTGATTACATGCAGCCGAATTTAGAGCCATATCTGAATATTCCTGGACAAGCTCCGTTCTTGGCTAGGAACTTCGAATTGAAACCGGCCCTAATCAATCTAGTCCAGAGCAACCAGTTTGCCGGAGCGAGCCATGAAGACCCCCATGATCACCTGCAAACCTTCCTAGAATTGTGTGACACGATCAAGAATCGTGATGTATCCGCAAACACCATTCGGCTGAGGCTATTTCCCTTCTCTCTGACAAGCGGAGCACGAACATGGTACAAGTCACTGCCCGTAAATCAGAAGTCTACATGGGAAGATGTGATCAGAAACTTCTTAGCAAAATACTTCCCGGAGTCCAAGGTGGATGAATGCCGCTCCAAAATTGCGGAATTCAAAATGAAACCAGACGAGTCCTTGTATGATGCAAAGGAAAGATTCTTCAACCTGCTCAGAAAGTGTCCTCAACATGGCTTCCATGACTGGGAGAGATTGAGAATGTTCTACAGTGGTCTGACCCCAGCATGGAAATCCATGCTCGATGCTGCTGGTGGTCAACATTTGCTTTACATACCGATGGACCAAGCCTGGGCAAAGATTGAAGCCATGAGTGTCAACCGTTCTGTTCTGACTGATGATGGTAATCTCTCTCCCCCTCGTGGTTTATGTGCTGTAGGTACAGTAGAGAAGTCAGACATTGAAAAACTTCAAGAGCAAGTGGCAGCATTGTCCGTAAATCAAGGAGTTGGAAGTTCTGCTCAGGGACAACAAACTGATGTGATCTGTGGTCTGTGTCAAGGTGCTCATGCAACTGACACATGCGAGCAAATCACAGCTGAGAGCTGTAACTATGCAGGAGCTTTTCCAAATAGACACCCGAATTTGTCTTACTCAAACAACAACGCCTTGAATTCACATCTCTTGAACAAGCCACAGCAACAACAGTTCAACCCTCAGCAGAATCAGGGATTCGTTCAGAACAGGGGCCAACATTTTCAGAACCCAGGTTTCCAACCTCAAATCCAGCAGAGGCCGCCTCAGAATTTCCAGCAGCCCAATCAGAGCTTCCAGAATTTTCAGCCCAATCAGAGTTTCCAGCCTCAATTTGTCCCAAACCAAGGCCAATGGAATCAGAATCAAAATCAGAATCAGAATCAAAAGCCCCCTTCAAGGCTTGAGAATCTGATGACTGATTTCATCACTAGTCAGAAAGAGATCAACAATCAACTGCAGGCCTCCATCAGAAATGTGGAGACCCAAGTTACACAGATGGCTAATGAGATGCAGAAAAGGGACAAAGGTACATTGCCAAGCACTGCGGAAAAGAACCCGCAATGCAAGGCAATAACCTTGAAATCTGGAAGAGTACTAGCTGGACCAAAGGGAGCAAATACTGGAGCGGAATGTGAAGAAGATGACAATGCTGGCAATGCTGGTAAGGAAGCTGATAATGAGAACGAAGCGGAAAAAGAGACAGCCGAATTGCAGACTGAAGCTGCGCCTGAAACGGCTGAAACAGATAAGGGTACAGGTGAAGGTACAACTTCCTTCCCTTCACCACCAAAAATTGCTAATAACAAGTACATGCCCAGGATTCCTTATCCTGCGCGTCTTAAAAATAAAGAACATGATCGTAAATTCAAAAAATTTCTGCAACGATTAAAGTCTGTAGAGATAACCATTCCTCTCACAGAAATGATTTCCGAAATGCCCATCTATGCTAAGTTCTTGAAAGAATTGATTTCAGGAAAAAGGCAGGTTGAGCAGGAGGAGGTGATTATTCTCAACAGCACATGCAGTGCCATCGTTCAAAGGAGAATGCCTGAAAAGAAAGAGGACCCCGGATGTTGCACACTTCCAGTACAATTCGGAAAGGCCAAAGTGAGTATGGGGCTTTGTGATTTAGGATCAAGCATCAATGTGATGCCACTAGCTATGGCTATTCGCCTTAAGCTGGGGGAAATTCAACCGATCAAGATGAGACTGCAGCTCGCAGACAGATCAACCACTCAGCCCGTAGGAATCCTTAAGGATGTTGTGGTCAAAACCGGGCAGGTTCTTTTCCCGGTCGACTTCATCATCCTCGACATTGAAGAGGATTCTGAAATGCCGCTTATCCTTGGACGCCCATTTCTAGCCACTGGTGGTGCACTGATTGATGCTAAATCCGGAAAAGTCACCTTAAGGGTCGATGGCGTGGAGATTATCTTTGATATGGAGAAATTGCAGAAATTTCCGAATGACAGTTCTTGTTTTTCATTTGAAAATGTAATAGTTAGGGAAGAGCCAGACTCTGAACTTGATTGTGAAATGATGCTGGATGAACTATCAAAGCAGGTACTGAAGCCTGCTGGCGTGGAGCACAAAGGGTGCAAAGCCGTTCACTTTGCCGATCCCGAAACAGGGGATCTGGAGGAGTTTGACGGCATCGAATTCCATGATGACGCCAACCAAGAGGAAGAAGAGGATCCTGTACTGATGCAGGATCCCGAAGGTAAATCTGTTCTCCCACTACCCATTTCTCGCAAACTACTCCCTTCCGTTGAATGTCCACCAGAGCTTGAACTTAAAACATTACCCGATCATCTCAAGTATGCGTTTCTCGCGGAACATAAAAAGTTACCTGTGATTGTTTCGGCTAAGCTCT
The DNA here is from genome assembly GCA_030278955.1 of Hygrophila difformis. NCBI lineage: Eukaryota > Viridiplantae > Streptophyta > Magnoliopsida > Lamiales > Acanthaceae > Hygrophila > Hygrophila difformis. The sequence continues at coordinate 9,102,130 of JAOANR010000004.1, read as the reverse complement.
CCCAAGAGCAAGAAAATGCTCTGGTGGTCATTCTTAAGAAACATGTACATGCAATAGGTTGGATCATTTCTGATATAAAAGGAATAAGCCCTTCTATTTGCATGCACAGGATTCTAATGGAAGAAGAGTTTAAACCCTCCCGTTAACCTCAGAGGCGATTGAATCCCCTTATGCAAGAAGTGGTAAGGAAAGAAGTTATCAAGCTCTTAGATGCTGGTATAATCTATCCTATCTCTGATAGCAAATGGGTTAGCCCAGTGCAGGTCGTACCCAAACGAGGAGGGATGTGCATAACCAAGAATGAGCAAGGAGAAGAGGTTGCAACCAGGCCAGTGACCGGATGGAGAGTTTGTATCGACTACCGGAAGCTGAACGAGGCCACACGCAAGGACCATTTTCCATTGCCATTCATTGATCAGATGCTTGAGAGGTTGGCAGGGAGAGAGTTTTATTGCTTTTTGGATGGTTATTCTGGTTATAATCAGATTGTTATTTCTAGTGAAGACCATGATAAAACCACTTTTACTTGCCCGTACGGCACTTTTGCCTATCGACGGATGCCTTTTGGTTTGTGCAATGCACCTGCTACTTTTCAAAGATGCATGATGTCTATTTTCTCTGAATTTATCGAAAAATGCATTGAAGTCTTCATGGATGACTTCTCTGTGTATGGAGATACGTTCGAAGATTGTTTGACCAATCTTGCTAAGATTTTAAAGAGGTGTGAGGACACTAACTTGGTTTTAAATTGGGAAAAGTGCCATTTTATGGTCACTGAGGGCATAGTGTTAGGTCATCGCATTTCCCGTGCAGGCATTGAAGTTGATCCAGCCAAAGTTTCCATCATTTCCAATCTCCCTCTTCCTAACTCGATCAAATCAGTTAGGAGCTTCTTAGGGCATGCCGGTTTTTACCGGCGATTCATTAAGGATTTCTCTAAAATTGCCAAGCCGCTCACTAACCTGCTTTGTAAAGAAAATCCTTTCTTAATAAATGAAGCGTGTGTCCAAGCCTTTGACACGCTCAAGAAGATGTTGGTTTCTGCACCGATAGTGCAACCACCCGATTGGTCACTACCTTTCGAGGTAATGTGCGATGCTAGTGGTCTCGCCGTAGGCGCAGTTCTTGGACAGCATAAGGATGGGAGACATTGCGTAATTCATTATGCAAGTCACGCCCTGAATGAAGCCCAAATTAACTACACCACAATGGAGAAAGAGATGTATGCTGTAGTCTTCGCGTTTGACAAGTTCAGACAGTATCTGATAGGTACGAAGACCATAGTATACACCGATCATACGACATTGAGATACTTGTTTAGCAAACAAGATGCAAAACCTCGATTAATCAGGTGGGTACTTCTGTTGCAAGAATTCGACATCATAATAAAAGATAGGCGAGGTCGAGATAATGGTGCTGCTGACCACTTATCTCGATTAGATAATGATAAAAAGGAAAAAGCCGTCAATGAAGAGTTTCCGGACGAACAGTTGTTCGCGTTGCATCTGCATAATCAAGCTTGTCAATGGTTTTCCGACATCGCTAACTTCTTGGCATGCGGAATAACCCCACAGTTTTTGAATTATCATCAGAAGAGTAAGTTCAAATGAGATGTATTAAGTTACTTCTGGGAAGAACCTTATCTCTTCAAACACTGCGCCGATTCAATAATCAGGCGATGTGTGACCGAGCATGAAGCCTATCAAATTGTCAGAAAATGCCATGAATCAGAATACGGAGGTCACCATGGTCCCGCTCGAACGGCCCACAAGGTCCTCGAATGTGGATTTTATTGGCCTCACATCTATGAGGATTGCAGGACATTTGTGAAGGGCTGTGACAAATGCCAAAGATTAGGAAACATCTCCAAGAGGGATGAGATGCCTCAAAAGGGGATTCTCACACTTGAGATCTTTGATGTATGGGGCATTGACTTCATGGGACCGTTTCCACCATCTGGTGGAAACTACTATATCTTGGTAGCTGTCGATTACGTGTCCAAATGGGTTGAGGCTGTCGCATTACCGACCAATGATGGTAGCCAAGTCATCAAGTTCCTCAAGAACAACATTTTCAGTCGATTTGGCGTACCTAGGGTGGTGATATCTGATGGAGGAACACACTTTATTAATAAAGGTTTTGAAACTTTAATGAGTAAAAATGGGATCCTCCATAAGATAGGCACGCCTTACCATCCCCAGACTAGTGGTCAAGTCGAAGTATCCAACCGCGAAATCAAATACATACTCGAAGCCACTGTCGGGATAACCCGTAAGGATTGGGCACGTAAGCTCAATGATGCTCTATGGGCATACCGCACAGCATATAAGACTCCCATCGGGATGTCTCCATACAGGCTGGTCTTCGGAAAAGCCTGTCATTTGCCTGTAGAGCTAGAGCACAAAGCTTACTGGGCCGTTAAAACGCTTAACTTCGATCCGAAAGTTGCTCAGAGCAAACGTAAGTTGGACCTCAATGAAATTGAGGAAATACGAGTGCAAGCTTATGAAAGCTCTCGAATTTACAAGGAGCGGACCCAGAAGTTGCACGATCGCCGGATTAAACCTAAGTATTTCTATGTTGGTCAACATGTATTATTGTTCAATACTAGGTTGAAGCTGTTCCCCGGAAAGCTCAAATCTAGATGGGAAGGACCACATGAAGTACTAGAGGTGTTCAAAAATGGAGCTGTCAGGATCCGAACTGATAGGGGCGATATAGTGGTGAATGGACAACGATTAAAAGAGTACCTCGGACAGTTCGATCCGGAGAAAGAAAGCCAAGCAGTGGCAGACCCGGCTTACACTCAATAAGAAACAGCATTAAAAAACACGAAAATTTCATTTTATATATATATAGCACTTGTTTCACGACAAGAAAGTACCCAAAGATCAATTGAACTTTTAGAGTACTAAGACTCTAAATGTGAGGATGTTGATATTTGGAGAAAATCTAATGCATTTTCAATTATCTGCCTTGCAGAAGTTCGGAACCATCTAAAAGAAGGAGCAGAAAAGAGTAACATGGAAAAACCAGGTTCTTGGTTGGATTAGTTCCATAAGTCTGAGAAAACGCTTTCGGAATTTGAAGAAATTCAATACCCGGAATAAAATTCACAGATAAATGGGACTGACCCAACCTAATTTTATGCAAGTGTATCATTTAATTCTCAGCCCAGCACTTTTGAATTTATTTGGACTGAATTTATTTAGTCCAAATCAAATAAAATGGACTCAGGCCCAACATCACACTCTGGCCCAGTCCAAGAAAATTTGAAAATTCAAAATTCTTTGTCGCGGAAGGTCCTTTGTCGCGATGTCATGCATCGCGACCAGGACCTATTCCGCGACAAACTCTCTTCTGCCCTCAGCTCTCTGCTGGTTGTCGCGATGCACTTTGTCGCGGAGCATGACTCCGCGACCAAGCCCTGCTCCGCGACACAACCCCCGTTGACTTTGTCTTCATGCTGAAATTTGTTGCGATAGCCTTGTCGCGGAGCATGACTCCGCGACCAACCCTCGGCTCCGCGACCTCTCTGATGTCGTTATGCCTTGTCGCGGAACCGTGTTCCGCGACAAAGTTTCGGATTCCGCGACAAATTCTCCAGTATTTATACCCCCCCACCCCCTCCAGTTCTTCACACTCTCTTTTCACTTTCACTTGTCACTTCAGTTTCTTCATCTTCTTTCCCCCATTTTCCTTTCGTCCGAACGAACACCACGTGTTCTTCGCAACCTTATCACTCTTTTTCTAAGGGGAAACCATGGATCGATTTTACGGACTCCTCCCAAACCTTGGACCCATGCCCCAACCCGAGCCAAGGAGGGCAGGGTAAACCCCTTTCTCACCGTGTTCATGGCACCCATTCGGATCCCTTGTTTTATTTTTATTTTGTTGTGTTCTTGGTGTGATGTGGTTAGTATGCACGTTTAACTCTAGATCTTTGGAGGTTTCAAGTGCTCTCGGTTATGAGCACCATTTTGAAACGTTTGAGACCCCATTTTGAAACTGTTTGTGGCATTAAAACTGGTAATGGATTAAAATTTTTGAAGATAAAACTGGAAAGGAACAAACTGATGAACATTTGGGTATTGTTTTGAATATCTTGATGTTATCGGTTTGATTGATCTTGATGTGACCGCTACAGTGTTGTGTTGGTGTAATAAAAGGGGTAAGATCTCTTTGGGCACATTTGTTCTCATGTTAGAAATCTCATGGGAATAAATGTTTGTTTGTTTATGGAAACATAGTACAAACACCCAATGAGAAGCTTCCACTTTTAATAAAGCAACCCTTTAGAAAAAGACAAAAAGAGTTATTTTGTTTAATGTTTGACTTGAAGTTTTTGTTCCCAATGGAACACTAGTGTGAGTAAGATAGCAGTATTTTTGTCACCCAACTGCTATCCTTTTCAAAATCAAAAAGGGGACCACTCACATCCCACTTTTATTAAATAAAATAAGTCAACCATTTTAAAATTAAAAACAGTGTTTGCAAATTTTTGGATGCTTTAACTGTCCAAACAGTTCGAGCTATCCAGAAATAGCAGATCCGCTCCGCCACGTCTTCATTGCACATTCCAATATTCGAGCATTCCATTCCCATCTGTCCATCCCATTCCACTTCCAACAAGTGTCTCGGACTTGTTTAATAAAATTGAAAAACTTTTAGGCCCAATGGCCCATTAAAAAGATTTTAGGCCCAATGGCCAATTTTATTTTATTTTGGGCTCCTTAGCCCATTTAAAACCAAATATTGTTTACCTGTGCTTTAAATCAAAAAATTCGAGTTGGAAATCTAATAACCTCACATCTAGAGCAAAGCTCTAAATGTGAGGATGTTGGTCTCTGAACTTGAATAATTTCTGAAAATTTTATAAAAATTCAGATTCATCACTTCTTATCTTTTCAGGGGTAATCCTCCTATCCCAGATCCTGCACCTGAAGGAACCCAGCTGCTGGACTTGCCACTCGAACTCCTTGGTGAAATTCTCTCCCGGATAGGAGAGGATGAAATCAGGGAGGTGTTTGCCGCACAACGGATATGCAAGAAGTTCAGGGATGCTGGAAACCTTGCCATCGTGTACAGGCGATGCGAGGTTAACTCCTCCACTGTGAAGAGATGGCAAGGAAGGATCCGTCGGCAGAAGGAGAGATTCCTGCGAATATGCACAGCGGCAGGAAACTTCAATCTTCAGATCATTCCAGCACTCAGGGCATTTGCAGAAGGGAATGAGGAGCAAGCCTGTGAACTACTGCGCCCAGGACTTGAGGACAACCATAAGGCGTCAATCTTCACCCGCGGATTGATGCTTATGAGTAAGACGGAAGAAGGCCAAGTTGAGCAAGGGATCAGAATGATCGACAGGATGGTGACAGATCGATCAGTTCTTCAGTATACGTCCACCAACGTTCTCGCTTGGATAACAGACAACCCAGACACCCCACACCTGTGGGCTGGTCAAGGAGTCAGAGTCTACTGCCCAAGGTGGCATGCACCTCTAAGAAACCGCGATTGGTGCCTGCGTTGTGAGCTTTCCAGCTGCATCCTCTGGCTCCGATACATGCTCTGAAGAAAGAAGAAAGAATCCTAGTTCACTGTGCCTTGCTTTGTTTCATTTCCGTTTTAGTAGTAGTAATCTGCAAGGGATTCCTCCTTTTGTGTGTGCAGGTTTGTACCAACTGCACGAGAATCTCTTGCCTCGGATGTATTTATTTGCTTTCCCTAAATTGGAACTCAGCTTATGAGACCACTGAACAATTCTTTATTGCTTTCCTTTAAAAAAAAAAAAAGATGTCTGTACAGTCCGAGATGAATAAGTGACTGTCAGACCAAAAATATGTTGTTGACATACCTAGTATGTCATCAGTGCCTCTTTACTGCTTTCGATTAAACAACCAGCAAAAATATGCATAAACCTGCTCTAAATTCACATGTTGAATTTAGGCTTGTGATTAAATTTTCAAACTTTTAAATTGGGATAATATAATTGAGAACATGCATGACATGAATTCCTGAGGTTTTGAGCTATAAAAATTTAATGATGCGATCAGCTTATTGGGTAATAAATCTGCATGTTAGAGATTTTGATCGAATAAATTGTTAGAATTAAGCTTTGATTAAATTTGAGAACATTGTATGACATGAATCAACCTAACCTTGTGAGATTTGAGCCATGAGTCACTTTTACTCATTCTTTTCTTTGATGTGTGAATCATTTTGATTAAAGGAAACTAGAACTTGCAATTGGGACCGATTCAAGACCATGCCATATTCTCAAATCGAGCACATGATCGAGGCACATAGAAAACCCAAATTTTGGCCTTCGTTTGAAATCCAGAACCAAAAACATTCTCCCTTTAGGATTAACCAAATTGAGCCTTTAAGCCTAATTTTTCTTTGAAGCCCTCTATATTATTCCTAGCCTTCAAAAAGACCAAGAAATTCAAACCCAAGTGTGCAAGGATAAATTCTATCAAAGGCATTAAACTTATGATCATCAATCCATGCTAATCGGTATGTTATAAACCGATTCAAAAAAAAAAAAAAGGTGAACTTCATTCAACATAAATAAATTGCAGATGACAAAACAAATTAGACTTAGTCTAATGTCATGCAATAGAAAAAGAAAAGCAAAGAAAAACACTGATGATCATAAATTCTAAACAAAAATATGCCAAGTCATGATGGAATGAACTCTTGCCACTTCTTAGCCCAATAAATCCCCTTTCCTACCTAATGTTACAACCGTATGCCCCGTTACAACCCTCAAATAAGACCTCATGATCTCGATTTGAAGAAATGAGCCGGTGGCGAGTTGGTCTGATTGCAAGCTTATGGGATAATTTAATTGAATTGATTTGGAGCGTTCATGATTAAACCCCAATTGAGAGTGAGTGATCTTTCCGATTCTCTTATAAGTGAGGCTCTGTTTCATTTAAAATGTTCAGGTCATCCTCTAATTCTCATCCTTAATCTTTGCATCTTTCAAACATGATATTCATGAAGGATTAATAATAATGTTTGATTTGTAGACCCGATATAGTGAGCAAGCATCATTTCATTAAACACTGCAATCAAGGGAGTTTAATACTTGTAGTTTTTGATTGTCTTATCCCAATCCAAAAAGAATGTGATTTATGAAGCCACGAAAATGAATTGAATATGTAGAGTCTGTGTTCTTACGAACATTGACTCTGACTGCTCGGGGACGATCAGTATTAAATGTGAGGATGTTGATAATGGCCAGAAATGACCATTATTTTCAATCCATTTCCGTGTCGTAAACGGGCATTTGATCGCATTCCGGTCTTATATTAAGTAAGAGAGCAGTCGAATTGGACTGATTTATGCATAATTGTAAAAATAATAAGCTGGTGTGAAAAAGGCATAAATATGTAATTTTATTACATATTTATGTTAGAAAAATCCAAAAACATGAGAAAAAGACAAGAAAAGAAAAAGGAATGAAAAGATGGGTAAAAGAATAAAGCAAGCCCACAAAATACAAAAGGATGGGAAAAAGAGAGAAAAGCCCACAAAAAGAACATTTTCGGCCCATCTGGCCCAGTCCAGCAGGCCCAGGAGCACCGTTGTCGCGGAAGCCCCTTTGTCGCGATGCATGGTTCCGCGACAAAGGAGGGTTCCGCGACCAAGCAACCCAGATGAAGAAGGAAACCAGGCAAGCCCTTTGTCGCGATATCCTTTGTCGCGATGGCATGTTCCGCGACAAAGGCATGCTCCGCGACCAAGATGCACCATTAGAGACACAAGACCCAGTCGAGAAGCTTTGCCACATGCAGTGTGTTCCGCGACCAAACTTGATGCTCCGAGACAAAGCTGTGATGTGTGTGATGTCTTGAGACACAATGTGCTAGAATCAAGGCCCATGGGCTTAGGGTTACACTTCTATAAATATGAGGTGTTTCTCTTGAGCTAGGGGTGGAATAGTTGGAATTTTGTTGATTAGAGCTCTCTTGAAGGCAAGCAGTAGGAGTTCTCTCTTAGGTAGTGTAGTTTAGATTTATTTTCATGTATTATTTAAGTTTTGCTCTTAGTTTAGTTTAGTTTAGTGTTTTTACTGTTCACAGTTATCTAGATAGCCACTTTTATACCATGTTTTGGTTTCTAAACTCTTGTTTTAGGGTTTGTAATACCCAAATCATGGGTATTAACAACACCCCTTCAATAATATGGGAAAACATTCATCATTTGTGTCCCAAATCATGAAATGGGTCTCACACCCCATGGATTTATGCTTTCTTTTTCATTTTGGGGTCACTTGACCCCCATTATGCTATTTTTATGTTTACTGTTTGCATTTTATGGATGATGCTATGTATTTGAGTGTGGTCAAACCCTAGATTAGGACTCTTGCTTTATTTTTAAAATTCTGTCCAGTTTTGTTTAAGCATGTTCTTCCTTATTTTGAATGTTTCTTGTTTGTTTTTAGCTTAGAATAGCTTTTTGATCTGAAATAGGGTGAGATCACGCTGTTTGCATGCCACTGTTCATTTCTGCTTTTTCTGACTTTTGTCCTGAACCACCTTGGTCGCCAACCGCCTTTTGTCGCGGAACCACGTTCCGCGACAAAATGGTCGTTCCGCGACAAAGGTGTCTAAAGACACTTGTCTTCATAATTTAAAACCCTTTGTCGCGGAACACCTTGTCGCGGAGCCACCTTCCGCGACAAAACTTTCCATGCATAGCGACAAAGGAGCCAAACTCTTGCATTTTGTCTGCATGGCTTTTTGTCGCGGAATAATCTTGTCGCGGAACCACGTTTCGCGACAAAATTTCATTCTGAGACAGAAAAATTATGCCATGTTCCTGACTCTTTGAACACTTTGTCGCGGAACACCTTGTCGCGGAACCACGTTCCGCGACAAAATTTTCCATGCATAGCGACAAAGGTCCAAATACTTTAAGAATTTTCTGAAAACCCTTTGTCGCAGAACACTCTTGTCGCGGAACCACGTTCCGCGACAAAAATCTTGCTTAGCGACAAAGAAGCGTTATGCTGCCAAAAATTCTAAAAACTTGTCGGGATACCCATGTCGCGGACCTCGGTCCGCGACAAAATTTATGGTATCGCGACAAAGATTCCCTTCTCTCTATTTAACCTCAAACGATCTTCATTCTCTTCCTATATTATATTGCAACACTCACATCATAACCCCAAGGGTTAAGGTGTAACATTCTGGAATTGCAATATAGGGTGTTATGCTGCCCAAATTTTGATTCTCCATTTTCATCGCTTAACTGATTGAACCCTTGACTCATTAATGATTAAAGATTGAGATTAGCAATAATCAAACATCAATAATCATCATGATTAAAGGACCTTTGTTCAATTGCCAGTAAAATACTCCTCTATAAACAAAATTTTGATGACTTAAACAGATAATCCGGACTGTAATTAATTATGGTAGGAAGGATTATTTAAGACCATCAATTGTGGACCCAATCCACAACCTTGCATGAGAAACCAATGTCTCTCATACAAGGAATCTTCTTTTATTTCTTATTGATTTTGTCTTTGCGTGTTGTGTGGAACAATTAGTAAAGAATACATCAGACTAATGTTGGCGGGTATTCCCTCATGGATAACTAGCTCGTATTCTGGGTATTAATTACTAAGTGTTATTTTGCATGGTCTGGATGACTGTCAGTGGAAGCCTTGGCGGTTCGCCCATCCGGGGTTATAATAGCTGCTCGGCTGACTCCCATCCAAATACAGTTTTATTTTTCTTATCTTAATTTCCAAACCCAAATTCCAATCTGTAATGGGAGTCAGTTGGCATCAGTCAATGATAACTGACGATCATTATAGAAGGGAAGCATGTAAGTTTTTATCTGAATTCACAGACAGTGGAGATCCAACTGGTATTGACACTACCATTATAGGGTTTAAGCTGTCTAAATTCGCTCCATCCGAGTAATTGGGAAAATGGACAGTAGATGTTTACAGTCCACCTGATTATTCTGCCATTACTTTGGTCTCTTGACCACTTCATATCTGTGTTTCACCTTCTGTCTAGACCCGCATCTATATTTTGGGTCAATTAATTTTACACTTCCCTATATCTTTATGCATGATAATATTATGTATTATTGTGGTCTGTAATTATTTTGGGATCCTTCCCTTGGACAATAGGAGTCTAGATCTCAAATAGATATTGCTAAATAAATTTCCAACAAAAATCTCTTCATAAAATCCGGATCTGAGTAAGGGATAAATTCATCAGTTATGACTAATTCATATTCTGTCAAGGGTTGTATTTTGGGAAATTGGAAGCAGAATCAGCGATTAGGTCTCTTCTAGACTGAAAGGGTCTGTGTTTTAACTGAGAGTCTAGTACCTGTTTAGGGAATGATTTTCAAATCCATTATTTTCCAAAATTGCTGTTTGTTGGAAATCTAAGATTAAATATTACACCGAGATGGGGTCCATTTGGACTCAAATACAGTGTAGTAAATAATCTCAGAGGAACATCATCCAGGCCTTGGTTATTTTCTAAGATAGGGTTGAGTTTTCTTTCAACTACTATCCTCTTCTGCCAAAGCCTATTTTTGAGTCCTGAGTGAGTGCATCCGGAACGAACTAAATCATTAGTTCGTTTTATTAGTTTGTATCTCATAATCACCTGGAAGGAAGTGAACACTGCAAGCATTTCACCAAGAGCCGGGAATTCTTGATCCATACTCCTTCATCCTGATGGGGAGCTGTCTTTTACTACCAGGGTCAGACTTTCAAAAACCTCCGAGTGATAGGTTTTAAATGCTTTCTTCACTGCTTTCTTTTAACCGCTTTCATTAGAGGTCACTCGGTTGTATTGAGAGTTGCGTAACTGCTACTAGGATTGACAGTTAAGGGATAGTTTAGGGCTTCATTCGAATCTTTGGGTGTGACATGGGAGAATGATAGTAGTACTTGGCATTTCAATAAATGATATGTCGGGTGTTGCTTTTCCACTACAGATGAAGTAACACACCCAGGCCAGGGCAGTTACAAATCTGTGGTATCTTAGAATTTGTGGTCTTAAGAACATGTAAACTCATATTGTAAGTACCTGTCTGTTAAAGGGAAAGCAATATTGAGAGCATGAGAATTAGCTATCTGATAGAATTATCCCAAACAAAGATCTGTGTATAAAAATGGAAGTTTAATACTGCTATATCTAAATCTTGTCCAATTTTCATTCTTTTCTTCCTGTCCCTTCTGTCTACATTGTGATTCAGCTACACGGTTGGCACAATGTAATTTTTCCATGCTTTCATAGATAATGTTTATCGCATTCTTTGAATAATCTTTACCCGCTTTCTAGAATAGATTTATTCGCTTTGTAGAGTAATTTGAATGCTTTTGTAATCTAGTTTAAATTCATGACAGTAGTTATTAATCACCTTTCAAACACATTGAGCAATACGAATGGAAAATCTAGTAAAACGACGTGGGCCCTGCTTCTATCGCACATCCTCCAGTGAACGATCCGGTCTTACTATAAATTACTGCAATTTTTGACACCGTGCGCTTTCGGGCCACAGTTTCTTAAACACGAGCAATAAAAACGTGACAACCTATAAATATATCCCTAATCACAACTCCGCCATCATAAATTGGTTTCATTTAATAAAACCTAAACCAGGATCATGATTTTTCAGAAAATACTCAGGGAGTGGAAATCTGTCAAAAGTTTCATGGCAGGGAATCTTATGGCAAGAATTGATGAGAAGTATCATGGCACATATGCCGGGGACCCTCGGTGTGACAGGCTGAAGGTCAACCTATCCCGGCTGTGCTATGAGATTTGTCAACAGTTTCATGACAGAGAGGACCACAACGCCATTTGAAATCAAAGCACCACACTTGAGTAATAAAGAAGACTAACAATCTTGATATATCCCTAAACCCCTTCCCGTGAATCATAACTCTTTTCATTTAATAAATCTAACCTGGTATATTTGAGAAAACGCTCGTGTGGGAAATTGTCAAAAAGTTTCAGGCATCATTTTGAAAAGGAACCCGACCTGAAATGTCATCAATAATATCATCAACACGACGATTTACAGCTTCAATATTAGTAGAATTGATATTTAAAGACTGCTGTAATGTGTCAACATCTGTCTTCTTGGCGGCGGTTTCATTCATGGTCCACATCATCTCTATCAGATCGGGCATGGTTGGCTCGGTGTGTCCTGACATATCACAGATAAAATATTTATAGATATAAAGAAATTAGAAAAATTTGTAGAGTGAACTCCCAAGTGTTTCTCTCTTACACAGCTTCCCTGGTTCCAAAAACCCTGATGAAATTGACCTGCTCCAAAGAATAGTCAGATGCACCAGAACAGATATGGGACGTGCAGTTCACGGTTCAAAATGAACTGCTCGACTCAATCAATAAATAGCACGGAAGTGTGAGCTTGTGCAATTTGATCTATGTTCACAGTTTTAAACAAGAATTGCAAGTAGTGGACAATGTATATGAACCCAATTTGGAAGTGGAAGAATATAAGCTCGCAATAAAAAGCACTCAAGAAAATCACCCAATTACTCAAGTGGCTTCTCGGCTAGGTTTCACAGCTTATGAGGAGGAATTCCACTGCCTTTGTAACAGGCAGAACTTCAACTCAGTGTTCGTGAACTGTGTTCAGAGGAACAACTGTGCCAGTCAGATATCCACTTTATTGTAATCACTCAAACACTCAAAAGGATAAGGAAATTCCAACACCCAAGTAATTAAATGCTGGAATCCTCAATGCGCAACACGTGGCAACTCCAGAATGAGTGGCGGGGAAATCCAAAATTTTATAATTTGCACGCGGGAACAATTATGTCGTGAAGGGATCACGTCACTATGGATTACGTCGTGACGGGGGGTCTGGTGACGTAGGGAGCTTGGCTACGTAGGCTGCTTCACTTTTCTGGAATGGATGTCGTGAGACTTAGTTACGTCGTGAAACAAGTCTTCCAACGTAAGTGGCTGCCATATCTGAATTGCTTCTGAATTACGTCGTGAAGCTATGCGCTTTACGTCGTGATAGGTGTCTTGCGATGTGACTTGGCCTCGCAACGTAGAAGGATTACGACGGCCTCCTGGACTTGTTTTTCTGAATTACGTCGCAAGCTGTTGTGTTTACGTCGTGGAACAAGTGTTGCGACTTGCTGGAGGATCGCATCTTACACCTTGGCTTCACTTTCTGGAATTATGTCGTGAGCTTTGTGCTCACGTCGTGAAAAGGGGTATCACAAAGTAATGTTGCCTCGCGACGTATGAGGGGGCTCGCAACATACTCGGTTTTTCTTGTCTTTTTTGAAAGCGACCCACTCGACTTCTACAAAAAACTCGGCAGATAGTACAGTGCAATTAAAACCCCAAAAACCCCATAAAGCAACGTGGTACTATTCCCTTTTGTGTCTCACAACAATCCAAAATGAACGCCTATTCTATTACAAGATTTCAGATGAAACAGTAACCTCAAGAATATATATGATGTTCATGCAACATTCAACAATACTCATTCAAACCTACCTCAAAATTCCAAGCTGTCCAAACCCTTAATACATAGTTTAATCCAATAAACATGAATCAAAATAGCAAATAAGCACATGAATTAGGACATATATGAGACGGATCGATCAACAAACAAATTAGACAAAACCAAGAGCACACACATACTATTTTTAGGGTTTTTCAAAATGCTAATGTCAAAAAAAAAAATGGAGAATGGTTCTAATCTTATTGCAACAAGTCAAGAGAGGCTCTGATACCATAATTATATTTATGCCGTAGCCGGAATGATCGAAACTTGAACAATATTGCAATATATGGATTAAAACAACGAAATGGAGGGATGACCGCGATGGGTGATGATGAATATGAAGATAAAATACAAAATAAAGATAGCCAAACCTAGAACAAATGTGACCCCGATTCGATTATGGTATTAGACTCAACTAACCTGAAAACTCCCTTCCAAGTGCATTGTTCTTGATTCCAAGGAGTCGGTTTGATTTCTCCATTGTGTGGATTAACCCAAGGAATAATTTCACAAGATTGTTGAAAGCCGGATGAGAGCGCTCAAGAAAATGACTTTGAATAATGGATAAAAGTGTATTCAAATGATCAAAGTGTTTGGGGATGAGGACTTAGCCCAAGTGGTTAAGTCCCTTGACTTCCAACGGAAGGTTGGAGGTTCAAATCCCCACCGGCCCCCTATCCCTCCCTTTTATTCCCTTTTGTAATTGTGCGACATGGACTCCCACCACCCCTTTCTAGGCCTTCAATGGCTCATTCAAAAAAAAAAAATGATCAAAGTGTTTACAAATGTTAGGCAAATTGCCATGTCTAAATTGCCCTGATAATGGCAATTGATCGCATTCCTGTCTTATTTAAATAAGAAAGCAGTTGAATTTGACAGATATGCAAGTTTGTATAAATAATAAGCTGGTATTGAAAAATACAAAAATATTGCATTTTTATTAAATTTGCATTATAAGAATCCAAAAACATGATAAAAATATTAAAAATCCCACATTTGATTAGGGATGAAAACGGTACGGATACGGTCGGATAGTGTCGGATACGAATATTATCCATATTTTTTTTGTCGAATTCAGTATCGAATACGGATGGGCCGGATACGAATATGGTTTCGGATATTTCGGATTCCGGATATGGTACGGATACATGACGGATATATGACGGATACGGATTCAATCGGATACAGATTATCGGAAAATTTTTTATAATCTTTTTTAAAAATTTAATTTTTTTTATAATTATTAATAATTTTTAATTATTAAATAATAATATATTAATATAATCGGATATCCATATTTAACATCTGTATAATATCCTATCAATTTTCGGATACGATCGGATATTCTCGGATACGGTCAGATATTTTTGAATACGAATACGAATGTGGATATTAAAATACGGATTCGGATTCGGATACGAATATTGAAATATCCGACCGGATAGTCGAAAATGGATTCGGATTCGAATATAATCGAATACGGCATCGGATCGGTCGGATATTTACCGTACCGCTTTCACCCCTACATTTGATAATTATGGTTTGGTATTATTTGTTCGGTGGAACACGGGTCCATTAAACGGAACACAAATAAAATAATCAAGTGGAGCAAATATCCTTATTTATTTTATTTTATATTTTGATGTATATATTTTTACTTATATTTTTATGTTTAATTTTTTTATTTTATTATTATTATTTCTATCTCCTACTATGATTAAAAATAATTGGTCCTCTAATCAATTTTAATTAAATTGCAGGTGATTTGGCTCATCTCCCATTTAATTTAATCCGGCCCGATATTTTAAGTCCAATTCAGTCCAAACTCCAACAATTAATTTGGCCCAGCAACAATCCATTGGCCCAACACCACCCCAAGCCCAACCCTAACCCTAACCCTAACACCATACCATTTTCCGGCGCCGCCAACGCCACCGGCCACCACCGCTTCCAGCCAACACTGCCCCATTTCCAGATTCCGGCGAGCCCTCACCTCCACTCCTCCATCTCGGTCACCAACCACCACCGGCGATTTTCTCCACCACCACTTCCGGCGAGCTCCAGCCCAACACCATCTCTACCATCTCCATCCCCTCCTCAGTCCGCTCGAGCTCACCACCAGCCGCCTCCCTCTCGCCACCACCATCACCTTCGAAATCCGACAGCGCCACCGCCAACACCTCAGCCACACAGCTCCGCCTCCCTCTTCTCCGACCACCATCGACATCCCATCTCCACCACCAATCAACATCCCATTCTACCATCTCCGGCGAATCCTTCCAGATCCGGCCACCAGCCTTCCCACCTGTCTCCATCTTCAGCTTCCACCGTCACTCACAACCTATTTCTGGCAGCCTTCACCATCTTCACCAACATTCCGGCTGTCTTCTCCTCAACTCCGATCAGCAGCGCCTCCATCTCCATCGCCGCCGACCACCATCTTCGTCCTCCTCATCTCCCATCACAGCTCTGCCATCTCCCTTCAACGAGCCTCCAAGAAATTGGTCCGAAAGCAATTTGGGACCAAAACCCAGTAGAAGAAAAGAAACTGGAAGAGAAAGAAAATGGAGGAAAGAAGAGAAAAGAAATGAGAGCAAAAAGAGAGCTTTGACGTCAAGCCTCTCTAATGACGCCAATGCTTGGCGTCAAAGCATAAATGCTTCCGCGTCATTGGTTTTATTTGACGTCAAATGCTCCGCGTCATGCCCAAGCTGCTCCGCGTCAAGAGTCTTTGGCGTCATGAATTAAAGCAAGTCACGTGACCTTGCCAACTCTCAATTATCCAATTTACTCACATGCTTAATCAACCGGGAGGTCCCAGGACTTGAGGTCCCGAAGCATAAGAATTTTTGTCTTTTTCCTTTGGGACTCAAGCTCCCGTCCCTTCCCACGCAGTCAGCAGGCCCATTGGGCTAGAGTTTTCCCTACCCACCTATAAATAGTTGTTTCCCTTCCTTGAACAGTAACCTAGCTACACTTTAGTTTTTTTTGTTCTTGGAGGCACCACTGTGCTCTCCAAAATAGATTAGAATAGATAGTTTAGTTTATTTTATGCATTGTAGAAGTAGATTTTAGCTTAGTTTTAATTTATGCTTTGTAATAAATTAGTGTAGCTAGTGTTCATATTTTTCAGTTTATATATATATATATATATATATTTGTATTTTGGGTTAAAAACAATTAATCAATGGGTATAATTAAACCATGTTTTGGATTTTGTTATTAATAGAAGAAAATGTTCCACAAATTTATTATGGATCACTTCCATAATATTACTTGTTTTATTTTTGCATTTTGGTCACTTGACCATTTTTATTATTTTTTGTTAGGTTTAATGCTTTATTAGATTTAATAAGTGCATAAACACTTGATATTTTTTGAGAAGAAAGTATTTTTATTCCACCAATACGACACGGCCATGTCTGTCTAAACAATTAGCACAATCCTCCAATATTAACCAAATCTCACCACAACATTACTCATGCACAAAGCCTACTACTGAACGGGACAAATACAAAGCGAGATGCCGCTTGCTGGAGCCAATCTGTAACAAACCTTCCATAATGAACATCTTCCCGAGTCAAGAGTCATCTCCGAGAATCATAAGATTCTTGCATCAGTCTCATCACCGTTATCAATGGCAGTTTACATTGTTACCTCCTTTCTTTGTCAGCCTTCCAAATGAACACCTTACAGGACATACTTCCAAAACTTCAAAGATTTCTCAGGATTGGGTGAGTCTAACATTACACCTGTGAAATATCAAAATGACAGTCCTATAGATATGCTTCAACTTCCCATCTCCCCTACAACAATGTTCAAAGCCAATGTAACAAAGCCAGACAAAGGCGCGCTCTAAGAAAAAGGTTTTAGGATAAATAGGCAAATTGGTTGAGGAAAAAAATCAAAGAAGAGGTCTCAGGAAATCGAAGAATGTTACGCACAGTATAAAATTCGACAAGGAAAGTTCAGCCCAAACTTCAATCACCATGACCCGCAGGCTGTAACCCCCCCTCTCCAGACTCTCCGCTATCCAAGGCAGCAAGTAGAATAGGGTACCCCTCTCCCATAGATAGTCCCAACTCTGTGAAAAGCTAAAGCAGAAACTCTTCTTCATTTTTCTTCTTTTTCTTGCTTTCTTTTTTCTGCTATTTTTTTTTTATAATTTTTTTTAAACAGCACTGAATTCTACTTCATTGAAGGCCTCTACTATTTCAAATTGCAACATTTCCCAGAGGCTGTCCATCATACTATACCGAAGGAAGAGAATCGCATATATCCAATTTCTCCATTCATAACCCGTCATATAATCTCCCAAGTATTAGTTTGACAATCACACATTCCCACTCTAGTAATCAATCCAACCTCATAAAAGGTTTCAACAGCAGACTTATAACATCAATGGAATTTTTTCATTTGAGGATTAAGTCGGTTCCTGAACCTCCCAATGGTAAAATGAACCAAAAATCAGAAACAAGGAGAAGGCTTTATAGCACAGTAATGAGGGATTTGGGATTGAAAGGAAGTACGAGTCGGGGGTTCAAAGTAACGCTCAGTAGGGGGAAAAGGAAGATAGAGAGAAGTGAGGTAAAAAATAAATCTAGAGGGAATTCCTAGCGCCCTTATCCTAGCCACTACATTGACAAGGCACATGAGTACACAGATTTGGGTGATATTGCAAATCATAGGATATCAAGTTGACATTCACAACTGCATGTATAAAAAGAGCTTTATGAACAGATCTCACCGAATCCACTTGGCAGCAAAAAGTGTTTATGTATAACAAAAGCAGTCGACAATCCTCCCATATATCCGATGTAACACCCCGGTTTTTGGTAACCCAGGTCGGGATGTCACCGCCACATCTCCCTAGTAAGACACGGTTTCTCCGAGCTTACTAAAGAGATGCAAGGCTAGGTATTGCAGTGTTCAAAATATTTAAAGCATTCAAAATAGCCCATACAATATAAATCGAAAATTACAATAGCATAGCGCAGCGGAAATATTTAGTTTAGTACAGTATCGCAGCGGAAAATATAAAAAGGGCCGACATGGCCAAAACACGGGTTAAACAGGCCCGTTCATAATATAGTCTAAGTATGAAATATAAAAGCAAAATAACAATCCCCAAAATCCCATGCATGATTCGTGCTCATACAGGCTCATTCCACATATTCTGTAAAGAAAGGAATAAAAATGGTTTTGATCAGCAAAATTGCTGAGTAAGTTAACACATGCATGATCGTAGGGTTTAAAAGCCATAAATTTAATAATTTAACAAAAGCATGATAATAACATAATATTTAATTTCATATAATCCATATCATATAGCACCATCTATCTCAGGCTCTATTTAATAACACATATCACATGGTTCAAGATAATAGCCATAATTTAAATATAAAGCATTTAAATAATTTAATTTGACAACAATATCATTTAATCTAGTTTAATTTAATTTAGAATCCCCATTACATTCCCGATTTGGTATTTCAAGTTTCACGATAAAGATCGCGATGTCAACAAGTTTAGCCGGTAGCCCGGCGGCCGCAGCCGTATCAGCCATACCCAGTACCACTCCGGAGCCTCGGGAAACCCATACGGATATTCACGAGAGTGTAGGCTCTAAGTTTCGCCGTTTTGGCAATATCACATTTCAAGTATAGCGCGCGGGGTCACCATCGTCCATTACGGCACGAAGTGAATCGTTAGGGGGCACCCTGCAGAGCACTCACCCCTAATTTTAATTTATCAAGTTTGTAAGGGGATTTAGTTTTTAAAATCCCTTCCAATGTATTAATTTAGAAACAATATCTCAATTCGTTTCAACCCTAAAGGTTAATTCCATGTTTCAACAAGATTTCAAAATTTCGTTTCGGTAAATCACAGTTTACTCCAAAATTCGTCTAAAATCAGATTTAATTCCAAAAATTCCGAAATTTCATATCTGACTCGGAAACACCAAGATCTACAACTTTCGTGTTTTAACTTTTTCAATCCGAGATACCTAAGTAGGTCAAAAACGCTAATTTTTGCATAACAAGAAATCTGTCCGAGTTTACAGGTCACAGTTTAAAGATTTCAAGTTCTAACATATCAATTCAACTCCAAATTTAATGAAATTTGACAGGGATCATCTTAAGATATTTATCTACAACTTTCATGTTCGGCCAAAGATCTAAAACAGCCTAGATCCTATGTCAAAAACGAGATCAAGATCAATCCTAAGTTCTGTCCAAGATTTCAAGATCTAAAATCAAACAGTTCGGTTTCGACAGGTTTTCACATATCAAATCAACTCCAAAAATTCTCAAATTTTTACAGTAACTAGGTCTAAGTCTTAGGAACGTTTTTCGTGTTTTAAGTTTTTCCGTTTGAGTTCGTTTTAAAGGTCGGAAAAATTCAACAATCCTGTTGCGCCGGTAGAAAACGAAAGAGGACAGATTTATGATTCGTGTCAAATCTTTTAGGTTTCGAATGTTTTAAAAATCTCCCAAAACCATGTAAGGTTAACTTACAGTGTCTATGAACGTCGGGAATGTCCAATTCGGAGGCGTGGCTTCCAGATCACCGTCTCTCCTCTCCGTTCGTCGGGTTCTACGATCTAGATTCGATACGGGGGTGTAGAAAGAAAAAGGAGATGATTAGGATTCGTTTTCGAATCGTTTATTGAATAGAGATTGGACCGAGACTTACCACGACTATGGAGATCTGTTGAGAACTCGTCCAACAGCGTTCGTCTTGGTTTCGTGCCTCCGACGACTCCGGATTTAGGGTTTCGAGCGTATAGAATGCTTTAGGGTTTCGTAAACTTGTTCGGGGCTCCCAAGGGGCTTATTTATAGAATTCTAAGTCCCTAGGGCGTCCACGGCCGACCTAGAACTCTGGAGTCGAGAGGTGTTCAACCGAAAGTCGAAAAATCCGCGTTCGGGTGAGAGATTCACGCAACAACCAAATCTGTGGGGTGGCGCGGTCGTGGCGCGGTTTTCCCCCTCCACCGCGCGGCCACCGCGCCGGCTTCGCCTGGACTTCGGTCCGGGCGGGTCGTGCGATCCGTCGTGCGTTTCCGCCTCTCTTTCGGGTTTCTATCCCTCTTTGCTCCCGAATTCCGATTCCCGGGGTATATTCGGGTTCATACTTTCTCTCTAATAATTTTTTTTTCTTAGTCTAGTTGGATGTTTTGGACTCGAATACTCGAGTTCATTAGTGTCGGGTTTTGGTGTACCATTTATCCATACTTTTGTTTAATTAAATTCATTTAATTCCTTTTTAAGTAAAAATCTCATTTCTCATTTTCTTATCTTTATTTATTTCTTTTATTTGCTGGATTGGTTTATTTATTTATAGTGTTTATTTTATTTATTATTTATTTAATTATTGTTTTATTTTATGTTGGAAAATTCTCGGGTATTACAGTCTACCCTCCTTAAGAATCAACTTCGTCCTCGAAGTTGTGTTTCGGCTTTTCTCGTCTCGTGCTAAGGTCTTGTGTTTGTTTTATTATGTTGTGACTGAACTTAGAATTAAAACTTCTAAGCTGCCTACGTACCCGGTAAAGGGATCAAGCCATAACGTAGTTCAAAAGTTTACAAAAATGCACGAAAAATTAGGGGGTATGACATCCTCTCCCCCTTAAGATTGCAGTTATGTCCCCATAACTGTGTCGGAATCGGTTCGGAACAATGTCGGGTATCGTTCTCTCATGTCGGATTCTACTTCCCAAGTTGCTGTCTCACTTTCGTGGTTTGACCAAAGAACCTTGATCATCTTGATGGTTTTGTTCCTCGTTACTCGTTCCTTAGTATCGAGAATACGCACTGGGACCTCTTCGTAAGTCAAATCTTCATCGAGCTCAATTATCTCCGGTTGAAGTACATGTGTCGGGTCCGGCACATACTTCTTTAGTTGCGAGACATGGAAGACATTATGAACTCTATCTAAGTGTGGCGGTAAAGCCAATCGGTAGGCTAGAGTTCCGACTCGTTCTAGAATCTCGTAAGGTCCTATGTATCGTGGACTTAACTTCCCTCGTTTGCCAAAGCGCATCACCCCCTTCATGGGTGATATCTTTAGCATGACCCTATCTCCCACTTGAAATTCTAGGTCTCGTCGTCTCACGTCGGCATAACTCTTTTGACGGTCTTGAGCGGCTTTCATCTTTCCTTGAATCACTTTGATTTGTTGAGCCATGTCTTCGATAAGTTGTGGTCCCACTACCACGGACTTATCGTTTTCTTCCCAGCTCAAAGGCTTCGGCACTTTCGTCCATACAATGCCTCGAAAGGTGCCATGCCGATACTCGCATGGTAACTATTATTATAGGAAAACTCAATCAAGGGTAAATGAGATTCCCAATTTCCTTTGAATTCCAACACGCATGCTCTCAGCATGTCTTCTAGTGTTTGGATTGTCCTTTCGGTTTGTCCATCCGTCATCGGGTGGAATGCGGTGCTCATTTTGATTTGAGTACCGAGAGCTTTTTGTAACTCCGTCCAGAAATGAGAGACAAATCTACTGTCTCTATCGGAAATGATATCATGTGGTACTCCATGCCGTCGTACCACATTATCAATGTAGGCTCGGGCCAATTGGTCCATAGTCCACGTGTCTTTCATTGGGATAAATATGGCTGTCTTCGTTAGCCTATCCACAATCACCCAAATCTTGTTCATGCCTTTAGGTGATCGGGGTAATCCCGAGACAAAGTCCATTGAGATGCTATCCCACTTCCAACTTGGAATCTCTAGTGGTTGCATCAATCCTAAGGGTTTATGTCGCACTGCCTTAACCTTTTGGCAGGTGAGACATCTCGCCACGAAATTTGCCACTTCCTTCTTCATTCCCGGCCACCAATAGATCTTCTTCAGATCCTTGTATAGCTTGTCACCTCCGGGATGTACGGAATATGGCGTGTTGTGCCCTTCCTCCATCAACCTTTGCTTCAACTCGGCACATTTAAGAGGCACACACCATCTACCTTTAAAACGGATGCTTCCATCCTCGTGGACAGCAAATCCTATTGCCTTTCCTTCGGCAACATACCCTTTTATCTTCTCGAGTTTCGGATCGCCCGGTTGAGCGAGTCGAATCTCGTCCAATATTGGAGTTTCTACGACCATGGCATTGACCGTTCCTCTCACTGTGCCAGGATGCACAAGTTCTAACTCCAATCTTGCCAATTCCATGTACAATGCCGGCGGAATTACCAACGAGTTCGTCACGTGTTGGGTTTTCCGACTTAGGGCATCGGCTACCACATTCGCCTTCCCTTCGTGGTATGCTATCTCTAAATCGTAGTCTTTGATAAGTTCCAACCACCTTCGCTGTCTCAAATTCAACTCCTTCTGAGTGAATATATACTTCAAGCTCTTGTGGTCGGTGAACATTCGACACTTCCGCCCATAAAGATAATGTCTCCATATCTTTAGAGCGAAAACGACCGCTGCCAACTCCAGGTCATGTGTCGGATAATTTTCCTCGTGAGGTTTTAGTTGGCGTGATGCATAGGCTACGACTCTCGAGTCTTGCATCAAAACACAACCTAAACCTTCCTTCGAAGCATCGCTATATACTTCGAAGTCACCATTCTCTGATGGTAGTGTTAATACGGGTGTGGTTGTGAGTCGTTTCTTCAGCTCTTGAAACGCAATCTCACAAGCTTCGGTCCACTCGTATTTTGCTCCTTTCTTAAGTAGCTGGGTCAAAGGACGTGCAATCCTTGAAAAGTCCTTCACGAATCGTCTATAATATCCGGCTAATCCAAGGAAACTCCTTATTTCCGTTGGACTCTTCGGAGTTGCCCATTCAGTTACGGCAGAAACTTTTGCCGGATCCACTGATACTCCATCAGCGGATACTATGTGTCCGAGAAATGCCACTTCTTTCAGCCAGAAGTCACATTTCGACAGCTTGCCGTATAGCTGATTTCTTCGCAGGATCTCCAACACTTGATGTAAGTGCTTCGCATGCTCCTCCTCGCTCTTCGAGTAGATCAGGATGTCGTCGATGAACACTACGACGCACTGATCTAACAATTCTCGGAACACGTTGTTCATGAGATTCATGAACATGGCCGGAGCATTTGTTAGCCCGAAGGATAACACTGTGAACTCGTAATGGCCATATCGTGTTCGAAACGCCGTCTTTGGAATGTCCTTCTCGGCAATCCTCAATTGATGATACCCAGATCGCAAATCGATCTTCGAGAATACTGAAGCTCCCTTCAGTTGATCAAATAGATCCTCTATTCTCGGTAGGGGGTATTTATTCTTAATGGTCACTTGGTTTAGTCCTCGGTAATCTATGCAAAGACGTAATCCTCCGTCTTTCTTCTTGACAAACAAAACCGGTGCTCCCCAAGGGGACGTACTCGGTCTTATGTAACCTTTTCCTAATAGCTCCTCGAGTTGTTCCTTTAACTCCTTCATTTCCAATGGCGCCATCCGGTACGGAGCTTTTGAGACAGGCTCTGTCCCCGGAATGAGATCTATGGTGAATTCAAGATCTCTCTCAGGTGGCATGCCCGGAACGTCTTCAGGGAATACGTCCGGGTATTCTCTTACCACTGGTATGCTATCAACCTTGTTCTCTTCCGCCTCAAGGTTGTGCACATAGCACGCATATAGTTCATACCCCTTACGCATCAAGTTACTTAGTTTAAGTGCACTAACGATTTTGTTACTTTTCTTAGGGGGCTGAGAGTAAAAGATAACTCTCTTTCCCCTACTTTTTGACAAGGTGATCTTTTGTTTTTGGCATTCGATCACCGCTTTATACTGGGATAGCCAATCCATCCCCAGTATGATGTCAAAGTCTCTTAAGTTAAATTCTACCAAGTTCGCGAAGAATTCTACGTTCTTTATCACTATAGGAATTCCGTTATATCGTTTAGAGCAAGACACTACTTCTCCAGAAGGCAATTGAATTCCTAAGCTAATTCTCTCGCACTTAGGTAGATCTAACTCAGGCACTATCCTTGATGCAATAATTGAGCAACTAGCTCCGGAATCAAATAAAATTCTAAGGGGTGTATTCAAAACGTGAAATGTACCTGCCATCACTTCTCCTTGCGCAGGCACGTCCGCTTGGTTTACCACATTGAGCCTCCCCACAGGGCGTCCCTGATTGCCCTGCTGATTCCCATTTGGCTGCTGATTTTGCTGTTGGTTTTGATTCTGCGGGGGCGGAGGTCGTTGGTTCTGGTTCTGGTTTTGCGGCCTATTTTGAGGGGGTCTGTACCCTTGGTTATTGCCATTTCGCCCGTTTTGGTTTTGAGGCTGTTCTTGCCCTGCGACCAAATCGTCCCTCTTCGTTATGTTCTCAAGCCTAGTTCGACATTCCCGTCGAACGTGACCCATTCGACCGCATCGGTAACAAGCGCCTTGTTGCGGGCATCCCCTTGCCAGATGTGGTCGTCCACATCGCGGGCAAGGCGGTACCGGATCTTCTTGATTGAACCTCCTCCCAGTGTTGTTTTGTTGGGGCCTATTTGACCCTCTGCGCTGCTCGTTCCTTCCAGTGTTGTTCTCGTTTCGTAAATCTCGACTTCTCTTGTCTTGAGGACCCCTGCTGGACTCCCCACTCACCTTTCTTTTCAGCTGCTGCACGCGTGCTACTGCTACAGCGCGATCGTATACGGCTTGCAAATCGGGGTAGTGTACCCCCGCGATCACTTCACGCACAGACAGGTTCAGACCCATCTCGAACTTCTGTGCCTTTTCCGCATCAGTAGGTACTAGCCTTGGTGCGAACCTCACCAGCTCCTTGAAGCGGGTGTAGTATTCCTGCACCGTTTGGCTTCCTTGTTTCAACGACAGGAATTCTTCGTACATGGCAGCTTTGGTACTCAAGGGATAGAATCGATCCCTGAGTAGTTCCATCATCTCCATCCACGAGTAAGGCTCGTCATCTTCAGTTAGTTTGGCTTGCGTTGCTTGCCACCAGTCATCCGCTTCGCCTCCCAAGTAGTATGAAGCGACATGTACCCTCTCTTCTTCCGGACATTTGACCGCTCCCAGCAGCTTGTCGAAAGTCCGGATCCATTCCTCCAGTTTAGCTGGATCCTCCTCACCAGCATAGTGGGGCGGCTGGTAGGGATTCACCATCGCCAGGTAGTTAGGGCGAGCTTGGGGCGGAGGTACCGCCGCAGCTTGACCCTGGTTGACTTGCGCATTTCCGAGCGCAATCAACACCTCCTCTATCGTCCTAAGACGGTCGCCCACATTGTTCGGTGCGGGGGCGTCCTGCGCACCTTGGGGCTGTTCCTCATCAGGTTGGTTTGGTTCGGTGACGTTTGGTGGTGTTTCAGTAGGTGTTTCAGTAGTGGTTTGGGGAGCAGGTTGGGCTCTGCCTCTTCCTCTTCCTCTGGGTGCCATTCTGGTACAAATAGGATAGTTTAGGACTGATAAATTTAGCATATAGTCTAAGCAATTTGTATGAATGTATATGTGTGTAGTAATTTAGCACGTGGTGCTTTGTTCGAACTAAGGAGCATCGTATGCTTCGAGGTTTTATTTTATTTTGTTTTGTTTGTTTTGATTTAAACAAAATAAATCGGGCATTTTATTTCCTCAAAAGAAATTTTAGTACAAAAGTAGAAATATTTTTCTAGCAAAACAATGTCTAACAGTAGAATCTCTAGTGCCTCATGACGTCTCTCGGCGGGGTAGCAGGATCTTCCTCCGGATCTTCCTCCTCCGAACTCGGCGGTAGTAGATCATCAAAGATAGTGTTTAAATCTTGCCCGTGGGCATCGATGTATTCCTTTAGTATTAAGTTTTGTGTAGTGAGGGTTTGGACTTGGCGCTCGAGTTGGTTTATGCGGTGATGATCCGCCTCTCTCAAGTTGCCCATGTGATGTAAATTGGCCTCCAATTGAGCCATACGGTACTTCATTTGCTCTAGGGTTTGGTGGGAATCGAGGTGAACGCTCATCATCCTGACCATCAACTGCATCATGTCCTGACTAGCCATCTAGCGCAAGCAAGAGATCTAGGTTAATATTCGCCAAGATTCTAGGTTCGAGTTTCCAAGATTCTAAGTTCAAGTTTCGCCAAGATGCTAAGTTCAAGTTTCGCAAAGATTCTAAGTTCAAGTTTCGCCAAGATTCTAAGTTCAAGTTTCGCCAAGATGCTAAGTTCATAGCAGAGATGCAACATGCATATGCAAATGATATTTCCCCCCAATAATAATTTAATGCACCATATATGTATATTTTTCCATGGGTTTTAAAATAAAATTTTTCTTTCTCCATGGAAATAATAATTTAAAATTTAAAATAATAGTCAAAATACTAATAATAGTTCAAAAATAGTAATGGTTTAAAAATAATAGTTTAAAAATAATAATGGTTTAAATAATAGTTTAAAAATAGCCGGGCTCTGATACCAACTTGTAACACCCCGGTTTTTGGTAACCCAGGTCGGGATGTCACCGCCACATCTCCCTAGTAAGACACGGTTTCTCCGAGCTTACTAAAGAGATGCAAGGCTAGGTATTGCAGTGTTCAAAATATTTAAAGCATTCAAAATAGCCCATACAATATAAATCGAAAATAACAATAGCATAGCGCAGCGGAAATATTTAGTTTAGTACAGTATCGCAGCGGAAAATATAAAAAGGGCCGACATGGCCAAAACACGGGTTAAACAGGCCCGTTCATAATATAGTCTAAGTATGAAATATAAAAGCAAAATAACAATCCCCAAAATCCCATGCATGATTCGTGCTCATACAGGCTCATTCCACATATTCTGTAAAGAAAGGAATAAAAATGGTTTTGATCAGCAAAATTGCTGAGTAAGTTAACACATGCATGATCGTAGGGTTTAAAAGCCATAAATTTAATAATTTAACAAAAGCATGATAATAACATAATATTTAATTTCATATAATCCATATCATATAGCACCATCTATCTCAGGCTCTATTTAATAACACATATCACATGGTTCAAGATAATAGCCATAATTTAAATATAAAGCATTTAAATAATTTAATTTGACAACAATATCATTTAATCTAGTTTAATTTAATTTAGAATCCCCATTACATTCCCGATTTGGTATTTCAAGTTTCACGATAAAGATCGCGATGTCAACAAGTTTAGCCGGTAGCCCGGCGGCCGCAGCCGTATCAGCCATACCCAGTACCACTCCGGAGCCTCGGGAAACCCATACGGATATTCACGAGAGTGTAGGCTCTAAGTTTCGCCGTTTTGGCAATATCACATTTCAAGTATAGCGCGCGGGGTCACCATCGTCCATTACGGCACGAAGTGAATCGTTAGGGGGCACCCTGCAGAGCACTCACCCCTAATTTTAATTTATCAAGTTTGTAAGGGGATTTAGTTTTTAAAATCTGCCTTCCAATGTATTAATTTAGAAACAATATCTCAATTCGTTTCAACCCTAAAGGTTAATTCCATGTTTCAACAAGATTTCAAAATTTCGTTTCGGTAAATCACAGTTTACTCCAAAATTCGTCTAAAATCAGATTTAATTCCAAAAATTCCGAAATTTCATATCTGACTCGGAAACACCAAGATCTACAACTTTCGTGTTTTAACTTTTTCAATCCGAGATACCTAAGTAGGTCAAAAACGCTAATTTTTGCATAACAAGAAATCTGTCCGAGTTTACAGGTCACAGTTTAAAGATTTCAAGTTCTAACATATCAATTCAACTCCAAATTTAATGAAATTTGACAGGGATCATCTTAAGACATTTATATACAACTTTCATGTTCGGCCAAAGATCTAAAACAGCCTAGATCCTATGTCAAAAACGAGATCAAGATCAATCCTAAGTTCTGTCCAAGATTTCAAGATCTAAAATCAAACAGTTCGGTTTCGACAGGTTTTCACATATCAAATCAACTCCAAAAATTCTCAAATTTTTACAGTAACTAGGTCTAAGTCTTAGGAACGTTTTTCGTGTTTTAAGTTTTTCCGTTTGAGTTCGTTTTAAAGGTCGGAAAAATTCAACAATCCTGTTGCGCCGGTAGAAAACGAAAGAGGACAGATTTATGATTCGTGTCAAATCTTTTAGGTTTCGAATGTTTTAAAAATCTCCCAAAACCATGTAAGGTTAACTTACAGTGTCTATGAACGTCGGGAATGTCCAATTCGGAGGCGTGGCTTCCAGATCACCGTCTCTCCTCTCCGTTCGTCGGGTTCTACGATCTAGATTCGATACGGGGGTGTAGAAAGAAAAAGGAGATGATTAGGATTCGTTTTCGAATCGTTTATTGAATAGAGATTGGACCGAGACTTACCACGACTATGGAGATCTGTTGAGAACTCGTCCAACAGCGTTCGTCTTGGTTTCGTGCCTCCGACGACTCCGGATTTAGGGTTTCGAGCGTATAGAATGCTTTAGGGTTTCGTAAACTTGTTCGGGGCTCCCAAGGGGCTTATTTATAGAATTCTAAGTCCCTAGGGCGTCCACGGCCGACCTAGAACTCTGGAGTCGAGAGGTGTTCAACCGAAAGTCGAAAAATCCGCGTTCGGGTGAGAGATTCACGCAACAACCAAATCTGTGGGGTGGCGCGGTCGTGGCGCGGTTTTCCCCCTCCACCGCGCGGCCACCGCGCCGGCTTCGCCTGGACTTCGGTCCGGGCGGGTCGTGCGATCCGTCGTGCGTTTCCGCCTCTCTTTCGGGTTTCTATCCCTCTTTGCTCCCGAATTCCGATTCCCGGGGTATATTCGGGTTCATACTTTCTCTCTAATAATTTTTTTTTCTTAGTCTAGTTGGATGTTTTGGACTCGAATACTCGAGTTCATTAGTGTCGGGTTTTGGTGTACCATTTATCCATACTTTTGTTTAATTAAATTCATTTAATTCCTTTTTAAGTAAAAATCTCATTTCTCATTTTCTTATCTTTATTTATTTCTTTTATTTGCTGGATTGGTTTATTTATTTATAGTGTTTATTTTATTTATTATTTATTTAATTATTGTTTTATTTTATGTTGGAAAATTCTCGGGTATTACAGTCTACCCTCCTTAAGAATCAACTTCGTCCTCGAAGTTGTGTTTCGGCTTTTCTCGTCTCGTGCTAAGGTCTTGTGTTTGTTTTATTATGTTGTGACTGAACTTAGAATTAAAACTTCTAAGCTGCCTACGTACCCGGTAAAGGGATCAAGCCATAACGTAGTTCAAAAGTTTACAAAAATGCACGAAAAATTAGGGGGTATGACATCCGAAGTCTGTCCTTGATATTTAATCCTTGATAGATTTGGTGTAGGTCTTATTTTATTTTTAGTGTTAGTATAGTTTGTTTGTATTTTTGGTACTAGTACTAGTTTTAGCCATATTTTTTTTTTATTATTCTGTTCATGTCCTTTTTAGTCTTTAGGTAGTATTGTTTTTATTTTCATTTCTAGTGCATTAAATCTAATTAGGGATGATATTAAAGTGTTTGTGCATATTAAAAAAATCCATGTCCTACATTGCATTGAATCACGTTGTAACCCCACGGGTTGCAACGTAATATTCCCGTTGTGATCCCACGGATCATAACGCAATTTCATGCAATGCAATGTAAGACCCAAATTTCCTTATGTTTGTATTCCGGGGATATTATGATGCCAACCGCTCTATGACGCCAACCATGTTGGGGTCATAGGGCAGGTTTGGCGTCATACATATTTCTGGCCATAAACTTTGCATGCTGGAAGTGCTATGACGCCAACCACCCTTGACGCCAACCACGTTGGGTCATATGGCAGGTTTGGCGTCATAAGTGCTTCTCGGCCAAAAAATTGTTCCACGTCGTGGATGTTTCCCGTCATGACCCTTCATGACCGCAAGGGTCATGACGCAATTCCCATGATCTATGACGTGGAACCCCAAATTTTTGCATATTATTTTCTATGTTCTCTATGACGCAGAACTCATGACGTGATCCTAGGATCACATCATACTTTAATGTTCCACGTCATAGCCTCCCCATTTTCAAAGAAAAATTTCTAAGTAGCCACTCAGTCAGTATCTGTCCAAATACAGTTTTATTTTCCTTATTTTAATTTCAAACCTGAATCTGGAGCTGTAGTAATGTTAGATGATATATGCCAATGTCATCTAATAATTATTGCAATGATAGAACATGTGAGTTTTTATCCAGCTCACAGATAGTGGAGTCTAAGATGACGGCGGCAACTGTCATTTAAGGCATTCCACTGTCTAAAAATCATTCCACCCAAATGAGAGGGAAATTGGACAGCAGATGTTTGCAGCCCACCCAATCGTTTTGCCATCTTTTTAGTCAAAAATAAATTCTTCTCACCTCAGGCTATTTCATCTGTGTGTGTCACTTCTGTCTAAACCCAGCTTATATTTTGGGTTAATTTAATTTTACACTTCTTTATAAAATTATGCATGATACTATTATGTAAATATTGTGGTCATAATTATTTTGGGATCCTTCCCTTGGACATAGAAGTCTTGATTTAAATCCGATGTTTGACAATAAATTTCCAACAAAAATTCATTTATAAAATCCAGATCTAAGTAAGGGATAAATTCCACTGTTATGACTAATTCACATTCGACTGGGGGTTGATTTTGGGAAGTTAGAAGCAGAGTCAGCGATTAGGTCTCACCTAGACTGAAAGGATCTGTGTTTTAATTGAGAGTTTAGTACCTGTTTAGGGAATAATTTTCAAACATCAATTATTTTCCAAAATTGCTATATGTTGGAAATCTTATATTAAATATTGCACTGAATCAGAGTCCACTTGGATTCAGATAAGGTGTGATAGATAATACTAGAAGAACAACATGTGGGCCTTGGTTATTTTCTAAGGTAGGGTTGAGTATTCTTTCAACTACTATCCTCTTCTGCCAAAGCCTATTTTTGAGTCTTGAGTGAGTGCATCCGGAACAAACTAATTTATTAGTTTGTATCTCATAACCACCCGGGAGTAGGTAAACACTGTGAGCGGTTTACTGATGTCCGGGAATTCTTGATATGCGTCCGGTTATTAAGACTGGGGGCTCTCATTTACTATAAGTATGATGCTTTTAAAACCTCCGAGTGATAGAATTTTAAATGCTTTTTTTACCGCTTTCTTTTAAATGCTTTTATAGAGGTCACTCGGATGTATTGAGAGAACTTCTAACTGTTACTAGGAATGGGAGTTATGGAATAGTTCAAGGCTTGATTTAAATCTTTGGGTGTGACATGGGGGAATGATGGTAGTACTTGGCATTTCAATCTATGAAGTGTCAGGTGTTGCTTGTCCACCACAGATAAATGACACGCTCTGACGGGAACAGTTGTAAGTCTGTGGTATCTTAGAATTTGTTTTCTTAAGAGCATGTAAATTCTTACTGTAAGTACCCGTCGGTTAAAGGGAACACAGTATAGAAAACATGAGAGGTAGCTAATGGATGGATTATCCCAAACAAAGATATGTGTAACAAAATGGGAGTTTAATTGTGTTTCATCTGAATCTTGTCCAGTTTTTATTATTTTCTTCCTGTCCCTTCTGTCACAATTTAAATCTGCTTTCTAGATTAATGATAGATAGCTTAGTATAATTTTATCGCTTCCCGAGAATAAATTTAATTGCTTTATTAGACTAAATTTGATTTGCTTTCTAGAATATCTTTAATGGCTTTCATAGCTTAGTTTAAATTATGTCAAGTAGTTGATAGTTAAAACACAAACTTGAATCGAGTAACCGAGTGGAAAATCTTATAAAACGACTTGGGCCCTGCTTCTATCGCACATCCTCCAGTGAACGATCCGGTACTTACTATAAATACTGCAATTTTTGACTCCGTGCGCTTTCGGGGGCACAATTTCTTAACACGAGTAAATAAAAACGTGACAACCTATAAATATATCCCTAATCCCAACTCCATCATCATAAAGTGGTTTCATTAAATAAATTTAAACCGGGATTATTTCCTATTATCTTATTATTTTAGAAAATACTCGTGTGGGAAATTTGTCAAAAGTTTCAGTCCCTATGGTACATTTGCATATAGGAGAATGCCATTTGGTTTGTGTAATGCACCAGCTACATTCCAGAGATGCATGATGTCTATATTTTCAGATTTGATTGAGACATGCATTGAGGTATTTATGGATGATTTTTCTATGTTTGGGTCTGACTTTGAGAAATGTTTAATTAATCTTGAAAAAGTTCTGATTAGATGTGAGGAGTCAAATTTAGTTCTTAATTGGGATCAATGTCATTTTATGGTTAATGAAGGCATTGTTTTAGGACATAGAATTTCTAAAAATGGCATTGAAGTTGATAGGGCTAAAGTAGAAGTGATTGCTAAAATTCCACCTCCTAATAATTTAAAAACTTTGAGAAGTTTTCGTGGACATGCTGGATTCTATAGAAGGTTCATAAATGATTTTTCTAAAATTGCATTGCCTCCATTTAAACTGCTGTGTAAAAATGTTGAATTTGATTTTACTGATGAGTGTGTTGAGGCGTTCAATAGGATTAAGGAAGCATTGGTGACTGCACCAATTATTCAGCCACCTGACTGGAGTTTACCATTTGAGATCATGAGTGATGCAAGTGATTTCGCTGTTGGAGCAGTGTTGGGTCAACGAAAGGATAAGAAGCTTCATGTTATTTATTATGCTAGTCAGGCTTTAAATTCTGCACAACGAAATTATGCTACCACTGAAAAAGAGTTATTATCTGTTGTGTATGCATGTGAAAAATTTAGACCCTATTTGATTGGCTCTAAGACTGTAGTTTACACTGATCATGCTGCTATTAAATATTTATTTGCAAAGAAAGATGCTAAGCCACGGTTAATTCGATGGGTGTTATTGCTATAGGAATTTGATTTGGAGATTAAAGATAGAAAAGGCGATGAAAACCCTGTAGCTGATCATCTATCTAGATTGGAACATGAAAAAGGGGAAGAAAAATTAATAAATGATGCATTTCCTGATGAAAATTTGTATTTAATAAATAATACTTCCTCTGATCCATGGTTTGCTGATTTTGTAAATTATTTAGCATGCGGTGTAATTCCTGATCATTTAAAATGGCATAGTCAAAAGCAAAAATTTAAAACTGATGCTAAATACTTTATTTGGGATGAGCCTTATTTATTTAGACTGTGTGCAGATCAAATCATAAGGAGATGCATCCCTGATGAGGATTTTGAGAAAGTTTTAAGAGCATGCCATGAAGGACTTGGAGGAGGACATGTTGAACCTAATAGGACAGCTCATAAGGTACTTGAAGGTGGTTTATATTGGCCTAATATTTATCGAGATGCTAGATCATTTGTGCAAAAATGTGATGTATGTCAAAGGGCCGGTAATATCACTAAAAGAGATGAAATGCCTTTAAAAGGGATTATGCCTGTTGAGTTATTTGATCTATGGGGAATTGATTTTATGGGTCCATTTCCACCGTTTAATGGTAAATTGTATATCCTAGTTGCTGTAGAATATGTATCAAAATGGGTAGAAGCTGAAGCATGTGCTTTGAATGATGCTAAACAAGTGATTAAATTCCTGAAAAAGCAAGTTTTTACTTGTTTTGGTGTGCCTAAAGCAATCATTAGTGATGGTGGGTCTCACTTTGTTAATAGGGATGTTAATCAATTGTTATCTAGGTTTCATGTTCATCATAGAATAACAACACCCTATCATCCCCAAGCCAATGGTCAGGTAGAAGTCACTAATCGTGAGATTAAGAAGATTTTGGAAGCCACTGTAGGAAAATTTAGAAAAGATTGGGCTTTTAAGTTAGATGAAGCATTGTGGGCTTATAGGACAGCATTTAAAACACCTATAGGTATGACCCCTTTTAAATTAGTTTATGGTAAAGCTTGTCATTTGCCTTTTGAACTTGAGTTTAAATCACTTTGGGCTATGAAAAGTTGAACTTTGAATTTAAAGAGGCTCAAGAAAAAAGAAAGGTAGATCTTACTGAATTAGAAGAAATTAGACGTCAGGCTTATGACAATGCTCTAATTTATAAAGAAAGGACAAAGCTTTATCATGATAAATTTCTTAGACCTAAGGCGTTTGAAGCTGGTCAATTAGTGCTTCTATATAATTCTAGATTTAAAGTGTTTCCTGGTAAATTGAAGACAAAATGGTCAGGGCCATTCAAGATTGTAAAGGTGTTAGATAATGGTGCGGTTGTCTTAAAAGCTGAAGATGAAAGGGAATTCACTGTAAATGGTCAAAGACTTAAACATTATTTTGGAGATGAAGTTAAATTCATCGAACAAATTAATGTTAAGCCTTTGGTTATTTAAATCAGCTTATTAAAATATTTGCATTGCACTTTTATAATTTATAAGTTCTTAGCTTATTAATTTAAATTATAAAAACCAATAAAAATTATAAAATGAAAAGAAAAACAAAAATGTTAGATTTTATTGTTTCTGTGTTTTTATTTTCTTTAGTACTTGTGTTTTAAGTTAGTTTAAATGTCGCTTTAAGTTATATTATGTTATTTGAATTTCATGTTTTCTAAATTGTATATGTTTGAATAAATTGAGCATGAGACTGCCAATGAATTAGAATAGTAGCAAAATAGTGAGAAATGATGTAATTGTGTATGCTTTGTGGTTGGACATAATTATGTATATGTTGACTCGATGATGGATTGAGGAGGGGGATCTGTATGGATTGATTGGTTTAATTGACGAGAACTATGACTCGGGAAGATTTAGGGAGGTTATATATGCTGAATCTGACTTGCTAATCTTAGGAATTGAATTGACTATCATTGTGGTTGAATTTGAGCTGAAATTCGAGTGTCACAGACTCAGTTCAGGCGCCACACCTTCTTGGTGGCACCTAAAATCAAGCTCAGGCGCCACATTATGCGCCATTTTCGAACCTGGAAAAATACGGAGTCAGGTTATGCGCCACACACACTGTGTGGCAGATAAAATTGCCTCTGAGCGCCGACATGGGCGCCACGCCTGGACTTTAAAATTTTCGATCGGACCAGGCGCCACACTCTCAGTGTGGCACCGAAACCACCCTCCGAGCGCCAACTAAGGCGCCGTGTCCGTACTTAGAACATTCTTCGAGTATACCAGGCGCCACAAAACCTTTGCGGCGCCTAAATCAGTCCCGAAGCGCCAATATGGCGCTCGACCCGGCGGGTTTGGGTCCCTGACCTGGGTCTGAATCGGGATTTAATACCAAATTCTTCCATTCTCCTTTCAATCGACCGAGACCGCCCCCTCCTTCTCTTCTCTTTCGATCAAACTCCATCAAGCGCCACCACGCGACACACTACGGTAAAATTCATCTCTATTCTTGATTTTAAACATCAAAATTCTTCCACATTGCTCAAATTCTCACTCCAAAAACCCAATTGTAGCTTTGTTCAAATCAAATTAGGGTTTTCCAACCCTAGTTTTCTAAGTTTGGGGATTCCTCTTCAAAGTGCTCCAACTCTTCAATTTAGGTAAGAATGCTATCCTAATTCAATTATTAGCATATTCTAGTGATATGGAATGCATTAGTTTTGGTATTTGAGTTGTTGCTTAAATTTTGGGTTTGTTAGAATGTGGGATTAAATTTGATTTTAATTGTCTAAATCTTAGTTTGAACTTGAACAAAATGTTGTAGAACATGGATTGAATGCATATTGTAAAAATTTTGGATCAACATTAAAAATTTAAATTTTTATAAATTAAAAATCTGGAAATTTCTTTAAAAATAAATTAAAATGGTATTTTTGATCAATTAAATGGATATAACATCACTAAACATGTCATTTTTTATTCTATTAAAAATATAAGTTCATTTTCATGTCAAAAATACCATGTTCTTCATAAAATGAGTTAATTTGGAGTATATTTTAATAAAAACTCTTTTATATAATATAGTTAATTAGAATAGGTTAATTTATCATCTAAATAAATTTAAATGAGTTTAAATATCAATTTAAACCATTTATGATGAAATAGTTTATTTTTAGGGTTATTTTTATTTTATAAATCTGAAAATTTAATACATTAGGGAGTCCTTATTAAAAAGTATGCTTTAACATGAATTTTAAACTTTGGAATAAATTGGATGATATATTTAAACAAAGCTTAGGATTTATAACTCTTAAAATGCAACATTTTGGTTATTGAGTCACTTAAATCCCACATTCTAGGTTAATGTGTATGTTTGCTTTGTACTCAACACTTAAGTTAAACCTTTGGTTTAAACTTAAGTGTGAGGATGGGAGGCAAAGCATATATGTGATACTGATCCATGATTTTTGTACAACCAGGTACTGAAATAATGTATAATCCTCCAAATCTCCCTAAGAAATCGAGTTATAGGTATATACCGATGCTTGAAGGAACGATGGGGATTTATGATCCACAGTCACCGGATAGTATTCCTACTCCTATTCCTGATGAACATATCTTTGAACATCGCAGACTCCGTACTAAAAATCCAAGCCAAATAGATCAACCACAGGGGTCAGGAGGTGTTTCTAAGTCTAAGGGACTTCTCTCTTACTTCAGAAAGAGCAAATCCAAGAGTGCTTCCTCGAGGCACACTGCTGCACCCACTGATGATCAGCCGGAGGTTAATCAGCCCGCTCAGCCTGAGACATCTGATCACTCTCAGGCCCCCTCTAGAGCTCCTAGGGGGAAAGCACCTGCTACGAGTTCTACTTCCTCTCAGCCTAGGAGGGGGAGGTCAGCTGCATTAGCTATTCAGGAGCCTGTTCCTGAGGCTGTGGGTGAGGAGGAGTAAAATGTTGAGGTTGAGCAGGAGGAGGAATAGGAACAGCCTACAAGGGGAAGGCAGAAACGGCAAGATCCCAGAGCTTATGTCCCTGAGCTGCATTATGCCAAGGAGGGCATATTTGATGCCACTATATTCAGGAGTGCCAAGGCATACGACTTGTATAAGAGATTTCACAAGAAGAGGATCATTGCAGATAGAGGATTCTCTGAGAGGGATTTACAGCACCCCTTGCTGAGAGATGCTATTCGATCTAGGGGCTGGGAGAGGTTTGTACGACACCCAGTTAGTTCATTCTCATGGGAGTTGACTAGGCTATTCTTAGACAATGCTGAGGAGGAGGATTCCTGGATATTCGTAGTCACTGTTCCCATCACTCCACAGCACATTAATCAGATATTTGGAGTTGTTGATGTCCCATACGGCAGAGATTTCTGGGAGCTTGTGATGAGGGCGGAGGACAGAGAGGACAACAGAAAGATGGTGCTGCTGTCCATGTTCGAGGGACAGGAGGATGTCCTCATTTATAATGACGACCCGAGCAGATTGGATGGGCCCCAGATGGACGCCCCTATGTACCAGCTCCTTATGTTTTATAGATCTAGGTTGAGTCCTTCGACTCACACATCTGGACCATCTGCACTAGATCTGTATATGCCCTACTGCATCAAGACTGGAAGTCCAGTCAACATTGGGGAGTTGATATCCTTGGAGTTGAGATAGACACCTGGGGTCTCAAAGAGGTCAGCACTCATGTTCCCTAGTTTGATTTGACTTCTGTGTGCCAAAACAGGGGTAAACATGGACCAGTTTGATAGAGACTGGGAGATGAGGCCTCCAATTCCTTTTTCCAAGAATTTCAAGTTGCCTGGCATACAATGCCAACCTATGATGCTTCCCAGACAGTTGCCTAGGCAGTCACCACCACCAGCTCCATCACAGGGTAGCCAGGAGCATTCTGGGGCTCCATCACAGTCCACTCGAGGCACACGAGGTGGTAGAGGCAGAGGCCTAAGTAGGACTCAGTCACAGTAGTCCCAGCAGTATCAGGGAGAGCTTGATTGGGCTAGGGCATTGCGGATAAACCA
The DNA here is from genome assembly GCA_030278955.1 of Hygrophila difformis. Classification (NCBI taxonomy): domain Eukaryota; kingdom Viridiplantae; phylum Streptophyta; class Magnoliopsida; order Lamiales; family Acanthaceae; genus Hygrophila; species Hygrophila difformis. Next base: position 9,063,789 of record JAOANR010000004.1, on the reverse strand, counting down.
ACAGACAATGATGGCCACCCAACAGAATTGGATGAACACTATGGACGAACAGATGAGGTTGGTAGCTCAGAGGCAATATCTTTTGAGTGATCAGATCGCGAAGAACGCACGAGCCCAGGCCTACCACGCCGCCCGACTGGAGTATTTCATGTCCCAGAGTTTAGGACAGAGATATGTCGCTCCTCAGACACCACCTTTTGAGGATGATGATGATGAGGACTATGCGGGCTCGGGTGATGGTGATGAGGATGGTGATGGTGATGAGAATGGAGATGATGATGAGGCTGAGGATGATGATGCTGGAGATGGGTCTGAGGAAGTAGGAGACAATGAGGATGATGAAGATGATGATTCTGACTGAGCGATGATGGATAGATAGGATTTTGATCGTGATAGTTGACATGTATTGATAGGCCTATGTATTTGTCTATATTGTCTTCATTTTGCTACATTTTAGTTAATTTTCACTTGGACGGTATTGTCTTGAACTCTGTTCCTGCTACTTTGCTATTCTAGATATGTCATTTATGTTATTTGAGTTATTTTGATTATATGAAGCATTAGATAGTTGTCTTTTAGTTTATGATATTATTAGTTGCTTTTAAATTCAATAAAATAGCTCTTGCCGGTATCATGTTAGATTGTGATGTTTTGAACTGTTGAAGAGATCAATGAAGTGTATTTGGATATGATTGAGGTGTAGAAAAAGTAAGATTGGTGATTGTTGATTGATATGGAGATGTTGGACATCATGGGGATGAACTTAGGAAAAACTCATTCTGCCCGAATTTGGCACAGAATGCGCCACACATACTATGTGGCGCCTAAAATTGCCCTCCAGCGACACACTGGCGCCTTGAACACTTAGAAAATTTTCCTTGTTTTCCCTAGAGGCGCCGCATACACTGTGTGGCGCCCAAATCTGTTCCTGAGCGCCACTTTTGGTGCCGCGGATTTAATTTCTCTACAGAATGCACTGCATGCACTATGCGGCGCCACATCCTGCGCCACCGACGCGAGTTTTTGAAAAATCCGCGAATCCAAAAGATTCAAATCATATCTAATCGATTTGTGGGATCCTAAACAACATTATACCGACTCCAAATCATATGTTTAATGTATATTTGGACTTAGATTGAATCAATCACTCCATACCTCAACAAAATCAAGATTTCCACTCTCTTTAAAAAAGGGAAGAACGATCAGTTCTCTTCTAATTCTACCCAATCTGTCCACTTTCTTCTCTTTCGGTCTAATTAGCTTTCTAATACCTGTCCTACCTTCTAAATTGCTGTACAAAGTCATTATTCATGGGACCTAAGAGGAAATCAACTCAAGGAAACAAGATGAACAATGCCGAAAAGAAGCAGAAAGCCAAGGAAGTGCCCCAATCGCAACCCCTTGTTATTAGAGAGCCCGATCCGGAGCCGTCTGCTGTGGGTACTGAAGATATGTTCATGAATGACTTGCTGGTTGCTGATTCTGTGGATGGAAACGAAGTTCCCTTCTACTCTGCTCAACAAGGAGAGGATGATCCACAGCCGGAAGAGGATGAAGTTGAATCTCCGGAAGAAGTTTCACCGGAGGGTCCACGTGGTTCTAAAACCAAGAGAAAAAGTCATAACAGGAAGGACAATACACCCTCTCTGGAGGAACTAACTGGAGACACTTTCAATCCGGCTATTTTCATAAATCAGACAACATATTCATATTATCAAATAATGGTGAAAAGATGGATTATCCAAGACAAAGGCTTCACTGAAGATGACATGGAGCGAGTTTTGGTCCATGATGCTCTGATGAGTCGAGGATGGATGAAATTTGCTGAGCATCCGGACGGAATTTATTCCTGGGAGCTTACTAGGCAATTCCTATGCAATTCCCGGTATGAACACTTTACTTCATGGATTAGGGGAGTGCCTGTACCATATGGTCCCGCCATAATCAATGAACTTTATGGCACTAAGGATGTCTCTTGTCCGGCTACAAAGGAGAAAAACTTTCATGAGCCTATTTATGAAGAGGAAGGAGGACCGGAGTTGGAGAAGATCTTAAAAGAGATGTTTGGGAAGCAAAGAAAAGTTGCCTACATAGGGGAGAACAATCAAAGAGTTGTTGCTACTTTGATGGATGCACCGCTATACCAGATCTACTTGCTCTACAAGCATAAGGTTTTCCCTACTTCACATACTTCACAGCCTAGTGCAGAGGAGTTGTACTTTGTGTATTGTGTGAAGAATGGGTTGCCTATTGATATTGGAGAGATGATCGCACATGAACTGGATAGCATGGCATCTGATGCGGCAAGAACTGTACTTGGATTCCCTGCACTTATTTGGGCACTTTGTGAGAGAGATGGAGTGGATTTAAGCGCTTATGCTCATGATTTGAAACCAAAGCCTCCTATCTCTTTCAAGAATTTCTATACTAAGCCTGGAGTAAGATGTGCAGAGCTAGCTTACCCTACTTCACCTCGTAGGGCACCTACTCATCATGATGATATACCTAGTACATCTGGTACTAGGGCAGAGCCTGCAGAGATTGCAATTAATAGAATGACTTATGAGATTCATCAGCTTAGAGCCGAGATGAAGAAGAAGGAGGATAGTACACAGTCACAGCTTGCACGACTTTCTTCCAGACTTGAGCACTTCATGTCTGAAAGCTTAGGTGATCGATATGCTCCTCCTACTGATTCGAGCTCTAAAGATGGTGATGTTGATCCTAGGGAAGAGGAAGTAGCTGATTCGGATAGATCTTTAGAAATCTAGATTTTTGATTAGATAGGATTGCTCCCTTTTGTTAAATTCGTCATGATTAGATTAATTTTGGTAGTATTTTGCTTATGGCACTTCTATGTAAAAGTTGCTAGAACTTGTGGTATTTTGCTTTTCGTAAATTTATAAATTTAATATTTTAATTAAATCTGTCCATATTCATTTAATTGATAAAAAAATGCTTATAAAGAATTAAAAATCTTAAATTTAAATATTAAAATAATAAAATCTGAGTTTAAATAAATTATGGATGGACTTTAATTATTTTAAATTATAATTTACCATGTGCTCTAATGATTATCTTTTGTATGAGTGGATACCATATAAATATAAAAAGAAGCAGGATATGCCATGAAGAAGTAAGGAAAAAAAGGGGACATCCATGATGATGAAAGAATTTCTAAGATCTAAATACTTCAGGTGTAGTCTTTTCATGTTTTATGTTTAGCAATCTGCATGAAGTATTTTGGTAAGAGCTTAGTTTAGTTTTATTTTACTATTTATTATGCTCTAAATAAAATGGTACATGCATAATAAGAACATATTAATTATGTTAGATTTAAATTGTGCTTTCACAGTGGTGCTATTATTTTGAGATTATCACATGACTACCAATCTAGAGAAAATCCAAATAAGTCTAAATGTTCTGCTTAATCTGATTTTACAACTTAATGAGTATTAGGTTTCTTAGTTTAAAGTCCTAGACTTTGTTAAATTGTTATGCAAGTTATTCGAACTATTGGTGACAATTCTATTTACCTTGCAGAAAACTAATTGATTAATTAGACTAGTTATTTATTTTGTGGAGAGTAATCATTATTTATATATGAATATGCTCATTCCAAGTCTTTTTAAATGCTTAACTAAAATAAAGTCAGAGTAAAACCCCTACATTTGAAAAAAAAAGGTACTCAAATCTTGCAAAAAGAAAAAGAAAAAAATGTTGAAGAATGCAAGATCAAAAAGAAAAAAATATATATTCAAAAGGGGAATTAAATAAAAATTCATAAACTCTTGACTGGATGACTGGCACATATTCGGTGACATGAGTAGCTTTTGGAATTCAACCGTCTACAACTCAGTCAAAGTGTCTAGAATATAGTGAAACCGAGTCATTGATTGAGCATCTTTGAAGACTGGAATAGAAAAGCATATTTACATTATTCACTCTCTCATTTTAAGTGCTATGTGCAATTAATTTGTTTTCTGTATTGTAAGTGTTTTGGACATCTGATTTTAATAACTGATGCATATTAATTTACCTTGTTCAAGCACATTAAACTTTGAACCATTCTTAACTAATTTTGTTGTTGAAATCTATGATTTAGCAGAACTATAGAGACTTCACTTTTATTATCTTGATTGGCAAGTTGATGTGTTAATTGATCTCATTGCTCAAGGGACGAGCAATATTTAAGTGTGAGGATGTTGACGCACCCTGTGAAACCACATTTAAATGAGCTTAAATTATGTTAAAATGAACCTAAAATGCATGCATGTGACCTTATTTTTAGGGTTTTTAATTTATATTTCATGTGGTTTGTAAATATTAATACGTATGGTTAAATTGAGCTTATTTGAGTTCAATTTACCATGTTTTATGCTTTTTAATAAGACTTTGGCAAATCTAATACATTGCAATGATGTTTCAGGCATTAAAATGAGAAAAGAAAGATGTTCGAAGGACAAAGGATGTCAAATTCAGATTTTTCAACACTGGACTATGCCCAGGATCCGCCGCATAGGCATGGCGGCGCCCAAAACTACCTTGGAGCGCCACATCAGGCACCGCATCAACACTTAGAAAAATTTCGGATGGAAATGTTCCAGGATGCGCCGCATGTGCTTGGTGGCACCGAAATTGACCTCCAGGCGCCACTTTAGGCGCCGCAATCAGAAATCATGGAAAATCGTCAGGATGCGCCGACTCTCCTTGGTGGCGCCTAAAACCCCTCTGGAGCGCCACTTTATGCGCCACTGTCGCAGTTTGACAGTTTTCTAACATCCCGAACTCGGTTTTAAATGCCGTTCTTCGTCTTTCTTCTTCATTCAGACTGCATATTTCGACTAAAAACATACTGTAAACATCTAATAATGGGAGAAGAAGGCCGGAAACACAAAATCAAGCCGGAGGAATTGGACAGGATGCTATTATGATCGAGTTCTTCCTATGCTAGGTGTTGCCTTTCTTTTTCTTGCTTTGTAATGTTATGAATTTGCCTCTAAATGTAATCTGCTATCATGTTTCGAATTTGTAGACGGATTTCTATAATGTTCGTGTTAGGAGTGATCTAGAACGGGAGTTCAGAATCACTTTGAAGTATGAATTTATCTTTTTATGGAAGAATTGATTTGATCGATGTTTATGTTGAAATCTGGAATTATGAATAAATGTCGGAATATGTCTAATCTGTATGAACGCCAATCTGCTTGCTGTGTAGAAATAATTTTTTGCATATTTCTGCCAAATCTGCTTTAATCGATCAATCTGTGAGTAGGAGTGATCTGTAGATTGTTCTGATATAACTTGAATATATGATCGATCAATCTGGCCAAATCTATTTTTAGATTATATGCTAGCATAATATTTAATTTACCATGTTTCATCATTATTTTACCATGTTTATTAGATTATTTACACTATTCTGCATAATTAAATGTTAGAATATAATTTTGTGATTTCTGCTTTGCTAAATCGAGAGATAAAAAGTAGAATTAATATTTTAGTACCGGAATTGGGAATAAATTACATTAAAAATAGATTCTGGCATGTGTACAATGATTTGGGAAATGAAAAGTGCCTATTAATTGCTATAGGAAAATTTGCATGCTTGGGAAATACTCAAATTTAGGCCTAGAATAATGATTGCAGAATGTTAGATAATTTAATCAGCTTCCATGAAGTCCGTTTAAGCATAATTTGAACTTTAGTAGATTACTATAATTTTTAATCTTTACAAAATATTTAAAGTTTAAGAAATTGATCTTTTTAGACATTGAAAAATGCTAAATCAATATGCAATTTCTATTTTATATAAAGATGGTAATATTTAAAATATTACAAGCATCTCCCATTTATATTTCCATTAATTAAAATTTTAACTTGCTTTATTTTTAAATTTAAAGTTATTGTTTTTAATTTAATCATCTCTAGAATTAATCAAACTCTTTTAAAATATATAAAATATATTTAATAAACTTTAAACAATTAAAATATTCTCCAGAATGAAATAATATTCTGAAATTCCCTTGGGTTCGACACGGTATTCACCGGTTTTTATTACTTGATGACAACCATCCGCTTGTGGTAAAATATGAGTATTGGAAATCACTCATCAGCTACCGATGAGCAATTTTTCACGACCTGGGCTTTTCCGCCGGACCCTCCGATTCCTTTGCTTGCTGCTGATGCGGCGGGAACTTGGTTCCCGCGTTTGTAATCTGGCTTTTTTTATTTTGCTTCTCTTTTTTTCTCTTTTTTCCTAGCCTGTACTGGCTGTTTCGCCAAAAAAAAAAATTATCACGAGATGGAGGGAGTATTTTTTAATAATAAAAAAATATTAAATTGATAATAATGTACAATTATTTATTTCTTTATAAATAAAAAACGAAAAAAATTGAAAGTGATTGCTAGTAAAGAGGGAATATAGACTTATGTACACTGACAGAGACCCAAATCATATATCTTCTTTATTAAATCCAAAGAAATATCTACAAATACAACAAGTGAACCTGAGTTTATAGCCAAATTTTTTTAGAGAGTTATTCAACACTCAACACCACTGTTCATAAGGAGATTTTTATGAAAGAATTGATAGGTTATTGTTCATAAGAGTATGTTACTGTTTATAAGGGATGTTTTTATATATTATATAGATTACTGAAATAATAATAATAATAATAATAATAATAATAATAATAATAATAATAATAAAAAGAATATAATTTTTGAAATTAATGTAAATTAAAATATTTTCATTGAAATTATCATCTTGAAATAATATTTTTATTGTACATTTTTCAATTCAAGGGTTTCAATGAGTGTGTAATAATAATATACTCAATCGAGTTCATGAGATAATCATTACATGCACTATCTATTTAATTGAATATTTTAACAAATTTAAAATAGGTTAATTTAAAATTATATATTCAAAAGTTTTATAAGTTATAGTACAAAAGCAATATTTTATAATTTATTTAGAATTCAACATAAATTTATAATAAAAATTATATTCAATTTATCATTAATCATTATTAGATTTTTTCGCCCGCGACGCACAGGTATTGAACTTATATATATAGATATGAGGTTATAAATTGAGAATATAAGTTTTTTTAGATTACATGAACTTAACAACAAACATTGCGAAAAATGATTATTCATCAATATGTTGTAACAGACTTTGCTACATCAACATCCTTTTTGTTTTTCAGCTCCCGGCAGTCGGTTGTTTTTTAGCCATGTTGTCGACGTATCACAACCTCGATCATCTTCACAATTCTATCCAAATTTGGAACAAACAATATATTTGCATTATGAAGGTTCTAAAAAATATCATTTAATCCATAATATGTTGTCCATTTTGACTATTTTTTTTTTTTTAGGAAATAAAGCTTTCATTATTAAAACAAAGCAATACACTGTATCTGTTTACATCAGCTTTTACACCACGTTCCTCAATCACTGGCTTATCTTAAAAGGCAAAATGCCAAACAGAACAGACAACCAAACGGCCTGAGGCAAACCAAAAGAAAAAAACACAAAAAATGACAAACCGACATCTATGTCAATCTCCCAACAGCAAGGAAACGGCCCATCTATACAAACTCAAACAACAGGAGTTGGTGCTTGAAAAACAGCCCTTCCTCCTTTGCACCATTACATACCAATTGTACTTCCGTCAATCGCAGGACCTTGCAACCACACCGTTTACCAGACACTATCAGACCTTCTGTTACATACTACACACATTTAAACACCAAAACCCTGTTGGCGATAACCACCACGCATTTATGGACCAGTCTGTCAGCATCAATAATGACTTAGGCCTTCCCCAACCCTCTACCCAAAAAAGCAGGTATTTTGATTGCCACGTCAGCGCCATCTCAAAAGTAAAATACCTCTACCTCTAAAATAAAACTCCTCCCCAATCTTCTACCTCAAAAGTAAGGTATTTAGGGACCCACCTCATTTTATTTAATTATCATTTATTTTATTAACTATATTCATTAATTTTCCAAATTACATTTCTTTAAAATTATATATAATGAAAATTAAAATTATTTAATTTAATAAATATAAAAAACAAAAATGAAAAACAAAATTATTTAAATTAAAATTATTTAATTATTTATTATTATACAATACTTATTGATAATTAATTGTTAATATATTATTATACATTAATTAATTAGTTATTATAATAATATAAAATTAAAAAAAAAATTTTGGTGGCGACTTAAATTTTTTATTAATATATTATTATACATTATTATCTTTCCATACTATTGGTGTTGGCGACTTTTTTTTTTGTTTTTTAATTCCTGTTGGCGATTAATTTCTTTTTTTAAATCTTTTCGTCGCCATTTGAAAAAAGATGATGGCCCACACCACGCACGCGTAATGCCACGACTTATTGTTTGTTCCGCGTGTGTTCACGCTCCCACATTCTCACTCTTTTCTCTCTCTTTTCTTCCCAGGAAGAGAAGTCTCTACCTCATTTTTTTCTCTCCTCCTCCCACAATGGTATCTTCCTTAATTTTTAGGTAGATAATTTTACACGTCAGCCTCTTCTACCTCCCATTGTGGAAGGCCTTACAACCGCACATAAGTGCTCCCTTCTCCAACCCAACTGATCTCGCCTACGGCCACTGTTCAATCTTATCCATTTTGACTACTATTCGTAAAGTTTTTAAAAGAATATTATTTATACTTTTTTTTTTGTTGCGTATACCGGATATATCTAGACCCATTTAAATAGGTCATTCGACAACCCATTTATTAAAAATTCATTTTATGCAAACCAAATTACCATTTATAAAAAAAATCACTTTATTCAAAGGAAATTACCATTTATTAAAAACTCATTTTATTCAAATAAAATTAAGGGCTGCGGGTTGACTAATTTATTTAAAGATTGTAAGAACTCATTTTATTCAAACAAAAATTAAGGGTTGTGGTTGACTAATTTATTTAGAGGTTGTAGGACCTAGTAGTATAGCTTACTCCTCCCTTATTATGTGTATTATGCCCAAAGAACTAATTAAATTGAAGAAAAAGTCAAACCATATGACTAATTTTTACAATTGAAATGAATATCACTATATAATCAAATAAACTTTAAAATTTAAAAGATCAACGTATGAAATTTTCATATAAATTGGGACACCCTATTATTTTTTGGATGTGGGAGGACAATCAACAAAGGGTAGCCGACATTAGGACTCTTATGGGACATTCTATTTTCTTGGCCTCGCAAACTTGGTTTTAGTTTAGGTTTCCTTCAATATTAGTACTATCAATTATCACGAGATGGAGGGAGTATTTTTTTAATAATAAAAAATATTAATTTGATAATAATGTACAATTATTTATTTCTTTATAAATAAAAAACGAAAAAAAATTGAAAGTCGTAGCTAGTAAAGAGGGAATATAGACTTATGTACAGTTGTACACTGACAGAGACCCAAATCATACATCTCCTTTATTAAATTCAAAGAAATATCTACAAATACAACAAGTGTACCTGAGTGTACAGCCAAATCTTTTAGAGAGTTATTCAACACTCAACACCACATATATATAAATATAAAACAAAAAGAAAAGTGTTAGTGGTATTTGGTAAGAATCGGAAAAAGGGATCGGATGGACGACAACAGCGACGAAGGAAGATTATTAGTATATTCTTCCATAGGAGAATTGCCCACCCCACACGATGATCTTCATCTTGATGCTGCTGCCTTGTTCGTCCTTAAATCCAAAGGTAATTAATTCATCACATATATTACTCTTGCCTTTTTATTTTTTATTTTTGTGTATATATATATATATATATATGTATTTTTTTTTCTTGTCTGTTTAATTTCAGTCTTCAGAAACAACATAATTCTTCTTGGGGGATTGAAAGTTTGGTTAAAATTTCACTTACCACCTGGGATTCAAATTGCCTGCAGACTCTTACAGCCTGCTTGTGTTTTAATGACTTATGATATGAGTTGCTTAATTTGGAATCAAAGAATTTCTCCAACAATTTCAAGGGAATTTGGAGCTTCGACTGATGTGGAAAATTAGATTATTTATTTTATTTTGAACCTATATCTAGAAAGCACATCTGATCATACTGAAAGGGCGACTCAATTTCTAATGTTAGAATTTAGAAGAAAGCAAATTACCCAACTCGGGCTGTTTAATTAAAAACCTTTTCTTATTAGTTAATGAAGTATTAGTGTTTGATTAAGTTATAAAGTCAAATTCATTGATGTAATTGATTAAACGAGTTAGCGATAATTTAAGTTTGATATGTTCAATATATTGAATAAATTTACTTTAAATATCTATAATAAATAAAAGAATTAGTTTAATTATTTTAGTGTTTACTTAATCATTATTTATTTCAAACTAAAAAAAATCTCATTTAGTTTATAAGATAAACATTTATTTTAGTGTATTCCGATTATATTGTTGGGACTTGGGATTACACATTCTTGGATTCTAGTACATTATATTGTTGGGACTTGGGATTACACATTCTTGTGTGAACAAATATAATTGTTAAATTTTTTCAAGTCGGTTGACTAATATATATATATATATATATAATATAATATATATATATATATATATATATTTGATTCACCAATATGTTATGTTTAGTAGTTCCCCCAATTTTCTAATGCGACACAAATGAATTTTTGGCAATATTTATTAAGGGAAAAAGGTAATTTTAATCCATGTCATTTACAAACATTCAAATCAATTTCATTTTTTTTCTTCTTATAATTTGCTACTTTGATTAATTGTGTTCAAATTGGGAATGAGAACTCACCCCAGTGCTCAAGTTTCTCAATTCACAACCTATAAATTGGGAGTTCGAATCTCATCCACGTTTAGAAAAAAAAAAAAAAAAATTAATCTCAATCCCATCCACCATAGCTTTGTCGTCTGGGTTTGAAAATTCAACGGACCATTTGATCTCTAAACACTGCCGACACGACATATGGGGATTGAATTAATGGCATGCATATTGAATTTTCAAACCCAAGCCACTGTGGAGTGTGGATGGCATTGACATTAATTTTTGACACATCAGCAAAGTGTGTTTCATAATTAAGCGGCCTCCAGACGGATTTAGACATAATTAATCAAATTAGCGGATCATATGAGCCAAAAAGAAATAATAAAAAAAAATAATAATAAAAAAATGGGCTGATTTGAAATTTTTGTAAAAAGATGGACTAAAATTACCTTTTCTTTCCATATTCATTACTACTATATTAAACTTTGACTCATGGTTACAATAGATATAGACAAAAAAACACTGTGATTATATTCATATAATCTTTTCATTTTATAAAATGATTTTTTCATTATAAATTTTTACTCATATACAAAAATATATATTGGATTACATATACAAATTGAATGTTTGCAGATTAAAAAAAACGCAAGTATATAATGTAATAGGAATACCCAACAAGAGCTTATACATTCATCCAACCACGTTTATATATATAGGATCATGGCTACACTGTGGGTACCATTTGACAACGGCGATTGTGGCACCATCACTCTTAAGCTTGCCATTTGCATTCACCATGTTGGGGTGGATGGGAGGACTCATTTGCCTATCAATAGCCGGCCTAGTTACTTTTTACTCTTACAACCTTCTATCGATTGTTTTAGAACATTATGCACAACTTGGGAGGCGGCAACTTCGCTTTTCTGATATGGCTAATGATATTCTAGGTATGTTGTCATTCCCATGTAGTTATTCTTGCTAGAATTGTAGTAAATAGTTTAAAATCCAGCATAAATTACTTTGCTTGCTTTCTAAGATCGTCGGAAAAAAAAAATTTATTTGAGTAATTTTGATAGGGCCCAAGTGGGGGAAATATTTTGTGGGCCCACTTCAACTGGGAGTATGTTATGGTTCAGTAATTGCTAATATTCTTTTGGGTGGACAAAGTCTCAAGGTACTCACTTACAACTCCCTTTGTTTATTACTCCCTCCGTCCCATATTTATCTTCTTCGACACTGTAGATACGGAGTTTAAGAAAGTTGTATTTTATTATTTTCATGTGTACTTTTTGAGGGGTAAATCTGTCTCTTTTTGTCTTGTAGTGCAATTGTTAGTAAAATTAAGGATTGATTTTTCTGTAAATATATGGACATGTATGGACATTTTAGTAAAAAAAATTCCCTTTTTGGGGTAGGAAGATAAATGTGGGACGTCCAAAAACGGAAAGTAAGAAGATAAATATGGGACGGATGGAGTACTAGTTAAAGTGTGGTTGTTGAATTCATTTGTCCAATTGATATGTTAAAATTTTGCAGTATATGTATCTGCTTACAAGGCCGAATGGAAACATGGAGCTTTACCAATTTATTACAATATTTGGAGGGGTTACCCTAATTATGGCCCAAATGCCATCTTTCCACTCTCTTAGGCACATCAACCTTATCTCCCTCATTCTTTGCCTTGCTTATTGTGCTTGCACCACTATTGGCTCCATTTGTATTGGTAAGAGATTTAATTAAATTTCATCCAGCACATTTTGTGTATAACACATATAAATAAGATAAAAAGAATAAAAATTCTATGCATAAACAGGACATTCGCAAAATGCCCCTGAGAGGGACTATAAAATTTCTACAACAGGACTCAATCACCTTTTTGGTGTGTTCAATGGCTTCTCTATAATTGCTACCTCTTATGGGAATGGAATAGTTCCGGAAATACAGGTGCATGCTTAATTATGTTGCTTTTGTTTTATTATTAGTATGAATAATTATAAATTTAAAGGTCGCCTTATTTTAACAATAAGCGGGGATGGGGACTTACTCTAGTGGTCAAGTCCCCCGACTCTCCACCCGGCCCCTATCTCTCCCGTTTTATCCATTTGTAATTTGTGTGGCATGGGCCTAGGGTTATAAACGAATCAAATATTTTTGATTCGATTCGAAATTATTCGAAATTTTGATATTCGATCAATATTTGATTCGATTGATATTCGATTTATCATAAATTATATATGAATATATAAATTAATTTTACTAAATAATTTAAAATTTTAATTTTAATCACTATATTTACAAATCAATATAAATATATTGATAAATGAGTATTAAAATACTCCCTCCGTCCCACCACACTTGTCCTGTTTGACTTTTTTACACTGTTCATTGTTCAGCTTTGACTCGACTTTATTTCAAGTATATATTTAGAGAAAAATAATCAAGTTGGGTCTTGTTAGAATCGTATGATCATGTAGTTTTATAATATATATTTTGCATAATTTTTCATTGAACATGTTTTGAGATACTAACAGTTGAAAAAGTGCATTGGATTGTGTGCAAAAGTGAAACAAGACAAGTTAAATGGGACGGAGGGAGTATTAAATTTGATCTATAAATCGAAATAAATATTGAAGTTCAATAATTAAAATTAATTTTATTAAGTATTAAATTATCTTAAAGAATAATTCGATTCGATTCGATAATATTCGATAAGTTTATCAAATCAAAGCGAATACTGTAGTATACGATTCGGTTTGTTTACAACCTTACATGAGCCCCACCACTTTTCCTAGCGTGTATAGGTTGGTCTGAAAAAAAACAAAAAAAAAAAAAGCATTAAAACTCATCCATTTAGAGAATGGTTTAAAACTACTTTGAGTTAATTTAAAACAAGACTGAAATTGGAAGTATAAAAAATGGAAGTTTAGCACCCACTTTGTCTAGAATATGGTATTCACGATAGGGTTTGTCCACAAAAATATAAAATAAAATACCATTGTCCTAACAAAGACGTCATATTTAACTTTTTGACACTAATTATTATTCAAGTTTCACTCAATTCTATTACAAGTATATACTACTATTTGAAAAAAAATTGTTGAGTTCAGCCTTGTTAGTTAGATTCGTCTAATCGGATAGTTTTAGAATACATATTTTACATAATTATTATTACTTGTACATATTTTAAGATACTAACGATTAAAAATTACATTGAATTATGTGTCTGGATCAAACATGACATATTTGTTGGGACGGAGAGAGTATTCTTCAAGGGATTCCATTAGAGTTTGCCGTTACAATTACTCCTATTATATTGTATTTTTAAATGAATTTTGCAGGCAACAATAGCACCACCAGTGGCAGGCAAAATGTTTAAAGGATTGTTGGTATGTTATTCTGTGGTCATCTCCACATTTTTCAGTGTAACAGTTTCAGGGTATTGGGCATGTGGAAATCAAGCTCAGCCCTCAATCCTTTCAAATTTCATGGTCAATGGCACACCTTTGTTGCCCAAATGGTTTCTTCTCATTACATATTTGTTCACCCTTGTCCAAGTTACAGCAGTCATCTTGGTAAGAACACTTTATTACCCATATTATGCTTTAACACATTGAAATCAATATTCACTTGTTTGAACATCTTCTCTTATATTATAGTCGATACATTTATATGCCATATGCACATTGTAGGTTTATTTACAACCGACAAATATTGTGATAGAGAAGAAATTTGCAAACCCTAACATGGGTGAATTTTCGCTGCGCAATGTCATTCCACGACTCATTTTTCGATCATTGTCAGTGATCATCGCCACAACTTTGGCGGCAATGCTTCCCTTCTTTGGTGATATCATGGCGATATTTGGCGCATTTGGCTTCATTCCATTAGACTTTATTTTTCCCATGATTTTCTATAATCTGACATTTAAGTCTCGCAAGCGCGGTCTTCTAGTTTGGGGAAATAATATGATTGTTGTCATATTCACCTTGTTGGCTGCAGTTGGTGCAGTCACTTCGATTCGACAAATGGTGATAGATGCAAAAACTTACAAATTGTTTGCTGATATGTAACTTGTGTGTGTATATGTAAATATCGAAACTTATATGAACTTTCATGTTACTGACGTAATTCCGTAAGTGTAGGTAGATACCAAAGTATTAGTGTAAACATGTAAAATTTATTCGTCATAATAAAGAAAACTGACAAGTGCTAAATATTATGTTAGGTATTTATAAGTTCAATGTTTAATGTAATTATGAACATTCAAACGAATATTATTGAACTTAATGAATCTAGTAGGTAAGTAGTTCAGTTTCGATTTTGAAGTTTTTGAGCACACAACCCTTAGCTGGAATTTTGGCTTGCTTGGGAAGGGAATTTCAGAATTTGCACTTGGGTTCAAAAAGAAAGTTGTTGTACGTGTTATGTACTTGAGTATATATGAGCTGCGGAATCAAATTAAAGGATTTGGTTGAGTTTTGATTGAGTTTTGCTCTTTCGAAAACAGAGGCTTGAGCTGTGTATGTGGCTGTTTTCGGGGAGATTTTTGAATGATCAAACGATTGATTCAGGGTTTGGTCTCTTCATACGAATTGCAGTATATTGTCTCTAGTTTCTATAGGTTTTTACGGATTCCAATTTGGATATTTAATGAATCGTGTAGAGCTTGCTAAAGTCATTTGCCAAATTGAGTCAAATTGCACCGAACAATAGCATGAGCAATGGATTTAACCCGCATTGATCCAAAAATTGGATAACTACGGATGGGATCCTATTCCAAAAGCATGGGGGTATGTTCACTATTCTCCATGAGGGCATTCACAACAATAGACAGCAATAGGGTAGTAATGGATTTACTATCTTTCCTTCACCGTTGTAAAAGTCAAAAGTGAAATATCATAATTCGTTCGAGGAGCACTGTCACTACCGCTGCAATTACAGCTTTTGAATTTTTTTAATTTAAAATTTTAATTATAAAAGATAAATGAAAATTTTAAATTATATGTATTGAAAAATAAATAATAAAGTAATGATGAAATATGGGTCCATATACAGTAAAAGTTGGATAGTATTATTGTGGAAAAATTTAATAATACAGATAGTAAAATAGATAAACATTGATGTGGCACATACGTGCAAAAAAATGGGATAGTGTTATTGTGGATGACCTGATATAATTACCAGAATGTAGGATATTACTAGAACATTGGATAGGGTCCAAATTATTACAAGTGGAATAAGTCAATAGTCAAATTAAATATAGAATAAAATAAGCAAGCATAATCGAAGAAATTCAGACATAGAAATCTGATATTTGTTGTAACGTGTGTCGCAATGCATACTGTCTCTGTCTCTACTCTCTCTGATCTTTAATGCTTCTCTCACACCATTGCTGAAATTTTGACTCACCAACCAAATTGACTCCAATTGCTTCATTTGATTGCAACCGTCAAAACAGTGTTCTCTTGTTACTGCTTTTGGTAAGCGGTAAGCATTAAATATCGGAATGTGAGATCCACAACCACATAAATTATACTCCCTCCGTTCCGCGAAAGTTGACGCGTTTTTTTTTGGCACAGTAATTTATGTAGTGGGGTTTAATGGTTAAAAAAATTGAGCTCGGATAAAAAAATTATTTATACGAACTTATTATTTGTTTATTAATCAACTTTAATTTATTTTATCTCAATTATATAAGAAAAGAAATATAATCAAATTTGGTTCAATTATATAATTTAGAAAAATATATTTTATATAATTTAATTATATATAATTTGAAATATTATTTATTAAAATAATAAATTGAATAATGTATCCAAAAGCAACCATAGATAAGTAGTATTTTACTCTTAAGTAAGATTTTGAATACTAGTTCTAACTATATTTGTAAATAAGATTTTGAATTTCGAACTTTATAAATACCAAAAAAAACACTATTTTGAAAAAATCAACCCACTAAACACCGCTATATCTCAAATGCTACTCTTAAAGCTACGCAAAAAAATGCTACTCTTAAAAGATACATAAAGGAATCTATTGATACACTGCAAAATTAAGCAGGAGTCCATTGATACACTACAAAAAAATGCTACTCTTAAAGGAATCTATTGATACATAATTTAAAATAAATAAAGTATTTTATTTTATTAATGGGCAAATTACAAAAAGGGTCTACACGTAGTTTTTTTAAGGAGCCATTTAAGGGTGGGAGCCTATACCATACAAATTCCAAATGGAACAAAGGGCAGGGATAGGGGCCGGGTGAGAATTCGAACTTCCAACCTATACATCCACACGTAGTTTTTAGAAATAGTGTTGCGTTTTAGATTTTATGCCAAAATAATAACTTCATTATGTACACTAAGTTCTGGGGCTGTAATTTGAAGTTACCTCAAGTAGCGTTTAAAATTAGCTGTCAGATTATACTCATCAAATTGCATTTATGACAATTACAAGTACTTTATCGAACACTTATATAAAACTAATAGCTACAGCTGTCAATAGCTCAAATTCACAGCCATAACCCACAACTACAGTTCTCCATACAGAACAAGCTCAATTATTAAATTCAATACTAATATAGTAGGTGTAGACTGATATATGTATTGCATAAATTTAATAATATATGTCTTATATATACTAGTATAATATATACATGTCTGGCCAAATAGTTTGTGAGGGTAGGAAAAAGGGATGGATAGCAACAAGGGAGGAAGCTTATATTCTTCCATGGCAGAATTATCTAAAGAAGGGGAACCTGGAAGACTGCCCACCACACACTCCCAAGATCAGAATCTTCATCATCTTGATGCTGCTGCCTTATTTGTTCTCAAATCCAGAGGTTTCATCACTTCTTTCTTGCCTCTTTTTTTTTTTTTTTTTTTCATTTTTGTTGCTTTATTCTATTCTCGAAAACAAAAATAATTTGTTGACACATGATATGAGATGCTTAATTTGGAAACAAGGTGAAGCTCTGGTTTTGCTGGGCATGTGGAACTCGATTTTGTTGAAATTGTTTCATTTGATGTTGAAAATTTGATTTTTAACAAAGTCCATGGATTCCTTTCTGAACTGTATATTTAAAGGTCTAGTGGACTGGCTCCTCCAAAGAAAAAGTTACTATTAGTTTTCGTCTCCACATAAATTGTTTTTCCAAATGGAAGTGACTTGAAATTTCGAATTCATGTTTTTCTGACATAGTTGGTTCATGTCCAGTTTGATGGTGCTCTTGAAGGGGAAAAGTAATTTCAACATAAGGAATCAGGGATATACTTGCTCTTTTTTTTTTTTTTTTTAGCTACATTTGACATTTTGCTACTGTTCACTCATACACTTTGACTTAAAGTTTTATCATGGTTATATAAGTTAAAATATAGCCAAGTGAGATCTTGTTAGATTCGTCTCGTCTTGTAGTTTTTAAATATCGAACTTTTAGAATTTTTACTTGTGCCGAATTTGAGTTATTAATGGTTTAAAATATGCACTGGGCTGCGTGTTGGGTGAGTCCGTAGCAATCTTTAAGAAACTGAGAAAGTATAAAATAGTAGTATTAAGAAGAATGGGTATTTTATTTATTTATTTATTTTTTAGTCATATTTAATCCATAAATGCACATCTGATATTGAAGGTGTGACTGAAAGTCAAGACTTTTTTGTAATGTTAGAAGATAGACCAAAAGAAATAGCCCCACCACTTAATTGCTTGTTTAATAACCTCATTTAATTACTACTTAGGGTCTGTTCGCTTTTGGGAGCTTTGGTAGATTTAGCTTTTATTTCAAAACAAAGCCTCGTTCTGTAGACTAGCTTTTTGAGAGCTTTCGGAACTTACTTTTCAAATTTAATTAATTTTTCTTTTCAAATTATAATTTTTGACAACTACAGCTACTTATACCAAACACTTATGCAAAAACTGATTGCTACAACTCCCACCGCTCCCAATAGTGACACCTCCCTAAAGCTGCAGCTCGCAGTTACAACCCGCAGCTACAGCTCAACGTGCAGAACGGACCCTTAGTATATTTTAGTTTAGTTTAGCATAATACTATTGAATAAATATTAATTTAACATATTTATGATAAAATTAAAATAAGCTAGACATTATTGCTATTTATTTTAAATTTACAGCCTAATGATATAGTTTTAGTTACTGGATCGTTCATTTTACATCAAACTCAAACCTCATTTAGCAATCTAGCTTATCCAACGAGCATTCAATGAGTGTGTTCCAATTATATATTTAGTTCAACAGGACCAAAATATCATTAAAATAACCAAATAAAAAGGTCTTCATTTTTCGACATTTATACAGGATCATGGTTGCATTGTGGGTACCATTTGACAACGGCAATTGTAGCACCCGCACTCTTAAGTTTGCCTTTCGCATTCACCATGTTGGGTTGGGTCGGAGGTGTCCTCTGCCTATCAGCAGCCGGGCTTGTCACTTTTTACGCATACAATCTTCTATCGATTGTTTTGGAGCATTATGCACACCTTGGGAGGCGACATCTTCGTTTTCGTGACATGGCTCATGATATTTTAGGTACGTTGTTATTGTTAGAATTGTACATAGTTGAAAATATAGAGGTGATTTAAATAGATGTGAGAATAGTGGTCAGAATTGTTTACACATAATAGCATTAATTTTAAACTTGGCACGAAAGAACAACTTCTTTCCGGTTAGATTTATTTTATGTCTGTAATTATTAATTTCCAACACTTAAATTAGTAACAAAAAGAAATTAATTCATCCCTTCAACTAGGGCCCAGGTGGGGGAAATATTTTGTTGGTCCACTTCAACTAGGAATATGCTATGGTGCAGTAATTGCTTGTACTCTTTTGGGTGGCCAGAGTCTCAAGGTACTAGCTACTTACTCCCTTCATTCACAAATTAAACAAATTAAAGTGTGCTTGTTGAATTTGTTTGTGTGATTGTTTGATTTATACTTTGCAGTATATATATTTGCTTACAAGGCCAAATGGAAGCATGGAGCTTTACCAGTTCATAACAATGTTTGGAGGGGTTACCCTAATTTTAGCCCAAATGCCATCCTTCCATTCCCTTAGGCATATTAACCTTGTCTCCCTCATTCTTTGCCTTGCTTATTGCACTTGCACCACTTTTGCCTCCATTTATATAGGTAAAATTTAATTAAATTTGTATTATTCACAGTCTCAATATAACTAATTAAGAAAAGTGTATAAA
Organism: Hygrophila difformis; assembly: GCA_030278955.1. Classification (NCBI taxonomy): domain Eukaryota; kingdom Viridiplantae; phylum Streptophyta; class Magnoliopsida; order Lamiales; family Acanthaceae; genus Hygrophila; species Hygrophila difformis. The sequence continues at coordinate 9,043,786 of JAOANR010000004.1, read as the reverse complement.
CATGCATCAATAAGGACAAAGATCTTATTTATATATGGAAATAACTTGCATGATTTTTTGAAACAGGATATTCGAAAAATGCTCTGGCAAAGGACTACACAATTACTAAAACAGGACTCAATCGTATCTTTGGTGTCTTCACGGCCTTTTCTATAATTGCTACCACTTACGGGAATGGAATTATTCCTGAAATACAGGTGCACGCATATTATATATTTGTTGTTGTTTTTTTTTTTTTTTATAACAATTTTTTTTGAAATTAGAGTTAAAAGTATATATATAGTTCGTTGTATTTTCAAACAAAATTAGCATTAAACTTTAGCGTCTATTTAAAGAATGGCTTAATGCTCATTTGATTTAGTTTAAACTAGATCAAAATTGCATGTACAAAATATGGGATTTTAGCATTGAACATTTTAAGAAGATAGTATTGACAATAAGGTTGTTGCAATGAAAAGGCTTTTCTCAAAGTGAATTTTAACTTGGAGTTTGCTCTTACAATTATTACAAAGTGAATTTTTAAACTTGGATTTTGCAGGCAACAATAGCACCGCCGGTGACGGGCAAAATGTTCAAAGGATTGTTGGTATGTTATTCTGTGGTGATCTCTACATTTTTCAGTGTGGCAATTTCAGGATATTGGGCATTTGGGAATCAAGCTCAGTCCTCAGTCCTTTCAAATTTCATGGTCAATGGCACACCTTTGTTGCCCAAATGGTTTCTTCTAATTACATATATGTTCACACTTGTCCAAGTCACGGCAGTCACCTTGGTAATATATAATATATACTTTACTACATGTATTGTACATTAGTAAACTCAAAATGATACAATATATGAAATGTGCACATTGCAGGTTTATTTACAACCAACAAATGTTGTGATAGAGAAGAAGTTTGCAGACCCTAAGATGGGCGAATTTTCGACGCGCAATATCATTCCACGGCTCATTTTCCGGTCACTTTCTGTGATCATCGCGACAACTTTGGCTGCGATGCTTCCCTTCTTTGGTGACATCATGTCAATACTTGGTGCATTTGGTTGCATTCCATTAGACTTCATTTTGCCGATGATCTTCTATAATGTCACATTTAAGCCTCCCAAACGCGGCCTTCTATTCTGGGGGAATAATGTATTAATGTGATTGCTGTCGTATCTACTGTGTTGGCGGGAGTTGGTGCAGTTGCTTCGGTTCGACAAATGGTTCTAGATGCAAAAACTTTTAAATTATTTGCTAATCTGTAATGTGTATGTAAATATAAATATCAAAACTTATAGTATGAACTTTCATATTATAATCAAGGTGATTAGTTTAGTGTTATTGTAAATTCGTAAATTTATTGGACAATAAGAAACCAAAATACAGTATAATGTAATCGACAAAGTAAATTTATTTGACAATAGAAAACAGGCGGCATACTATTAAATAAAGAATAGTACTCCCTGTCCCGTTATTTGAATTTTTAATTTAATACTCTTAAGTTCTTAACTCAATTTTATTACAAGTGTATAACAAAAATAAAAAATAAAAAGGATACCCAAGTTGAAACTTGTTAGATTCTTACAATTATAGTCCCTCGGTATTTAAATATTTTTTACGGACTTATATTTACGCAATCCAATGCAAATTTTAAACCATTAATAACTCAAATTCGGTAAAAAAAATTCTCAAAGTTCAATATTTAAAAACTACACGACGAAACGAATCTAACAAGATCTCACTTGACTATATTTTAACACTACTATAACTATGATAAAACTTTAAGTGAAAGTTTAGATCAGTAGTTTAGATAACTATGCCATTGTTTAGATCAGTAGTTTGAGCATAAGTTTTGTTCCTTGTTTCATTGATCCCAACATTGAACTTCTTGTTTTAATCTCACTGTTTTGTTTTGCTCTGTTTTTTTCTGAATGGAAACAAAAGCTTCAAATAAAAACTTTAAGTGAAAGTTTGTGCATAAATAATACTCCCCCGTCCCACGAAGTTTGACTCCTATTCTTTTTTTGGGTGTCCCACGAAATTTGATCACTTTCTATTTTTAGAAAAATTAAATTAATATAAATTTGATTAGAATCTTAATTATTGTCAAATTCCATTAAAAATACTTACTTTTACTATTCTGCACAAATTCCAATGTATTTTTCTTTTCTACACAAAGTCCCTTATATTGCTTTAATTCTTAATATTACAAAATTGATACAAATAAAAATTGTATAAAATATATATTCTAAAACTACAATATTAGACGATTCTAACAAGACCACACTTGAATATTTTTCTCTAATTACATCATTACAATAATATTAAGTTAAAGTTAAACAATAAACAATATCAAAATTCAATAGAATCTGTTCACCAAAAAAATTCAATAGAATCTTAAACACAAATATCCACACCACTTTAACTACTAAACTCCACCACCTAAATTACCGTGCCCAAAAATAATGGTTCAATCTTCGTGGGACGGAGGGAGTAGCACATTACAAAATGTAACAAACATTTGAATATGGAGGTAGTGGCACCAAAAGAGTGTGCCGAAACCGAAATGTTATGCCACTAGTGATGGGAAGGCCGAATTGATAGAGAACGACTTTTGCCGAATTGGAAGTTTGAGGGAAAGACCAAATCAGGAAGATTATGGTAAAACAACGGAATGGCGAGAACTAGCAGTGCCAAAATTAAAGAAATAATTTATACGCGAAATCAAATAATTGCCGATGGGAAGTTGCCAAATATGGGCAGAAATTGCCAAATTATGGATGCAATTATAAAAGTCCCCAAATCAAGCAAAGAGAGACACCCACAGAGATCACAACTTAATCGTATCTTTCAGTTTCCTGCCAATTTTATTTTTTATTTCCAGTATTCTTTTACCAGGATTTTGAAGAATTCGAAGCTAGATGTAAATAAAGCGGAGTTCTCATTGATTCAAATGTGAAGAATGTTACAACTGTTTGATACAATGAGTAACAACCACTATATGTAGATGGTAAAAGAGGTAATGGGCCAGACAGATAAACAGACTGAGGCCCACATAATAGACATACGAAGCCCAACTACACTAAGAGACTAGCCCAAAACTGAGACTAAGAGACTAGTCCAATCCTGAAGCAAAGGAGGCCCGAGCAGCATGGTTGACAGAGGTGGCTGAGGTGGAAGGAGGCTATTCATACTCAACATCCCCCCCGCAAGTTGAACCTCTCCAGAGATTCAACTTGGAGCATAAGGACAAGAACAACTTTGAGGGGAGACCTTTAGTGAACATGTCCGCTAACTGATTTGAGGAGGGAAGAAACTGAGGATCGATCAGGCCCTGTTGGAAATAGTCTCGAACATACAAGCATCCTACATCAATGTGCTTTGTCCTTTCATGATGCATGGGATTCTTCACGAGTTGTATGGCAGATGAGTTGTCACAATAGATGGGATAAGGAGAAGGTAGAGGCAGCTTCATCTCAGAAAGTAGGTTGCCAATCCATAGAAGTTCAGCAGCCACTGCACCTAAACTTCGATATTCGGCCTCAGTGGAGCTTCGAGAGACATAGTTCTGTTTCTTGGTTTTCCAGGCCACCAAAGTACCTCCCATGAAGACACAGTAACCAGTTAAAGACTTCCGAGAGACAGGGCAATTACCCCAGTCGGCATCACAGAAACCTCTGAGCTCTAGAGACAGGCCATAGGGATAGAAGAGCCCCACACAAGGATTGTTCCGGAGGTACTGGAGGACTTGGTCAACACCAAGCCAGTGATCTTCAGTGGGCTCGTGCATGTATTGGCTTAGCTGTTTAACTGAGTAACATATATCAGGCAGAGAAAATCCAAGGTAGAGGAGTTTGCCAACAGCTTTTCAGTAGAGATGAGGATCCTGGAAGAGTTTGCCAGATACTCCAAGTGTCTTGTGAGCAGGAGATGGAGTGTGGACCTTAGGATTTGGAGGAACTTCAATTTCAGTCAAGAGATCATGAGTATACTTTTGCTGGGAGATAGAAAGGCCATCTGCGGAGGAAGTATTTCCAATCCAAGAAAGTAGGCTGCCTTTCCTAGATCTTTTATGGTGAATTTCTGATGGAGACTCGTTTTCACTTCTGAGATTTCATGGGGATCAGCCCCTGTGATAAGGATGTCATCAACGTAGACAACTAGAATGACCAGACCAAGGGAAGTGTGTTTGAAGAAGACACACTGATCACAATGGTTTACAAGGTATCCGAGGCCAGTGAGGAAGGTGGAAAGAGCACCATATCATTGTCTAGGAGCCTGTTTAAGGCCATAGAGGGATCTCTTCAGTCTGCATACTTTGCCCTGTGGAACCAGCAAACCTTGAGGACACTTCATGTAGATTTCTTCCTCAAGATGACCATGCAAAAAGGCATTGTTTATGTCAAGCTGGGATAGACTCCATTTGAAAGAAGCAGCAAGAGCAAAAAGTATCCTCACACTTCCAGCCTTAGCTACTGAAGCAAAGGTATCATTGTAATCCTCCCCAAACTTTTGGCTAAAACACTTTGCAACTAACCTGGCCTTGTACTTGCTGATGCTCCCATCAGGTTTGTGCTTGACTCTAAAGATCCATTTGCAACCAATGGCATGTTTGCCAGCAGGTAAGGATACCACATCCCATGTGCCATTAAGTTCAAGTGCCTTGAGTTCTGACTCAATGGCTGTGTCCCAATGAGGAACACCATGAGCTTCATTAAAAGTTCTAGGAACATGTTCCGGATGAATAACTGAGGAGCAATAGTAATCAGCAAGATAAGCAGGCCTTCTGACCACTCTCCGAGGTCTTGCAGGTAGGATTGTATCTGGGACAGTTGTAGCTTGTGCTCCTGGATGAAGTGAATGAGATTGACCTATAGGAGATTGGTCAATAGAGGATGAAGTGTCAAGAGACTCTTCATCAGATGAATGTAAGTCATGTGGCTCAGTGGGAGCCACAAGGGAGTTAGCATCAAGGGTGTGTCTCAATGACTCAGAGGGAGCCAAGGGAGAGTGCACTATTTGCTGAGAAGCATGAGGCTTCTCAGAGGATGAAGTGTGGCTCTGAGGTGCAGTGGGCAACTCATGGAGATTAGGTTGGGTAGATTGGGAAGATGTAGAGAGGTGGATGAATGGAGAAATAGAGTCAGTGTAAGATGAAGACTCAGGAGGAGTGTTGGAGGAATGAGACAGGGAAGAGGGGTGCAAGGGAAATATTTCTTCATAAAATATGACATCTCTAGAGATATGAACTTTCTTAGTGATAAGATCTAACACCTTATGACCCTTTTGATTTGGTGCAACACCCAGATAGATCCCTTTTACACCCTTGGGATCAAGTTTACCAACTGAAGGAAGAGGGATTTTCATATAGCACAGACAACCAAAGGTGTGAAGAAGAGACAAATCAGGTTTAGAGCCGAGGAGAATTTCATAAGGGGATTTCCAGGACAATACTTTTGTGGGTAGACGGTTTATGATATAGGTTGCAGCAAGGCATCCCCCCAATACAATTTGGAAACACCAGATGTAAGCAGTAAAGATCTAGCAACTTGGATTAAATGTTGGTGTTTCCTTTCTACCCTTCCATTTTATTGGGGTGTGTAAGTGCAAGAAGTCTGGTGAGTAATACCATGACTTTGAAAGAGAGACTTGCATTTGAGGTTATAGAACTCTGACCCATTGTCAGACCTCAATATTTTGACAGTTCTATTATAATGCTTTTGAATATGAGTAAGAAACTGAGATAGGAGTGAAGGAGTATCTGACTTATGGTAAAGGAGATAGATCCAAGTTGCTCGAGATGCATCATCAACTATGGTCAACATGTATCTAGAATTTGTTCTATCACAGGGATTAAATGGTCCACACAGATCACAATGTATAAGATCAAATGGTGAATCAGCATGAGAAGCACTCAAAGGAAAAGGCAAACGATGAATCTTGGATAAATGACAGACATCACATGGTAAGGTAGCATGATTATCAAATGTAAGACCTATATGACTCAGTACAGTAGATGAGGGATGCCCAATTTATTATGCCAAATCAGAGTAGACTTGTTAAGGTTTGAAGTAATGGAATTAGCAACAAGAGGTAACAAGTTCTTACTTGAGCTATTCCTAACAAAGTAGAGGTTCTTGGTGAGAGGAGCTTTAAGAAGACACCTTCTAGTTTTCAGGTCCGGCAGAATACATGAATGTGGATTAAACAAAACTGAGCATTGTAGGTCATGCACAAGACGACTGATAGACAAGAGGTTAAGGACTACCCCTGGAACAAAGAGCACATTATGAATCAACAACCCCTCACTAAGCTTAATGGAGCCAATATGTGAGGGATGTTTGGTGGAACCATCTGATGGAACAAGAATTTGTTTGGAAGTGAAAGGCTGAGGGTCAATAAGATATGAAACTTTGGAGCACAAATTGCAACTTGCGCCTGAGTCAAGCAACCAGCAATCACTCAAGAAATGTGAGTCAAAAGTAAGTGAACTACCTGCCATATGGAATGTTCCTCCAACATAGTCCACTGGACTGGTGGCAGCAGCTCCATGTGACCTTGCCAGCTTCTCCAACATCTCTTCAATCTTGGCAATTCTAGCTGAATCAATGGTATGAGTAGAATCACCAGAACTTCCCCCTCTACTCAGTGAACTAGAATCACGGATGATCCCTGCAACAGCTCCAGGTGTAGGTTTTCCTTTCCCTTTCTCATTAAGGGCCTTGTACCAATCGGGAACAACTCCTGATAACTGAAAACAATTTGCCTTTGTGTGACCTTTCCTCTTGCAGTGTTCACAGGTGACATTCTTGTTGGCAAGCTGGAAACACTTGTCTCTAGTGTGTCCAGTCTTTTTGCAGTAAAAGCAGACAATGGATCCTCGTTTCTCAGTGATGTTCTTGTCAATGGTAGCCATAACAAAACCAGTAGAGCCAGGCTCTCCAGAGGTAACTACATTTGCTCCCTTCTGAGCCTCAATAGATTGAACCATTCCAAAAGCCTTACTAACTGTTGGTAAAGGTTTCATGAGTAAGATCTGATTTGTAACATGAGTATAGTCTTCCCTAAGTCCAGTGAGAAATTGAACAAGAAGGTCATACTCATCTGATTCCAGTAGAGCTCTAAGTGTTTCAGCACTACAAGACTTAGGAAAAGGCTTTAAGGCTCTAACATGACGCCATTGTTTCTTCAGATCATTATAGTAGCTAGTAACCGATCTATCACCTTGAGTTAGCACAGCTAATTTTCGCCAAAGTAAAATAACTTGTGGCCCGCTAGTTTGACCATAGGACTCTTCTAACTCATTCCACAACTCATGTGAAGTCTCGCTATATACGAATTGCTCAGATATCTCAGGAGTTAATGAATTTCGCAGCCAGGTTAAAACTAAGCAATCTACTTGTATCCACAAATCATATAAAGGATCATCAATCGGATGAGAAGGAAAAGTACCGTAAAATGAATTTCTCCTTAGCTTTAATCATGAGAGAATTTCGCACATCTACTCGCCAGGTAATCCAATTTGAGCCATCGAATTTCACCGGAGACAGCTGAAGATGAGGTTGATCAGCTGCGGTGAGGAGCAATTCCTTGCAAATCGAAGAATCCACTAGTTTATTTGCAGATGAGTCAGGAGACTCCTTGGTCGCAGACGAATCTGACGAAGGATCAGAGGTCGACATCGAAGAGAACGAACTAGGTAAACTGAACAAATTAGGTAAATCGGTAATCGGAAATGGAGCACAAAGCAAACGATCACCAGGATCGATCGATGCTCTGATACCATGAAGAATTCGAAGCAAGATGTAAATAAAGCGGAGTTCTCATTGATTCAAATGTGAAGAATGTTACAACCGTTTGATACAATGAGTAACAACCACTATATGTAGATGGTAAAAGAGGTAATGGGCCAGACAGATAAACAGACTGTGGCCCAAATAATAAACATACGAAGCCCAACTACACTAAGAGACTACCCCAAAACTGAGACTGAGAGACTAGTCCAATCCTGAAGCAAAGGAGGCCCGAGCAGCATGGTTGACAGAGGTGGCTGAGGTGGAAGGAGGCTCTTCACACTCAACACATTTTATTTCGTAGATTATAGTTGGACTTTCTCTAGTATCGTTAGCTTTGCGAATTTGTATCCGTCCCCGTTGCTTAATTCCTTGTAATTCACACTTGATAGTCTTAATAAAAGTCTTTTAAAATTTACATACACTTGCAAGGGCTATTTCTATTGGATTTTTAATTTGCACCGCCGCATACATACCGACTTTGATTCATTTGCTTTTGCATTAGCGGAGAATCCTTGTGCAACACGTTTTCTCAAGTTCGCCGTGCAGACAATGATATTTTGTATAATTTTTATTGGTATGCAGTTTTGAGATAATACTAATTAAAAAATGAATTGGACTGGACTGCATGTTCAAAATTTTTGGATACAAATTAATTGGAAAAAGGGCATAAGGATCTACTTGTGGAATGCCATAATTTGTGGATTGTCTAAGCTGTTATAAAACTTGAAGGGTTTGAGTTTTTTTGTTTGGAAGGCTTTCTTTTGGAATTTAAAATTCACAATAATAATTTATTCCCCTTGTTTGGATGGATAGCAATTTACGCCTTTTTCTTTTTTTTTTTATTTTTTTTTTTGCATGTACCGAGTATTCTCAAGCCATATTGGACCCAAGATTAATCCGGTGGGTATTAAAGTATTGTATTTCCCAAACCACAATTCTGCATACATATAAGCGCGCTAGACCCGAGACATTTGCTTAAGTTTTCAGAGCCCATACCACTCAGGTAACCGTATTTAGTGAGTTTAGCCTAAATTTTAAATACCCTCTCCTAATTTTTTTAAAATACCCTCTCTCCTAATTTTATACTCCCTCCGTTTAGGGTGGATTTTAAATCCATAGTAAAATGTAGTATTCCACATGTCCCATTTAACTTGTCATGTTTCATTTCTGCACATAATTCAATCCACTTTTTCAACTGTTAATATTCCAAAATATGTACAATAAAAAAGTATGTAAAATATATATTATGAAACTACATGATTACACGAATGTAACAAGACCCAACTCGACTATTTTTCTTAAATATATACTTGAAATAAATAAACAATAAATAGTGTCAAAAAGTCAAACTTGACAGTAAGATGTGACGGAGGGAGTATAATTTAAAATCAGTTCAAATATTTTCCCTTTGTCTCGCTGGTACTCTGTAAAATAATGACCAGAAATATAGGTACAGGATATTAAAATTTAAAATCATACTCCCTCCGTCCCACAATAATATTCCCATTTCATTTATGCACACAATCCAATTTACTTTTTAAATTGTTAATATCTCAAAATATATACAAGTAGAAATTATGTAAAATATATATTCTAAAACTATACGTGTAACACCCCGGATTTGATAACCCAGGCCGGGATGTCACCGCCACACCTCCCTAGCAAGACACGGTTTCTCCGAGCTTGCTAAAGAGATGCAAGGCTATGGTTTTTCAGAATTTTAATTATTCAAACAACCCATTATAATATAATTTAAAAATCATAATATCAAAGTTGCAGCGGAAAGTAATATTTACATATGTATAATGCAGCGGAATTTAAGTATAGGGCCGACATGGCCAAAACACGGGTTAAACAGGCCCGTTCATGCAAGTTGTAATTAAATGCAGGAATTTAAAAATAGAGTTTTTCCCGAATGTTCCCATGTATGCATATGATGATGCATAATCCTCTGAAAGAAAAAGGAAAGAAAATATGGTTTGGTCAGCAAAACGTGCTGAGTAAGTTAACACCTACTATGATCAAGGGGTTTCAAAATCTTTAATTAGATTAAGAAAAACATGTGCATACAAGACATGATTTAAATTTTATTCATCTAATAATAATTTAATTACATATTTGAAAAGACAAGGATTTCCACAAGATCATAATTTAACACACGTATAAAGAGGTTTAATTAAATAATTAAATTTTTACTCCGAGACATGCATACAAACAACTCATCTATCAATTTAAAATTAATAATTTAATTGTGTACTTGAACATGCATTTAATCCATAATAACAACGAAAATTTAAGGACATAATTTTAAATGCATAATTTAAAGACGGGCATAAATAAATAAATACTTAAAAATATTAAATCTTTTATTTCCCCGTTACGTAACCATTTCTCAATATTTTGTATAGCCGGTGATCCGGCGGCCGCAACCGTGTCGTAAGTATCTTGTATAGCCGGTGATCCGGCGGCCGCAGCCGTGTCGTATTTCAAGTATTTCATTGGCCGTTTTGGCACAGTTTCTCATAACATTCACCCTCGGCCGTTTTGGCACGAAGCGAAAAGCTAGGGGGCGTTCTATTGAGCATTTCCCCCTACGTCGGTCACTCTCGGCCGTTTTGGCACGAAGCGAAAAGCTAGAGGGGCACTCCATCGAGCACTCACCCCCTACATAGGTCATACTCGTCCGTCTAGGCACGATGCGAAAAGCTAGAGGGGCACTCTATCGAGCACTCACCCCCTACATAGCCAAGTATCTCATATGTTTTAATTTAGTGTAACGGGATTTTTCAAAAGTATAGATATATCGTATTTCAGGGTCTCGACCGTTTGTTTCGATATTTCAAAATCTCTTCGATTTAAAAATCATTTGACGGCACAGTTTACGCCCTTTTAATTCAAAAATACATTTCAAGTCCAAAAATTCTGATATTTTCACAGTATATCAAAAACACCCTAACGAACAACTTTCGTGTTTTAGCTTTTTCGAAATAAGTTGAGGAAAGATGTCAAAAACCCAGTTCATTGCAAAAATAGTTCACTGTCCAGTTACAGTTTTAACACAGTTTAGAAAATTGACTTTTTGACATACCAATTGGACTCCAAAAATTCTGAAATTTTATATGCACATACTAGACATGATTATCTACAACTTTCATTTAGATTGCAAAGATCAAATCGGACTAGAAAATATAGAAACATGCTCATCAAGTTCGGATATGTTCACAGTCAGGTTTCGAAAAGTCTTATCAAGGCAGTTTATGTTTGATGCGATTTGAAATAGCAAACATCGACGAAAATGTCTGAAATTTTTACACAACCTAGATTAATGTGTTATAATTAAAAGTCTAGTTTTGAGTTTTTCGGTTTGAACTCTCAAAATAGGGGTTTTGGTTCGATTTCAAATCTGTCACAGTTTCAAGTTCGAATCTCAAGGCAGGTTGGTTCTCGGCCGTTTTTGGATATCAAAACGCAATGAAAAATTATGAAAATTTTACACGAACTAGATCTATGTCTTAGGAACGTTTTTTATGTTTTAAGTTTTTCCGTTTGAGCAGTTTTAAGGGTTCGAAAAATTCGCACCAAATCGCTGCGCCGGGGGTTTTTCGTGTTGACAGATTTTAGAGTTACTAAATCTCTATGTTTGGTTGTATTTTACGTCACCCAAAACCAAGTAAGCATTAACTTACAGTGGGGATGATGTCTAGGAGGCCACGGGGTCGTCCGAAATCCACGGGATGTCACGAACGAATCTGCTCAAGTCGATTTCCTCTTCCAACGTCCTCGAACCGAATCACAATCTGGAATACTAAAGATGTTGTTCTCCACGCCTCCTTCGTCGATTCCCGTCGCCGGAAAGTGTTCGGAAAGTCGTCGGTAAGTGAAGAACTTGTGTTTTCGGTTTTTGGGAGAGTTTTAGATGATGGATAAGTTTGAGAGGCTGAGAATGGAGTGGAAATCTGTCAATGATCGTCCTATAGGCCTTTCCCCCGACTGGGATTGGGTTTCCAAAGTCGGGACACGAAAATATGGTAAGAAAATCGCCAAAACGCATCAAGTACAACTGCCTGTGTGGTTGGTGCGGGGTTGGCGCGGTTTATAGCCCAAAACCGCGCGGAGAGCGCGCGGCCTGGTCTGGGCCGTGCGTCCGGACTGGGCCGTGCGATCCCGTCGGGCCTTTCCTCATCTCTTTCGGGTTTCTATCCTCCTACATTTTCGGGCTCGATTTTTCGGGTCACTCCCGGATTATAAATTCTTATCTTAAATTTATCTCGACTCAAATGAATTTTATGTTTGAAATCTTAAGTCCGAAGGTCTCGGGTTCGTCGGCTTCCAATTCGTCGTCTTTTGACTCCCGTGGAATAACTTGTGTAATTAAATTTCTTCCGACTTCACGGGTTCTTGGAATTAGAATTATTTTCCTTCTTGAATTTAATTCCAATTATTTTGACTCAATTCATGGAATGTCTTCGGGCTTCCTTTCCCTCTTTTATTCCATTTTGAATTTTGAATCTATCGGCGTTTCATTTCTGAGCAATAATTTATTGTGATAAATTATTTTCTTCTTCTCGGAGATATTTCAACATTGATCGGAATAAATTTTATTCCTTTGGACGTTGATAAAAATCTGGGGTATTACAATACGATTAGACGAATCTAACAAGACCGAACTCGACTATTTTTTTCAGATATATAATTACAATAATATCGAGTCAAAGTTGAATAATGAACAGTGTCAAAAAGTCAAATGGGAACATTATTGTGGGACGGAGGGAGTACTAGCTAGAGTCCAAATTAATGAATTGAAAAATAAGACAAGCATTAATTAATTGCATGATGCCGCCAGAAAAGTCATGTATAAAAATCATAGGATATTATATATAATAAATGTGAATGTCGGCAGACGAAGGTGATAAATGAAATTTGTTTGTAGTGTCGGCAAAAGGCCTATATAAAGAGGCTAATGTAGAAACGAAACGAACACAGAATTACAATTCAATAATATCTGCTACTTTTACTCTCTCTCTCTCTCTCCTTCTCTCCCTCACATTAATACTCTGCCCTTCTCTCTCTCTCTCTCTCTCTCTCTCTCTCTCTCTCTCTCTCTCTCTCTCTTCATCACTCACGCATTCATTGCTCCCAATTTCTCTTCTGCATCATTATTACTATACCGACTGTATTTTAGTCTCTCACCCCTCATTATTTTGCTACACTACTTATATTTATTCACAACACGTTATCAGCACAAGCCACTGATGGAGCTCTGCCGGAATTTCCTTTGAGGTAACATTTAATCTTTGTATTTCAATAATTATATTATGGCTAACTTGACAAAGCAGGATTTCAGACCATTGATGGTATCTGGAGATAATTATCTATTTTGAAAAATGGATGTTGAAATCCATTTGGTATCAATGGGTCTTGAAAAAATAATTGAAAAAGATAATCAGGCTTCAAACCGAGACCGTGCGAAAGCTATGATTTTCATCTGCCATCATCTTGATGAAGGATTGAAAACACAATATTTAACGGTCAAAGACCCAATTGAACTCTGGGAGAATTTAGAAAAAAGATATGATCATTTAAGATCAATAAATCTCCCTCGAGCCCAGTATGACTGGTTACACTTACGATTCCAGGATTTCAAATCAGTAAATGATTACAATTCTGCTCTGTTTAATATCGTATCACAATTAAGACTGTGTGGTGAGACAGTTACTGATAAACAAATGCTAGAGAAGACATTCTCTACATTCCACCCCTCCAATTCGGTGTTACAGCAACAATACCGAGCACAGGGTTTCACTGAATATTCTGATCTGATTACGTTTTTGTTATTGGCTGAAAAGAATAATGATTTATTATTAAAAAATCATGAAATGAGACCAATTGGCAGTAGTCCATTGTCAGAGTCACATGTGACTGAATCTTCCAGCCGTGGTCGTGGCCGTAGTCGTGGCCGGGGTCAGAGACCTCGTGGCCGTGGGTATAACCGATGTCGTGGGTCAGAGGCACAATGTTTATATTAGGCCCACGACAGACACACGTAATCAGAATCAGGGCAACACCAGAGGTGATGCCCAAAAACAGAATTATGAAGAAGCCAAATGCGATAGATGTGGCCTAAAAGGGCACTGGTACAAAAATTGTCATACCAGAGATCATTGGGTGAAACTTTATCAAGATTCCCAGAGGGAAAAAGGAAAAAGCGTGGTTGAAAAAAACCATGTTGACAGAATGAATTCTGAGGAGAATATGCCCAATATCCCAGAATTTCAAGTTGTTGATTTATATAATGATTTAGTTTAATTGTTATGTTGTATTATTGTTTTTATTACGCTTTGAACTTCTGTATTGTCTTTACTTATGTATGTGTGCTATATTATTGTCTCTGTATTGTAATATTTCACTTATGTTAAATCTTGTTTTAATATTAATTATATCTTGTTTTAATTACAGCAAAATGAGGAATTATAAAAGTGATAATATATGTCTTATTGATAGTGCTTCAATGCACACGATACTAAAAGACATAAGGTATTTTTCTAATTTAAAAATGGGAGATACAAGCATAAACACAATATGTGGTAGTGCAAATATTATACAAGGAATTGGCACAGCCAATCTTATTTTCCCAAAGGGAACAAAATTAATTGTGAAAAATACACTCCTGTCTCCCCAGTCTCGAAGAAATTTATTGAGTTTAAAGATATCCGAGAAAATGGGTATCATCTCGAGACATCGACTCTAGAGAATGTCGAATATTTATTAATAACAAATACCACTCATGGTAAGAAATATGTATTGGAAAAACTACCGGCTCTATCTTGTGGATTGTATATTTCAAAATAAATACAATTGAAAATTATCACTTAGACCACATGTCTAATATTCCCCAAATAAACCAGAGGTTTATTGATGGCCAGAGGCCCACTAATGAATATCATCCCAAAATACCAGATGTCTATTGGAAACCATAGGCTTACTGATAAATATATGATATGGCATGATCGCCTAGGCCATCCCGACTCTACAATGATGAGGCGAATCATTACAAATAGTAATGGCCATTCATTAAAGGGACAAAAATTGCTGCAACATAATGATTATATATGTGTTGCTTGCTCCCAAGGAAAATTGGTTTCCAAACATTCACCAACAAAAGTGGGAACTGAAAGCCCTAGTTTTCTTGAAAGAATTCAGGGTGATATATATGGACCTATAGATCCACCATGTGGACCATTTAAATATTTTATGGTGTTAATTGATGCATCAACACGATGGTCCAATGTATCATTATTATCATCTCGCAACCATGCGTTTGCAAAATTACTTGCTCAAATTATTAAATTACGAGCACAGTTCCCTGATTATACAATAAAAAATATCCGATTGGATAATGCTGGTGAATATTCATCCCAGAGGTTTGATGAATACTGCATGTCAATTGGCATAACAGTTGAGCATCCTGTTGCTCATGTCCATATACACAGAATGGACTTGCTGAATCGCTTATAAAGCGTTTACAATTAATTGCCAGACCATTATTAATGAGATCTGGATTGCCATTGACAGCTTGGGGGCATGCAATATTACATGCAGCAAAATTGGTGCGGATAAGACCCACACATTATCATGAATACTCCCCTATACAATTAACATTTGGGCATGAACCCAATATATCCCATCTCAGAATATTTGGTTGCGCAGTATATGTCCCGATTGCACCACCTCAGCGCACAAAGATGGGTCCCCAGCGTAGATTGGGAATATATGTCGGGTATGAATTGAAACTTTTGACAATTTCCTACACGAGTATTTTATAAAATATATCAAGTTCGAATATATTAATTGAAAAGAGTTATGATTTATGGGAAAGGGGTTTAAGGATATATTCCACTTTTTATTACTCATGTGGGAGACTTTGATCTCAAATGGCGTTGTGGAACTCCCCGGCATGAAACTTTTGACAATTCCATGCTATGGACATCCTTGCCATGAAACTTTTGACAAGTTCCCACTATATGAGTATTTTCTGAAACACAATAATCCAGGTTTTCAATTTTATTTAATGAAACCAAATTATCAAGATGGAGTTGGGATTAGGGATATATTTATAGGTTGTCACGTTTTTATTACTCGTGTTAAGAAACTGTGCCCCCGAAAGCGCACAGTGTCAAAAATTGCAGTAATTTATAGTAAGATCGGATCGTTTACTGGAGGATGTGCGATAGAAGCATGTCCCACGTCGTTTTACTAGATTTTCCACTCGTATTGCTCAAATCGGCTTTGAAGTTGGACTAACAACTACATGACTGAATTTAATCTACATTATGAAAGCAGTTAAATAAACTAAAGAGCATGCTTGTATTGAACCTAAAGAGCATGTGGAAAATAGTTCCACAAAAACAATAAAAACTGTAAATCTATGCTATAGTATCTATGAAGCTGATTCAAAATGATGACAGAAGGGACAGGGAGAAGAATAAAAATTGGACAAGGTTTAGATAAAACATAGTTAAACTTCCATTTTTATACACAGATCTTTGCTTGGGATAATCCTGTCGGAAAGCTAATTCTCATGCTCTCGGCACCATGTTCCCTTTAACAGACAGGTACTTACAGTGTGAGTTTACATGTTCTTAAGACCACAAGTTCTAAGATACCACAGATTCTTAACTGCCCCGGCCAGGGTATGATATTTCATCTGTGGTGGTCAAGCAATACCTGTCAAGTCATCAGTTGAATTGTCAAGTACTGCTATCATTCCCCCGCGTCACACCCAAAGTTTCTAATCAAACCCTGAACTATCCCTTAACTCTCATTCCTAGTAGCAGTTAGAAGATCTAGAGACACATCCCAGTGACCTCTACGAAAGCAATTAAAAGAAAACAGTAAAGAAAGCATTTAAAATCCTATCACTCGGAAGTTTCAAAAGCTTCTTACTGGTAGTAAAAGAAAGCCCCCAGTCAGGATGACCGGATGTGGATCAAGAATTCCCGAATCTCGGTGAACCGCTCGCAGTGTTCACTTTCTTCCGGGTGGTTATGAGATACAAACTAATGAAACGAACTAATAAATTAGTTCGTTCCGGGTGCACTCACTCAGGACTCAAAAATAGGCTTTGGCAGAAGAGGATAGAAGTTGAAAGGAACTCAACCCTATCTTAGAAAATAACCAAGGCCTACGTATTGTTCTTCTAGACTCATCTATCACACTGTATTTGAATCCAAGTGGATCCCATCTTGGTGTGATAGTTAAGACTAAATTCCCAACACACAGCAATTTTGGAAAATAATAAATGTGAAAATCATTTCCTGAACAGGTACTAGACTCTCAATAAGAACACAGACCCTTTCGGTCTAGAAGAGACCTAATCGCTGACCCTGCTTCTAATTTCCCAGAAATTAACCCTTGACAGAATATGAACTAGACATAACTGAGTAATTTATCCCTTACTCAGATCCGGATTTTATAAATGAATTTTTGTTAGAAGTTTAATATGTGGTATCTAATTTAAATCTAGACTTCTATGTCCAAGGGAAGGATCCCAAAATATTATAGACCACAGTAACTGCATAGTAATATCATGCATAAAGATATATGGAAGTGTAAAATTAATCAACCCAAAATATAATGGTGGGTTTAGACAGAACGTGTGACACAGAATGAGGGGGCCGTGAGGCCAAAAGGGTGGCAGTGTAATTAGGTGGAATGCAAACATCTGCTTTCCAACTTCCCAACCACTCGGATGGAGCGAATTTAGACAGCATGAACCCTAAAATGGCAGTGTCGCTACCAGTTGGGCCACTACTGTCTGCGAATTCTGACAAAAACCTACATACTTCCTTTCAGCAATATTCATTGGTCAATATTGACAGATATTAACCAACTTATATTACAGATTGGAATTTGGGTTTGGAAATTAAGATAAAGAGAATAAAACTGTATTCGGACAGTAATTAACCAAGCGGCTACTTCATTTCCCGGTGAAAGGACCGTTCGCCTCACCTTGTTAGTTATTATCCAAACCATGCAAAATAACAAACAGTAGTTAATATACAGATTAAGGGCTACTTCATTTCCCGGTGAAGGGACCGTTCGCCGACATTATTCTGTAATATCTCTCACTGTTTGTTCATACATCACGAAAAAGGATAAACTAGAATAAAAATAAAGACAGTGCCTTGTATGAGAGACATTGGTTTCTCATGCAAGGTCATGGAATCAATCCATAATTAATGTCTTAAATAATCCTTCACTCCATAATTAATTACAGTCCGGATTATCTGCTTAAGGCATTAAGGTTTTGTTTATAGAAAATTGTTTTAGGGAGAATTGAACAAAGATCCTTTAATCAAAGTAATTATCGATCTTAATCATTGCTAATTATGATCTTTAATTATTGACTTAAGGGTTCAATTAATTAATGATGAACATGGAGAAATGAAAATCTGGCAAAGCTGCCAATTACGACGCTATACAGATATTACGACGCTATCCTAGGACAGCATTGTGGGGATAGCGTCGTTATGGATTGGTGATAGAGGTAAGAATTTTGGTGTTTAAATAGTTTATATACGACGCTGAACATGATTACGACGCTATCCTAAGGTAGCGTCGTAGTGTTAGTGTCGTATATGAGGTTTAGAATTGAGGTGCTACGACGCTATGCATGGCCTACAACGTTAAACATGGTTTACGGCGTAAGGTTTAGCGTCGTAGTGAGGAGAGATGGTTTTTAAAGAGGAAGAAGTTGCTACGACGCTATACACTAAATTACCACGCTATCCTAGGATAGTGTCGTAGGTGGATTTTGTGAAAAATAAAGAGTTTTGGGGTCCTACAACCTTAGACAAAAGTTACAACGCTATCAGTGGATAGCGTCGTAGGTCTAGTGCTGTAGGGCAAAATTTTGTTCACATTCTGAGGTAACTACGACGTCAAACTCTGCCCTACGTCGCTATCAGTGGATAGCGTCGTAGGGCGGTTAGCGTCGTAGCTAACTCAGTTTGTGTTGTTGGTTGAGTAATGCAATCTATGCGATTGCAAACCCTGTTTTCAAGTTTATGGTTCATCAGTACAAGAACAGTAATAAAATAAGCAGAAAACAGCAAACCAAAATGTAAAGAAAACATGGCATGATAAACTAAAACACACCCATGAACCACAAACCCAAATACGGGTTTTCAACCATACAAGATACGCAATATGACCAAAAATAAGGAAAATAAAACAGAAAACCCATTTGCAAAAGAAAAAAGGTGACCGAATGGTCATTAAACCAAAATAAAGCAAGTAAATCCATGAAATCATTTCCATTTCATGTTTTTGGGACTCTTTAAAGCTTAACTTCCCATTTTTCATAAAATGGTTTGATAATACCCATCATTTGGGTATTTCAAACCTAAATAAGAGTTTAACAAAACTAAAATAAGAGAAAACAGTATGAAACTGGCTACACTAACATGGAAACATAGAGAAAACCACTAATCTAAACAAAATACAAACTAAACTACGCTAAACTACATGCATAATTTAAATAATACAAGAAAATAAATTCTAACTAACTAACCTACTACACACTGCTCAAGAACTGTAGCTGCCTTCAAGTGTGGAATGTATGAAGTGACAAGACCTGGGAGTCAACACCTCTATATATAGGTGAGAAACCCTAGGCCCATGGGCCCTCAGGCCTTTGAATTTGAATTTTGCAGCTTGGTACGACGCTATACGTGGCTTCGTCGCTATCTTCATTACGACGCTATGGGTACTGCGTCGTAGTCTTCCATCTCGAAACACTCTTTGTCTCCAAATGGACAGCTTACGACGCTATACTCCATTATGTCGCTACACTTGGGTACGACGCTATGCTCGGCCTCGTAGTTCTTCCTTCAAGGTTCTTGTCTCTATTTCTGCCTACGACGCTATACTCGACTACGATGCTATACATGCTCAGCGTCGTAGTTGTGGCTAGCGTCGTAATTACCTGAAAAATTCGACTTTTTGTGGGTTTTCATTTCTTTTCCCATCTTTTTGTTTCCTTTTTCTTTTCTTTTCTTTTTCTCATGTTTTTGGATTTTTCTAACATAAATGTGTAATAAAATTACATATTTATGCATTTCTCATACCAGCTCAATATTTTTACAGATATGCATAAATCAGTCCAATTCTATTGCTTTCTTATTTAATATAAGACCGGAATGCGATCAAATGCCCGTTTCAGACACGGAAATGGATTAAAAATAATGGACATTTCTGGCATTATCAACATCCTCACATTTAATACTGATCGTCCCCGAGCAGTCAGAGTCAATGTTCCTAAGAACACGGACTCTACATATTCAATTCATTTTCGTGGCTTCATAAATTACATTCTTTTTGGATTGGGATAAGACAATCTAAAACTACAAGTATTAAATTCCCTTGATTGCAGTGTTTAATGAAATGATACTTGCTCACTACATCGGGCCTACAAATCAAGCATTATTGTCAATCCTTCATGAACATCATGTTTGAAAGATGCAAAGATTAAGAATGAGAGTTAAGGTATGACACGAACATGTTTAATGAAACAAAGCCTCACATATAAGAGAATCGGAAAACTCACTCAAATCTCAAATGGGGTTTAATCATTGAACGCTCAAAATCAAATTTTAATTAAATTATCCCATAAGCTTGCAATCGGACCAACTCGCCACCGGCTCATTTCCTCAAATCGAGATCATGAGGTCTTATTTAAGGGTTGTAACGTGGCATACGGTTGTAACATTTGGTATGGAAGGGAGTTTAATGGGCTAAGAAGTGGCAAGAATTAATACTATTATAACTTGGCATTTTTATTTAAAAATTTATGATCATCAATATTTCTTCTTTCTTTTGTGCTTCTATTGCATGACATTAGACTAAGTCTAATTGTTTTGTCATTTGCAATTTATTTTTGTTGAATTGAATTCAACACACTTTTTTTTTTGAATCGGTTTATAGCTTACCGATTAACACATTTTTTATGATCATAAATTTAATGCATTTGATAGAATTTATTCGTGCACACTTGGGTTGAATATTTTGGTCTTTATATAGGCTAGGAAAAAATATAGAGGGCTTCAAAGAAAATTAGGCTTGAAGGCTCAAAGTGGTTAATCCTAAAGGGAAAATATTTTTGGGTTTGGATTTCAAAAGAAGGCCAAAAATTTGGTTTTTTCTAAGTGCCTCGATCATGTGCTTGATTTCGGGAATATGGCATGGTCTTGAATCGGTCTCAATCGCAAGTTGTAGTTTCCTTTAATCAAATTGATTCACACATCAAAGAAAATGAGTAAAAGTGACTCATGGCTTAAATTTCACAAGGTTGGATTGATTCTTGTCATACAATATTCTCAAATTTAATCAAAGCTTAATTCTAACAATTTATTCAATCAAAATTTTCAACATGAAGATTTATTACCCAATAAGCTGATCGCATCATTAAATTTTTATAGCTCAAAACCTTAGGAATTTATGTCATGCATATTCTCAATTATATTATTCCAATTTAAAGGTTTGAAAATTTAATCACAAGCCTAAATTCAACATGTGAATTTAGAGCAGGTTTATGCATACTTTTTGCTGGTTATTTAATTTAAAGCAGTAAAGAGGCACTGCTGACATACACAACAGCATATTTTTGGCCTAACAGTCACTTATTCATCTCGGACTGTCAGACATCTTTTTAAGAAGAGAGTAAACAAATAAAGCTTGTTCGCGGATCTCGAAGCTTGAGTTCCATTAAGGGAAAGCGATAAATTACATCATTTACAAGAGATTCTTATGCAGTTAGTGCGAACCTGCATACAAAAGAAGAATTCCCTCATATGATGTTTACATTAAAATAAAAATAAGGCATTTTAGGATTCGTCCCTTCCTCCATTCCTCCGCTCCTAGGGAAAGAAGAATCTGCTCTAGTGGATTAAGCTTGTCAAATTGCAGCGCAGGCACCAGCCGTGATGTTCTTCAAGGGTTGCCCCATTCATTGGGCAGTAGATCCGGTCTGCCTGGCCATGGAACAGGCCAGGGGAGTTCACGTTATTTGCCACCCATCCGAGGGTGTTAGTGGACGTGTAGACAAAGACCGACCTATCAGTTACCATTTTGTCGATCATTTCGATCCCTAGAAGAATTTGGCTTTCCTCATGCTTGCTCATCAACATCAGTCCTCGCACAAAGATTGACGCTTTGTGGTTATCCTCTATCCCTAGTCGCAGCATCTCACAGGCTTGCTCTTCATCCCCTCATGTGAATGCTTCTATTGCTGGGGCGATTTGAAGGTTGAAGTTTTCTGCCTCTATGCATTTCTACAGAAATTCTTCCTTCTGCCTCCGAATACGTTGTTGCCACATTTTCACGGAGGAGAGTTCCAGTTCACACCGCTTGTAGACGATGGTGAGATCGCCTGCGTCCCTCAGCTTCGTGCAAGTCTCCCTAGCTCTGAACACTTCCTTCATTTCATCCTCCCCGATTCGGGAGAGAATTTCTCCTAGCAGCTCTAGTGGCAAGTCCAGCAGCTGGGTCCCTCCGGGCACTGGGTCCGGGATTTGGAAATTGTTGTCCCTGAAAAGACAGAGGGTGATGAATCCAATTTTATAATTTTCTCAAAAATCATTCAAGTTTGGAAATCAACATCCTCACATTTAGAGCTTTGCTCTAGATGTGAGATTATTAAATTTCTAACTTGAATTTTAATATAAAGCATAGGTAAAACAAAAATGGTCATAGACCAAAAATCTTTTTAATGGGCTATAGGGCCCAAAAACTCGATTTTCCATTTTTTAAACAATCCCGAGATGATTGTTGAAAGTGCAATGGAATGGAATGGAACGCGAATCGAGGAATGTGCAATTGGTGACGCGGCGGCTCGGAACTGCTCAACTTGAACTGTTTGGTATTGAGAAATGGCCAGTTCAAGTGATAAAAATAAGGGAAAGATCATTTTTTAATTTTAAAGGGTTGACCAAATTTTTATTTAATAAAAGATGGGATTTTATGGTCCCAATTTTTGGAATTTTCTAAATGATAGCAGTCCACATGATGAGAAGATACTGCTATTTTATTACACTAGTTTATGTTCCATTGGGAACAAAACAAGTTGGTCAATCTTTAAAAAGGAACCGACTTACTATTTTGTCTTTTTCAAAAAGGTCACTTTCCTTTGAAAAAGTGGTAAGCTACCATTGGGTGCTTGTACCATGTTTCCAAAAATAAGCAAACATTTATTCCCAAGAGATTTTTGCATGCTGAGACAGATATGCCAAAAAGAACACCCAAATGAATGCTCCCTTTGTCCACAACAGCAAGCAAAAATCATTATTAACAACAATTAAACCCCAACAGGGTTTCAACAAAAATACCCACTCGAGTTTTTCAAGATCTTAGAAAACTAACAACATCATGGTGCTCAAATTAACACCCTAATGCTCATCAGTTCACTTTTTCAGATTTTGGGGTTTCAAAAATTTTAAACCTTAACAGTTCAAACATCAGGGTTCTTGTGGGTTTTAGAAATCAAAAGTTCCATAAGTTAGAACCTTCTCTACCCTTAACAACAAAAGCACAAAATCAAACATCCATATCCTAATCATGCTCGGCCAACATAGACAGTGCAAAAGGGAAACTGAAACTACTCCCATACTCACAACCGAAAGCCAACAAGACCAAAAATAAGAAAATAAGAAAACAAACAAGGCACAATATGCTATAAAGAAGTTATTTACAAGTATAGACACAAAATGCCAACTAAAATAGCAGAAACAGGGGGAGGGTTCGAGAATGGGAAGGGGAAATGAAAGATCTTACTCCCTTGGGGGAGAGGGAGGCATCAGTCCTAAGTTTGGAAAGAGGCGGAGAAATATGGACATAGTATCCCCTTAATTTTGGTTGAAGAAAAGTAGAGAAGAACTGTGCGTTCTTTCTCAGGAAAAGGGGGTTTGGGAGAAGAGAGTGAAGAGTGAAAATGGGGAAGAAGAAGGGTTGGGGTATTTATAGGCGGGAGAAATGCTGTTACGACACTATACTTGTCCTACGACGCTACACTGGCGTCGTAGGGTGGGTTCAGCGTCGTAACTGGAATAAAGGGAAAAAGTCAACTACGACGCTATGCTATTGCTACGACGCTGGTGTAGCGTCGTAGGTCAATGTAGCGTCGTAGGTCGGGAGTGAGACGAAGGGGTACTACGGCGTTATCCATTTACTACGACGTTATACTAGGATAGCGCCGTAATTAAGGACTGCGTCGTAACTGAGTTGACTCCCGTCAACACTCAGATTTCAGAATTTTCAAAATTCTGCGGACTGGGCCCGAGTAGATGGAATTGGGCCTCAGTTGGTTTTATTTATTTTGGACTTAGAAAATTTTAGTCCAAAACATTTTTATGTTATGATGGGCTGATTTAATAAAATCCCACTTGCATAAAATAGGTTGGATTGATTCCACTTATTTGCAAAAATTATTCCGGATTTTAAATTGCTTTAATTTCCGGAATTATTTTCTTAAATTCATGGGATCAATCCAACCGGGAACCTGGTTTTCTGCTTGTACTTTTCTGCTACTTCTTTTTGGTGGTTCCATGGTTTCTGCAAGACAAATAAATTACCCACGTTAGATTTTCTCCAATTATCAACATCCTCACATTTAGAGTCTTAGTACTCTAAATGTTTAATTGACTTTTGGATACTTTCTGTTTTTGAATTAAAACAATTCATCAATACATGAAATGAAATTTTTATAGTTTTAATGCTGTTTTTATTGAACATAAGCCGGGTCTGCCACTGCTTGGCTCTCCTTCTCCGGATCGTAGTGTCCTATATACTCCTTCAAACGTTGTCCATTTACCACCTGATTTCCTTTTTCAGTTCGGATCTTGACTGCACCGTTCTCAAATACCCCCAACACTTCATATGGCCCTTCCCATCTGGATCTTAGCTTTCCTGGGAACAGCTTCAACCTAGTATTAAACAACAAGACATTCTGGCCAACATAGAAGCATTTAGGCTTAATCCGGCGATCGTGTAACTTCTGGGTCCGCTCTTCGTAAATCCTTGAGCTTTCATAAGCTTGCGCACGTATTTCCTCAATTTCATTGAGGTCCAACTTGCATTTGCCCTGAGCAACTCTTGGATCAAAATTAAGCGTTTTTACGGCCCAGTAAGCTTTATGCTCTAGTTCTACGGGCAAGTGACAAGCTTTTCCGAAGACAAGCCTATAAGGGGACATCCCGATGGGAGTCTTGAATGCAGTGCGGTATGCCCATAGAGCGTCATTGAGCTTACGTGCCCAATCCTTACGGGTTATCCCAACCGTGGCTTCGAGTATATGTTTGATCTCGCGATTTGATACCTCGACTTGTCCACTGGTTTGAGGATGATAAGGCGTGCCTATCTTATGGAGGATTCCAGTTTTTATCATAAGGTTCTCAAAGGATCTATTAACAAAATGTGTTCCTCCATCAGATATTATCACCCTAGGTATGCCAAATCGGTTAAAAATGTTGTTCTTGAGGAACTTTATGACTTGGCTACCATCATTGGTTGGTAATGCGACAGCTTCTACCCATTTGGACACGTAATCGATAGCTACCAAGATATAGTAGTTTCCACAGGATGGTTGGAACGGTCCCATGAAGTCAATGCCCCATACATCAAAGATCTCAAGTGCGAGAATCCCCTTTTGAGGCATCTCATCCCTCTTGGAGATGTTTCCTAATCTTTGGCACCTGTCGCAGGCTTTCACATACACCTTGCAGTCCTCATAAATAGTAGGCCAGAAGAAGCCATATTCGAGTACCTTGTGGGCAGTTCGAGTGGGACCGTGATGACCTACATATTCAGATTCATGGCATTTTTTGGTGATTTGGTAAGCCTCAGACTCAGTCACACACCGTCTGATTATTGAATCAGCGCAGTGCTTGAACAGAAAGGGATTTTCCCAGAAGTAGTTTACTACTTCTTTGAAGAATTTTGCCCTTTTGTATTTCTGCTGGAATGGTGGAACTATCCCACATGCTAGAAAGTTAGCAATGTCGGAGAACCATGGACACGCTTGATCATGCAAATTCAGAGCGAACAACTGTTCATCCGGAAACTCTTCATTAACGGCTTTGTCGTTTTTATCATTTTCTAACCGAGATAAGTGATCAGCAGCACCATTATCTCGACCTCGCATATCTTTTATTACAATGTCAAATTCTTGCAACAACAGCACCCATCTGATTAAACGAGGCTTTGCATCTTGCTTGCTAAACAAGTATCTGAGTGCACTATGGTCAGTGTACACTACAGTCTTTGTCCCGATCAGATATTGTCTGAACTTATCAAATGCAAAGACTACAGCATACATCTCTTTTTCTGTAGCGGTGTAGTTCACTTGGGCTTCATTCAAGGCATGACTTGCGTAATAAATTACGGAATGTCTTCCATCCTTATGTTGCCCTAAAACTGCACCTACTGCAAGACCACTTGCATCACACATTACCTCGAATGGCAGTGACCAATCGGGTGGTTGCACAATTGGAGCAGAAGCTAACATTGTTTTGAGCGTGTCAAAGGCTTGGACACACGCTTCACTTATTACAAAGGGATTTTCATTACAAAGAAGGTTAGTGAGCGGCTTGGCAATTTTAGAGAAATCCTTAATGAATCTCCGGTAAAAACCGGCATGCCCTAAGAAGCTTCTAACCGACTTGATAGAATTGGGGAGAGGGAGATTGGAAATGATGGAAACCTTGGCTGGATCGACCTCAATGCCTGCACGTGAAATGCGATGACCTAACACTATGCCCTCAGTGACCATAAAATGACACTTTTCCCAGTTTAAAACCAAGTTAGTGTCCTCACATCTCTTTAAGATTTTTGCAAGATTGGTCAGACATTCTTCAAACGTATCTCCATATACAGAGAAGTCAACCATGAAAACTTCAATGTACTTTTCGATAAATTCGGAAAATATAGACATCATGCAACGTTGAAAAGTGGCGGGTGCATTACACAAACCAAAAGGCATGCGCCTATAGGCAAAAGTGCCATAGGGGCATGTGAAAGTTGTTTTTTCGTGATCCTCACTGGCGATCACTATTTGATTATAACCTGAATAACCATCTAAAAAGCAATAAAACTCCCTTCCCACCAACCGTTCCAACATCTGATCGATAAAAGGTAAAGGGAAATGGTCCTTGCGAGTGGCTTCGTTCAACTTCCGGTAGTCTATGCAGACTCTCCATCCGGTGACCGGCCGTGTGGCAATTTCCTCCCCTTGTTCATTCTTGGTTATGCACATCCCACCCCGTTTGGGAACAGCCTGCACAGGACTGACCCATTTGCTGTCAGAAATTGGGTATATAATACCGGCATCTAGCAGCTTGATCACTTCCTTTCTTACCACTTCTTGCATGGGTGGGTTCAATCTTCGTTGGGGCTGGCGCGAGGGCTTGAAATTCTCCTCCATTAAAATCCTGTGCAAACAAACAGAAGGGCTTATTCCTTTGATATCAGAAATGGTCCAACCGATTGCACGCACATGATTTTTAAGCACCCCCACCAGAGCATTTTCTTGATCTTGTGTTAGCTTAGCTGACACAATTACCGATAATTTTTTATGTTCTGCGAGAAATGCATACTTAAGATGTTCCGGTAAAACTTTTAGTTCAAGCTCTGGTGGGCATTCCACTGAAGGAAGTACTTTGCGAGAATTAGATGGGGAAATTCAGATTTACCTGTCGGATCCTGCGTCAGCACAGGATCCGCCTCCTCTTGGTCGGCGTCGTCCTGGAACTCGGCACCATCAAATTCCTCCAAATCCCCAGTTTCGGGATCGGCGAAATGGACGGCGCTGCAGTCTTCGTGCTCTTCGCCAGCAGGCTTCAGTACCTGCTTTGAATAGTCATCATCCATCATCATTACAATCTCATTGTCAGAGTCTAGCTCTCTCGCTCTCCTACAGTTTATTTGTAACACCCCGGATTTGATAACCCAGGCCGGGATGTCACCGCCGCATCTCTCTAGCAAGACACGGATTCTCCGAGCGTGCCAAAGAGATGCAAGGCTATAGGTATTGCAAAAAGATTTAAAAACAAGTCCGGAATCTATGTAAAAACAATAAGTACCATCCACACATATGGTAGTAATAATGTATCGCAGCGGAAAAATGTAAAATGGGCCGACATGGCCAAAACTCGGGATTTACATGCCCGTTATGCAAGTATCGTAAAAAGCAAATAAACAATGTTCAATAAATCCATCCCCCAATGCACATGCTATGCATTATCTCCGTACTCTGAAAGAAAAGAGAAAACAACAATTTTATCAGTATATAAAATACTGAGTAAGTCGATCCTAACATAGCAATAAAGGGATTTAATTAGATAATTTAAAATTTCACTCCTAACATGCATTCACAAAATTTAAAGGAAATAATAGTTTTAATTGTGTACTTAAACATATATCTAATCCACAATAACAACTTAGTCATGATATGAAATTTAAAGACATAATTTAAATGCATAATTTAAAGACATGCAAAAATAAATAAATACTTAAAAACATTAATTCTTTTATTTCCCCGTTACGTAACCATTTCTCAGTGTTTTGTATAGCCGGTGATCCGGCGGCCGCAGCCGTGTCGTAAGTATCTTGTATAGCCGGTGATCCGGCGGCCGCAGCCGTATCTGCCATACTCAGTAACACTCCGGAGCCTCGAGAAATCCATACGGACAACCCGAGAGAGTAGGCCATGTATCTCCCGCCGATTGGCATAATATTTCATCAAATTCTCTCGTCCATTATAGGCCCGAAGAGAAAGGCTAGAGGGGCACCCTGCAGAGCACTCACCCTCCACCAAGTATCTCATGTATCGTTTAGATTTAATGTATCGGGGTTTTTCAAAAGTGTAGATGTATCGTATTTCAAATCTTTGATCGTTCGTTTCGAAATTTCAAAACTCTTCGATTTAAAAGTATCTTGGCGTCACAGTTTGCGCCTTTTTAATTTAAAAATCCGTTTTAAGTCCGAAAATTCTGAAATCTTCACACTTTATGAAAAACACCCTAACGAACAACTTTCGTGTTTTAACGTTTTCGAAATAAGTTGAGGAATCATGTCAAAAATCGATTTTACTATGCAATCAGAAATCTGTCCGAACTCAGATATGACACAGTTCAAAATTTCGACGTTTTAACATATCAAATGGACTTCAAAAATTCTGAAATTTTAACCACATATACTAGACATGATTATCTACAACTTTCATTTAGATTGTAAAGATCAAATCGGACTAGAAATTATCGAAACATGCTCATCAAGTTCGAATATGAAAACTGTCAGGTTTTTCGAAAAGTCCTAGTAAACAGTTTATGTTCGGCGCGGTTTGAAATAGCAAACGTTAACGAAAATGTCTGAAATTTTTACACAACCTAGATTTATGTGTTAGGATTAAAAGTCTAGTTTTGAGTTTCTCGGATTGAATCCTCGAAATATGAGTTTTAGGCCGATTACAGAAACTGCACAAGATGGGGTTTTTAAGTTCGATTTTTACGTTTCGTTACATTACGCCTATACCGGACGCCCCGAAATCACCCGTATTGATATGGAAGGCTCAACTTACAGTGATAGAGAGGTTTGGGTCGTCCTAAGGTCGCTGGCTCGTCGAAAATCCTACGAACGGATCTCCTCAACGTCAAGCTTCCGACTTTGGCCACGATTTCGAATCGGACGAAGAAATCCAATGTTAGATCAAGTTTTCGGGTTCAAAAACTTAAATAGAAATCTATGAACGACTTACCACAGATTAGAATACTAGGAATCTTGTATTCAACGCCTCCTTCGTCGGTTTTCGTCGCCGGGAAGTGATCGGAAAGTCGTCGGGAAATCGCCGGAAAGTGTTTTGGCTTTGGAGAGAGTTGAGAGAGTTTGGGAGTGAATGGTGACTGATGAAAATGGTGGAGAGGCTGCCCTAGGTCGCCTAAATGCTTCCCCTTTCGGCCAAAATCCGCTTTCCAAAGTCGGGAGGTCGAATTATGGTAAGAAATCGCCGAAAACGCGCAAGTTGCCAAAACCTGTAGGGCCACGCGGGGTTGGCGCGCCTTTTAGCCAAACCCCGCCCGGCCAGCGCGCGAGACTCGCCTGGACTGCGGTCCGGGCGGGTCCGTGCGATCCGATCCGTCGGGTCTTTTTCTCCTCTCTTTCGGACTTCTATCCTTCCCCGTTTTCGCGCTCGATTTTTCCGGGTCATTTCCGGATTATGCTTCTCATCATAAATTTATTCCGTCTCAATTCGATTTCATGCTTGAAATCCTAAGACCGTCGGTTTTGGTCCGTCGGGTTCTAATTCGTCGTCCTTTGACTTCCGTGCATTTCCGCGTCTACGGGTTCTCGGAAGCAAAACCTTCTCTCCTATTGGATTAATTCCTATTTTTTTTACATTCTAAAATTTACGGGTATTACACTATTACATCAAGTGTGGAACAAGTTCCCTCATGCGGAAACCTCTGCAGCTTGCCCATGTTGAAATTCAGCTCTTCTTCTCCAACAGGAAGCTTGATTTGATTTGAACGTGCATCTATCAGTGCACCGCCCGTTGAAAGGAAGGGACGGCCTAGGATCAGTGGCATCTCATAGTCTTCCTCTATGTCAAGAATGATGAAATCGACAGGAAAGAGTATTCCTCCCGTCTTGACGATCACATCCTTCAGTATCCCAACGGGATGAGTGATTGACCGGTCTGCCAGTTGTAATTTCATTGTAACCGGCTCAATTACTCTCAAGTGAAGACGTTTTGCCATGGCGAGTGGCATAACGTTGATGCTCGACCCCAAGTCACATAGTCCTTTTCCGACACTTGTCTTTACGATGTGGACTGGCAGTGTGATAAAGCCTGAGTCCTCCTTCTTCTCGGGTAGCACTCTCTGGATTATGACACTGCAGCTGCTGTTTACAACCACCACTTCATCCTGGTCGAATTTCCTTTTTCCTAAAATCATTTCTTTAAGAAATTTAGCATAGACGGGCATTTCTGAAATCATTTCGACCAAGGGAATAGTGATCTCAACAGCTTTCAATCTTTCCAGAAATTTCTTGAATTTAAGATCCTGTTCCTTATTTTTAAGACGTGCAGGGTATGGCACCCTTGGCATATATTCATTATCATCTAAATGTTTTTGCGGTGAAGGGTCAGAAATTGTACCTTCACCTTTACCATTTTTAGCCTTGTCTCCTGCAGCTTCAGTCTGCAAATTGGCTGTTTCTCTTTCTGCATCATCTGCTTCTTCATCAGCAGCATTGTTCTTCCCATATTCATTTCCTTTTTCCATATCTTCCTTTCCTTTCGGTCCAGCCAATGTTTTTCCAAATTTCAAAGTGATTGCCTTGCACTGTGGGTTTTTCTCTGCTGCGCTTGGCAATGCTCCCTTGTCCCGTTTTTGCAATTCACTAGCCATTTGAGTTACTTGGGTCTCCACATTTCTGATGGAGGCCTGCAACTGTGTGTTAATCTCCTTCTGACTTGTGATGAAATCAGTCATCAGATTTTCCAGCCTTGATGGAGGCTTTTGGTTCTGATTCTGATTCTGGTTTCACTGGCCCTGATTAGGTATGAACTGTGGCTGGGGTTGAAAGTTCTGGAAGTTTTCGCTAGGCTGCTGGAAATTTTGGTGGGGTCTCTATTGGATTTGAGGCTGAAAGTTCTGGTTTTGGAAATTTTGTCCTCTGTTCTGATTAAATCCTTGATTCTGCTAAGGGTTGAACTGTTGTGGCTTGTTCAGAAGGTGAGAGTTGAGGGCATTGTTGTTGGAATATGACAAATTCGGGTGTCTGTTTGGGAAAGCTCCTGCAAAATTACAGCTTTCAGATACGACCTGTTCACATGTGTCAGTTGCATGAGCACCCTGACACAGTCCACAAATAATATCTGTTTGCTGTCCTTGAGCAGAGCTGCCGGCTCCTTGATTCACAGACAATGCCGCCACTTGCTCTTGCAGCTTCTCAATATCTGTCTTTTCCGCTGTACCTACAGCACAAAGTCCACGGGGAGGGGGTATCATTAGTGCTCTCATCATTCAATCCGGACCTATTCACACTCATTGTTTCAATTTTGGCCCATGCTTGATCCATGGGCATGTGCAACAGGTGTTGTCCTCCTGCAGCATCTAACATATGCTTCCATGCGTGTGTTAGCCCATTGTAAAACTTTCTTAACTGTTCCCATCCCTGAAAACCGTGCTGAGGACATTTCCTTAACAGATTCATAAACCTCTCCTTTGCATCATACAACGATTCTTCAGGCCTCATCTTGAACTCAGAGATCTTTAACCTTCCTTCATCCACCTTCCATTCTGGGAAGTATTTCACCAAGAAATTCCTTACAATATCCTCCCATGTGCTCCTTTGGTTTACTGGCAATGACTTATACCAAGTTTTTGCTCCACTACACAATGAGAACGGGAAAAACATCATCCTAATGGTGTTCTGAGAAACGCCCTGATTCTTAATCGTGTTGCAGAGTTCCAAGAATGTCGCCAAGTGATCATGCGGATCTTCATGATTAGCCCCTACAAAATGGCTATTCCGCACCAGGTTGATCAAAGCAGGCTTGAGTTCGAAGTTCCTGGCCACAATTGGTGCTCTGCCTGGCACGTTTAAGTATGGTTCTATGATTGGTTGTATGTAATCAGCAGCAGCAGGCTGCTGATTGTTTCCTGGGCCTCCTTGATATTGTCCCTGATACTGTCCTTGATATTGGTCATGTGGGTTGAAGTTCTGGTTTAGATAGAAATTCCTCGGATAATTGTGATCTTGCGGGTTTGGATTGAATTGGTTGGGATTCTGATACTGTTGATTCTGGAAGTTAGGGTCATTTTGGAAATTTTGGTTATTGGGGTTGTTTTGGGGATTTGGTGGAGGTACTTCGAAGGGTTGTTGCTCGAGATTTGGTGGGTTTCCACCTCCCTGTATGATCTGAGGAGGGGGATCCTCCAAGTTCTCGTCATCAATGTCTTCTGGGTCCTCTTGGATATTTTGGAGTGGTGGGTTAGGTGGTATGTTTGGGGGAATGCCGTGGTTATCCGCCATGTCTGAGATGTCACTGCTTGTGCTTGGAGAGAGTAGTGCTTGCCTTTCCCGTTCCTTCCTTTGCTTAGCTTCTGCCCTCAGACGACGAGCTGTTTTCTCGATCTCTGCGTTGAACGGGATTTCGGCTGGGGTCTCCTTTCTCTTTTGCATAGAACAACGGTTTCAGCTATGACAGTACCTGCATATTCCCCAGGTTAGAATTGGTTTAATCGTGTATACATATTTATAGATATAAGCTAAATATGAGCAATCATGAATGTAATTCTCTAATAAAACGGCGCTGCATCCTCCCCGGCAACGGCGCCATGAAACTTTTGACAATTTCCTACACGAGTATTTTGTAAAATATATCAAGTTCGAATTTATTAATTGAAAAGAGTTATGATTTATGGGAAAGGGGTTTAAGGATATATTCCACTTTTTATTACTCATGTGGGAGACTTTGATCTCAAATGGCGTTGTGGAACTCCCCGGCATGAAACTTTTGACAATTCCATGCTATGGAGATCCTTGCCATGAAACTTTTGACAAGTTCCCACTATATGAGTATTTTCTGAAACACAATAATCCAGGTTTTCAATTTTATTTAATGAAACCAAATTATGAAGATGGAATTGGGATTAGGGATATATTTATAGGTTGTCACGTTTTTATTACTCGTGTTAAGAAACTGTGCCCCCGAAAGCGCACGGTGTCAAAAATTGCAGTAATTTATAGTAAGACCGGATCGTTCACTGGAGGATGTGCGATAGAAGCAAGTCCCACGTCGTTTTACTAGATTTTCCACTCGTATTGCTCAAATCGGCTTTGAAGTTGGACTAACAATTACATGATTGAATTTAATCTACATTATGAAAGCAGTTAAATAAACTAAAGAGCATGTTGATATTGAACCTAAAGGGCAGGTGGAAAATAGTTCCACAAAAACAATAAAAACTGTAAATCTATGTTATAATATCTATGAAGCTGATTCAAAATGATGACAGAAGGGACACGGAGAAGAATAAAAATTGGACAAGGTTTAGATAAAACATAGTTAAACTTCCATTTTTATACAAATATATTTGCTTGGGATAATCCTGTCAGAAAGCTAATTCTCATGCTCTCGGCACCATGTTCCCTTTAACAGACAGGTACTTACAGTGTGAGTTTACATGTTCTTGAGACCACAAGTTCTAAGATACCACAGATTCTTCACTGCCCCGGCCAGGGTATGATATTTCATCTGTGGTGGTCAAGCAACACCTGTCAAGTCATCAGTTGAATTGCCAAGTACTGCTATCATTCCCCCGCGTCACACCCAAAGTTTCTAATCGAACCCTGAACTATCCCTTAACTCACATTCCTAGTAGCAGTTAGAAGATCTAGAGACACATCCGAGTGACCTCTACGAAAGCAATTAAAAGAAAACAGTAAAGAAAGCATTTAAAATCCTATCACTCGGAAGTTTCAAAAGCTTTGTACTGGAAGTAAAATAAAGCCCGCAGTCAGGATGACCGGATGTGGATCAAGAATTCCCGAATCTCGGTGAACCGCTCGCAGTGTTCACTTTCTTCCGGGTGGTTATGAGATACAAACTAATGAAACGAACTAATAAATTAGTTCGTTCCGGGTGTACTCACTCAGGACTCAAAAATAGGCTTTGGCAGAAGAGGATAGAAGTTGAAAGGAACTCAACCCTATCTTAGAAAATAACCAAGGCCTACGTATTGTTCTTCTAGACTTATCTATCACACTGTATTTGAATCCAAGTGGATCCCATTTTGGTGTGATAGTTAAGACTAAATTCCCAACACACAACAATTTTGGAAAATAATAAATGTGAAAATCATTCCCTGAACAGGTACTAGACTCTCAATAAGAACACAGACCCTTTCGGTCTAGAAGAGACCTAATCGCTGACCCTGCTTCTAATTTCCCAGAAATTAACCCTTGACAGAATATGAACTAGACATAACTGAGGAATTTATCCCTTACTCAGATCCGGATTTTATAGATGAATTTTTGTTAGAAGTTTAATATGCGGTATCTAATTTAAATCTAGACTTCTATGTCCAAGGGAAGGATCCCAAAATATTATAGACCACAGTAACTACATAGTAATATCATGCATAAAGATATATGGAAGTGTAAAAATTAATCAACCCAAAATATAATGGTGGGTTTAGACAGAATGTGTGACACAGAATGAGGGGGCCGTGAGGCCAAAAGGGTGGCAGAGTAATTAGGTGGAATGCAAACATCTGCTTTCCAACTTCCCAACCACTCGGATGGAGCGAATTTAGACAGCAGGAACCCAAAAATGGCAGTGTCGCTACCAGTTGGGCCACTACTGTCTGCGAATTCTGACAAAAACCTACATACTTCCTTTCAGCAATATTCATTGGTCAATATTGACAGATATTAACCAACTTATATTACAGATTGGAATTTGGGTTTGGAAATTAAGATAAAGAGAATAAAACTGTATTCGGACAGTAATTAACCAAGCGGCTACTTCATTTCCCGGTGAAGGGACCGTTCGCCGACATTATTCTGTAATATCTCTCACTGTTTGTTCATGCATCACGAAAAAGGATAAACTAGAATAAAAATAAAGACAGTGCCTTGTATGAGAGACATTGGTTTCTCATGCAAGGTTATGGAATCAATCCATAATTAATGTCTTAAATAATCCTTCAATCCATAATTAATTACAGTCCGGATTATGTGCTTAAGGCATTAAGGTTTTGTTTATAGAAAATTGTTTTAGGGAGAATTGAACAAAGATCCTTTAATCAAAGTAATTATCGATCTTAATCATTGCTAATTATGATCTTTAATTATTGACTTAAGGGTTCAATTAATTAATGATGAACATGGAGAAATGAAAATCTGGCAAAGCTGCCAATTACGACGCTATACAGATGTTACGACGCTATCCTAGGACAACATTGTGGGGATAGCGTCGTCATGGATTGGTGATAGAGGTAAGAATTTTGGTGTTTAAAGAGTTTATATACGACGCTGAACATGATTACGACGCTATCCTAAGGTAGCGTCGTAGTGTTAGTGTCATACATGAGGTTTAGAATTGAGGTGCTATGACGCTATGCATGGCCTACAACGTTAAACATGGTTTAAGGCGTAAGGTTTAGCGTCGTAGTGAGGAGAGATGGTTTTTAAAGAGGAAGAAGTTGCTACGACGCTATACACTAAATTACGAGCAATCCTAGGATAGCGTCGTAGGTGTAGCGTCGTAGGTGGATTTTTGTGAAAAATAAAGAGTTTTGGGGTCCTACAACCTTAGACAAAAGTTACGACGCTATCAGTGGATAGCGTCGTAGGTCTAGTGCTGTAGGGCAAAATTTTGTTCACATTCTGAGGTAACTACGACGTCAAACTTTGCCCTACGTCGCTATTAGTGGATAGCGTCGTAGGGCGGTTAGCGTCGTAGCTAACTCAGTTTGTGTTGTTGGTTGGGTAATGCAATCTATGCGATTGCAAACCCTGTTTTCAAGTTTATGGTTCATCAGTACAAGAACAGTAATAAAATAAGCAGAAAGCAGCAAGCCAAAATGTAAAGAAAACATGGCATGACAAGCTAAAACACACCCATGAACCACAAACCCAAATAAGGGTTTTCAACCATACAAGATATGCAATATGACCAAAAATAAGGAAAATAAAACAGAAAACCCATTTGCAAAAGAAAAAAAGGTGACCGAATGGTCATTAAACCAAAATAAAGCAAGTAAATCCATGGAATCATTTCCATTTCATGTTTTTGGGACTCTTTAAAGCTTAACTTCTCATTTTTCATAAAATGGTTTGATAATACCCATCATTTGGGTATTTCAAACCTAAATAAGAGTTTAACAAAACTAAAATAAGAGAAAACAGTATGAAACTGGCTACACTAACATGGAAACATAGAGAAAACCACTAATCTAAACAAAATACAAACTAAACTACGCTAAACTACATGCATAATTTAAATAATACAAGAAAATAAATTCTAACTAACTAACCTACTACACACTGCTCAAGAATTGTAGCTGCCTTCAAGTGTGGAATATATGAAGTGACAAGACCTGGTAGTCAACACCTCTATATATAGGTGAGAAACCCTAGGCCCATGGGCTCTCAGGCCTTTGAATTTGAATTTTGCAGCTTGGTACGACGCTATACGTGGCTTCATCGCTATCTTCATTACGACGCTATGGGTACTGCGTCGTAGTCTTCCATCTCGAAACACTCTTTGTCTCCAAATGGACAGCTTACGACGCTATACCCCATTATGTCGCTACACTTGGGTACGACGCTATGCTCGGCGTCGTAGTTCTTCCTTCGAGGTTCTTGTCTCTATTTCTGCCTACGACGCTATACTCGACAACGACGCTATACATGCTCAGCGTCGTAGTTGTGGCTAGCGTCGTAATTACCTGAAAAATTCGACTTTTTGTGGGTTTTCATTTCTTTTCCCATCTTTTTGTTTCCTTTTTCTTTTCTTTTCTTTTTCTCATGTTTTTGGATTTTTCTAACATAAATGTGTAATAAAATTACATATTTATGCATTTCTCATACCAGCTCAATATTTTTACAGATATGCATAAATTAGTCCAATTCTACTGCTTTCTTATTTAATATAAGACCGGAATGCGATCAAATGCCCGTTTCAGACACGAAATGGATTGAAAATAATGGACATTTCTGGCCATTATCATGAATCACCATCGATTATTCGATATGTTGAACCATTAACTGGTGATTTATTTACTGCAAAATTTAAAGATTGTCATTTTGACGAATCTCATTTCCCGACATTAGGGTGAGACAGAAATCAACCAAAGAAAGAAAAAGAAATCAACTGAAAAATGCTGTTAGATTTCTTTGATCCTCGTACAAATGATTGTGAACTAGAAGTACAAAAAAATTGTACATTTGCAGAATATTGCAAATCAATTGCCGGACGCATTATGCGACTCTAAAAGAGTAACAAAATCTCTTATACCGGCAGCAAATATTCCAATCAAAATTAATGTCCCAGAGGGACCAATTACAAGTGCCAAAGATGAATCTACTGCACGTTTGAAGCGTGGTAGACCACCAAGTTCCAAAGATAAAAATCCTCGAAAGAAAAGAGGGTCACAAATCATTGAAAATGACAAAATTACAGAAAATATTCCAGAGGAAAAAGAAGCTCTTGAAGAGCAAACAGCTCCAGAGGAGCAGGAACTTGCAGCTCCAAAGGAACATGAAATTGAAAATAATGAAATATCAATTAATTTTGTCACAAGCAGAAATATTTGGAATAGAGATGCAATTATCATAGATAATGCATTCTCATACCATATAGCACTTGACATCATAAATGATGACGAGGATCATGAACCAAAGTCGGTTGATGAATGTCGGAAAAGAAAAGATTGGCCAAAATGGAAAGATGCAATCCAATCTGAATTGGATTCCCTGGCTAGACGAAATGTATTTGGACCGATTGTCAAAACACCAGAAAATATAAAGCCAATCGGATACAGATGGATTTTTGTAAGAAAAAGAAATGACAAAAATGAAATTGTCAGATACAAAGCGAGATTAGTCGCCCAAGGGTTTTCACAGAGACCCGGATTTGATTATGATGAAACATATTCCCCCGTAATGGATGGAATAACATTTAGATATCATATCAGTTTAGCAGTCCATCAAAATCTTGAAATGAGATTGATGGATGTTATTACTGCGTATCTATATGAAAATTTAGATACATCTATCTATATGAAGATCCCAGATGGATTAAAGATGTCAGAGACATATGAATCAAATCATAAACATATGTATTCCATCAAATTACAAAAATCCTTATATGGACTGAAACAGTCCGAGCGAATGTGGTATAACCGACTCAGTGAGTCTTTGTTACAAGAGGGTTATACAAATGACACAATTTGTCCATTTATTTTCATTAAGAAAAATGGACAAGAGTTTGTAATCATTGCAGTTTATGTTGATGATCTCAACCTGATTGGAACTCCAGATGAGCTCCAAAAGGCTATTGAATACTTTAAAAAGGAGTTTGAAATCAAAGATTTTGGTAAAACCAAATCATGCCTTGGTCTTCAAATTGAATATTTAAATAATGGAACTTTTATCCATCAAACAGCCTATACTCAGAGAGTATTAAAGCGATTTTATATGGATAAAACACATCCATTGAGTATTCCAATGGTCGTAAGGTCACTTGATATAAAAAAGGATCCGTTTAGACCACAAGAGGAAGGTGAACAAATTCTTGGACCAGAGGTCCCATATTTCAGTGCCATAGGTGCTTTAATGTATCTCGCAAACTGCACTAGACCAGATATATCATTTGCAGTAAATTTATTAGCGAGATCCAGTTCATCTCCTACAAGACGACATTGGAATGGAATTAAACATATATTTCGCTATCTCCAAGGAACTATTGATCTTGGGTTATTTTACCCAAATGATTCTCGACATGAAATAATCGGCTTTGCTGATGCCGGATATTTATCAGATCCACATAAAGCCAAATCTCAAACTGGCTATGTTTTTACATGTGGTGGTACTGCAATTTCATGGCGATCAATGAAGCAGACTTTGACTGCTACTTCCTCAAATCATGCTGAAATTTTAGCAATTCATGAAGCCAGTCGAGAGTATATATGGTTGCGATCTTTGATGCACCATATATTGAAAAATTGTGGCATAGCTACTGAAGAAAAAATGCATCCAATAATTTTATACAAAGATCATGCAGCTTGTATAGCACAATTGAAGGGATGATATATTAAAGGAGATAGAACGAAACACATTTCACCGAAATTTTTCTACACTCATGATCTACAGAAAAATGGTGAAATAGATGTGCAACAAATCCGTTCAGCTGATAATATTGCAGATTTGTTTACCAAGGCACTACCAACAGCAACATTCGAAAAGTTGGTTAAGAGTATTGGGATGCGTCGACTAAAGAATCTCAACCGATGCTTTGATCAGAGGGAGAAATAAATATACAAGAATCATGCACTATTTTTCCTTCACTAGATTTTTTTTCTCCCAGAGGGTTTTTATCTAGTAAGGTTTTAACGGGGCATATTTTTGTATATTAGACATTCAAGAGGGAGTATTATATATATAATAAATATGAATGTTGGCAGACGAAGGTGATAAATGAAATTTGTTTGTAGTGTCGGCAAAAGGCCTATATAAAGAAGCTAATGTAGAAAAGAAACGAACACAGAATTACAATTTCAATAATACCTGCTACTCTTACTCTATCTCTCTTTCTCTCCCTCACATTAATACTCTGCCCTTCTCTCTCTCTCTCTCTCTCTCTCTCTCTCTCTCTCTATCACTCACGCATTCATTGCTCTCAATTTCTCTTCTGCATCATTATTACTATACAGACTGCATTTCAGTCTCTCACCCCTCATTATTTTGCTACAATATTTATATTTATTCACAACATAGGAGTATATTTAGGGTATGTTATGCACGCAGAGCTGTAGCCGTGAGCTGCAGCTGCGAGCTGAAGCCGTAGGGAGCTGGAGCTGTGGGAGCTGTAGCTGTCAGTTTTATTTAAGGGTCTGTTCTGCATGCAGCTTTTGGGAGCTTTTGAGATCTTTTGGTAGCTTTAGCTTTTAGTTTAAAACAAAAGTCCCGTTCTGCACACTAGCTTTTGGGAGCTTATGAGAGCTTTTGGAAGCTTCCTTTTAGAAGCTATTTGTAGTAGCTTTATAAAATAAGCTCCTAGCTTATTGTTGAGCAATTACAATTTTAACCCAATAACCAACTCACTACCCAATAGTCTACCTGAAAGTTTGTCCTTTTATGTCATTTCATACATTTTTTGACAGCTACAGCTAGTTGTACAGAACACTTAAATAAAACTGACAGCTACAGCTCCCACAGTTCCCTACAGCTCCAGCTTTCTACAGCTCTAGCTCGCAGCTACAGCTCTGTGTGCAGAACAGACCCTAAGTGTTCTATACAACTAGCTGTAGCTGTAAAAAAATGTATGAAATGACATAAAATGACAAAGATTTATGTAGACAATTGGGTAGTGAGTTGGTTATTGGGTTAAAATTGTAATTTCTCAACAATAAGCTACCAGCTTATTTTTTAAAGCTACTACAGGTAGCTTCTAAAAAGAAGCTTCCAAAGAGTATGGATGTAGCTGCGAGCCGTAGGGAGCTGGAGCTGTAAGGAGTTGTGGGAGTTGTACCTGTCAGTTTTATTTAAGTGTTCTGCACAACTAGCTGTAGCTGTCAAAAAATGTATGAAGTGACATAAAAGGACAAACATTTATGCAGACAATTGGGTAGTGAGTTGGTTATTGGGTTAAAATTGTAATTGCTCAACAATAAGCTACCAACTTATTTTTTTAAAGCTACTACAGGTAGCTTCTAAAAAGAAGCTTCCAAAAGCTCCCATAAGCTTCCAAAAGCTAATGTGCAGAACGGGGCTTTTGTTTTAAAATAAAAGCTAAAGCTACTAAAAACTCCCAAAAGCTGCGTGCAGAACAGACCCAAAAGCTCTCATAAGCTTCCAAAAGCTAGTGTGCAAAACGGGGCTTTTGTTTTAAAATAAAAGTTAAAGCTACTAAAAGCTCCCGAAAGCTACGTGCAGAACAGACCCGCCTCTTGTCTGCGTGTCTATTTCTACTCCACACTCAAATTGTTGATTCATAAACCTACTGCAAATCATAGAGTTAAAGACCCAAATCATACATCCATTAAATTATATATATTTCCTTATTTATTGACACAGATGGTGTTTTAACATTGTTCATTAAGTAATTTTAATTCGACTTTTTAATACAATTATATAAGATAAAATATAGTCAAGTAGGATCTTGTTATATTCGTCTAATCACATAGATTTAGAATATCAAATTTTTATAATTTTTATTTGTATGCAATTTGAGTTATTAAGGATTAAAAATGTGTATTGGATTGCGTAAAATGTGGGTCCGTGCCAATTAAAATGGAATGGAGGTAGTATATTATATTGACTTATGGAGTATTTTTATACTTCCACCATTCTCATTTAACTGCACCGTTTGCATAGTAGTAACTTTTTATTGAGTAGCTTTGATCAATTTTTTAACATATTTCTATAGGATAAAACATAGTCAAGTGAGATCTTATTAGATTCATCTAATCACGTAGTTTTAGAATATAATATTTTATAATCTTTACTTATATACAATATGAGTTATTATTAGTTAAAAATATTTATTGGATTGCGTGAAATGCAGAAGTGGTGCAGTTATTAATGAACAGAGGTAAGTACGGTATATATTATGTGTGAGGTTGATAACAGACAAAAGAAAAGGAAACAATGACTTAATTCTTCATTCCAAACCAACAACTCCAATACATTTATACTAGTAACTCACATACAAGTAACTGCAACTCACATACAAGTAATTGACAAAGACAATTACTCTCACATAATAACTGACAATACATATTGCCACTAAGATAATTACTCACACACAATAATTGACAATACTTACTGCCCACTATTATGAAACGTAAACATAAAATTTATTACCACTAATCTATGATTTCTGACAAATCCCCCCTTAAACTGATGTTTGCTAACATTCAGTTTAAAGATTTTAAACTCGATCTTCATTCTTGAGAGCCACCAGAGAGCACATTCCCAATAACTTCACGAGCTTTAAGAATGACTCTCTCTTGAGAGATTTTGTGAACGTGTCTGCAACTTGATCTTCACTCTTGCAATACACCAATTCCAGCAATCCATCATTGCAATAATCTCTCAAAAAGAAACGCCTTACATCAATATGCTTGCTTCGGCCATGTAATACTGGATTTCGAGAGAGCTTGATGGTTGAGATATTATCACAGAAAATTTTTGTAGGTTGGAACTATTTGAAACTCAAATCCTCTAGACGTCTTCGTAACCAAACAACTTGGCAAGCACAACTATTGCTGCAACAAACTCCGCCTCACATCTTGATAATGTTACAATTTCCTGCGTTTTGGATGACCATGAAACCACAGATGTACCAAGCATAAAAACATAGCCCGATGTGCTTTTTCTATCATCTTGATCACTTGCAAAATCACTATCAGTATATCCCAATAAATTAGACATTTCACCCTTCTTGTAAAACAATCCAAGATCTTTCGTTTCTTGTAAATAATGAATGATTCTCTTTGCTGCCAACAAATGCAATTCTGTAGGATTTTCCATATACCTACTAATTAAGCTCACATCATACCGCCTTGTAGCAGTTAGATACATCAAACTACCCGCAATTTATTTGTATTTAGTTGAATTCACTTTCTTTCCACCATGATCCTTATGAAGCTTTAACCCACAATCAGTTGAGTCTGTACAGGATTGCAATTTTGCATTTCAAAATTTTTTAACATTTCATTAGTGTATTTTTGTTGCCCAAGAAAAATGCCTTTATTTGACTGCACTATTTCTATGCCAAGAAAATAATGCATTTTGCCCGGCCCAGGTCTAACAACAATTGATTACGAATTGTGGAAGTTATGATTTAGTAACATTCTATTTTCAATTGATTACCATTCTGTTCTAACAACAAAACATTCTGTTCCGAATTAAAATGAAAGTTTCTTCTTCTCAATAATGAAACTTTTTTACTTTGCTCCACTTATCTTATGAGATAACGCTAGGAGAAATATTTCAAATTCAAATGTCCATTTTCATTAGAAACTCTGCGTATTCAAGCATATTCAGGAATACAATTATTTAAATTTGGAAGAAAGTGAAAAGAAATTATTATGATACAGTAACAATTTTATACTTCCTCCGTTTTTTTTAAAGTTTACACTTCATGTTTTCACGCAATCCAATACACATTTTTAATGCTTAATATCTCAAATTGAATAAAAGTAAAAATTATAAAAATTTGATATTCTAAATATATATGATTAGACGAATCCAACAAGATCTCACTTGACTATATTTATCTTATGTAATTGTGTTTGTTAAAAGTTGAATTAAATCTACTCAATGAATAGTAATTACTATGCAGACGTAAACTTTATTAAAAAAAAACGGAGGGAGTATTATTTAAATTAGCAAAAGACAAAATTATCTCTACATTTCATATAAGCCGTTTAATCAACTTTGTATCTAACGGCTGGAATTGACTACAACATATACTGGAGAAATGGATTCCAGTATATGAACCATATGGGTGTATATGTTATTATAGTATTCAACAACGATCCATGGGACAATATATTTTTAAAATAAATAAATAAATATGATGTGCAATGTACATTTTTATTACATCATTTATCACACCCAGAAAAATATAACCAAAAGTGAGGCCAAACCTACACAAAATTACCCGCATTACAATATGATCACCATATTGAAACATAAACGCAACATAATACTAAGTTGCTAGTGCAGAACCTCGTCATAATAATACTATGGTACAAAAACTGAAAACGTATATTCATATCATAATAATCATATGGTGTAAAACCCGAAAATCTATAAATAAATAATAAATGCAACAATAAAATCTAAAATAAAAATGCAAAATAATAAAATCTAAACTAGATAAAAAAATCAAAATAATAAAATTAAAAATAGATAAAATAAAATATGCAAAATTTTAAATTTTATCTTTCAAATCTCTTAAAAGTGAATATATATGACACGTAGGAGTGGCAATGGGCCGGTTTTGGGGCGGGGAGTAGCATCCCCATCCCCAAAACCGTTAGGATTTTTAATCCCCAAAACCGGCCCAATCCCCGTCGGGGACCTTATCGGGGATCCCCATCGGGGACCATAATTTCCCCGATCCCCATCGGGGACCTTATCGGAGATTCACTTACACCCAACTTTTAATTTTTTTTTTCGGCAATTGGAATGGTCGGAGTTTTATTATTCGAGTCAACTTTCTTTTTTTTTGAAAGATAGACAACTTTTAATATAAAT
Source organism: Hygrophila difformis (assembly GCA_030278955.1). NCBI lineage: Eukaryota > Viridiplantae > Streptophyta > Magnoliopsida > Lamiales > Acanthaceae > Hygrophila > Hygrophila difformis. Next base: position 8,998,960 of record JAOANR010000004.1, on the reverse strand, counting down.
AATATATCAAAACACACATATAAATTATTTAACAATAAACCATAATTAAAATTAAAAGTTCATAATAGTTTCCAATATATAATTAACACACCAAACTAATGGGCTTTAATCAAATATAATATAGAAAATATTAATTATAATATATAAAAATATAAAAATAATATAAAAAACATATCGGGGATAGGCCGGGGCGGGGACTACTTCCCCCATCCCCATCCCCGTCCCCGATAAAATCCCCAATAAGATCCCCAATCCCCGGCCCATCCCCGATAGTAGTCCCCCAAAACCGAACCGAAAATTCGATTTTCGGTTTTCACCATTGGGTATGGGCTTTTTTGCCATCCCTAATGACACGATAGGATGATAGTGAGAATTTATAAGTAAATGATAGATTTTATACACGATAGGCTAAAATTTGTAATCAATAAATAAATAAATGCGAAAAATCTTAAATTAGTAAATAAAAATGCAAAATAATATGGATAAAATAAAAGATGCAAAATTTTAAATTTCAAATTTTTCAAATATTTTTAAATGTGAATATTATGGGAATTCCATATAAATTGGAAATTCCATATATTTCAAAAACTTAAAATATATATTGAATAAATAAATAAATACGAAAATCTAAAATTAATACATTTTAAAATGCAAAAATTTATAAAACTTAGATATTTGAAATGAAGACACCACATTAAATATAGGATGGTTTGTTCACTAATGTTTTAATATATATATATATATATAGATTAATCCGACCGTACCCTTAGGTGATGAGTGTGCAAATTTCATTTTGTCGGGATGTGGACCTAGCCCAAGCGGTTAAGTCCCTTGACTTCCAACGGAAGGTTGGAGGTTCGATTCCCACCGGCCCCATATCCCTCCCTTTATTTCCCCTTTGTAATTGTGTGGCATGGGCTCCCACCACCCCTTTCCAGGCCTTAAATGGCTCCTCCAAAAAAAAATTTCATTTTGTCAAAATGCGTGTAAACTAAGGGTAGAATAAATATAATTTTCCATAACAACTAGGGGTCTGGTGGGGGAATTGAACCATCAACCTAGAGGTTGGGAGTTAGGGACTTGACCACTAGGCCAAGTCATCATCCCTTCAAATGATACAACTTTTTCGTATTTTAGATTCTTCTAATATTTTATATTTTGAAATTAGACAATATGTTTAATTTTGAATAAATAACAAATTACATAATTAATTAATTAATTAATTAATTAATTAATTAATTAATTAAAAAAACCATGGACTAGCCCATCTGGCCCGCAACCTACTGATGTGTGAGGCTGAGCTGAGATATTTATAACTCGTTTGAAAGCGTGCCTAAACGGACAAATTTCGCCCTGCCGGCCTGTCTTGAAACTTTAATTCGAGTTTACTTGAGTTTGCCCTTTTAACAATTATTTTATTGTAAATATTTGCATGGATTTTACAGGCAACAATAGCACCACCAACAACAGGCAATATGTTTAAAGGATTGCTGATATGTTATTCTGTGGTGATCTCCACATTTTTTAGTGTAGCAATTTCTGGGTATTGAGCATTCGGAAATCAAGCTCAAGCCTCAGTCCTTTCAAATTTTATGGTCAATGACATGGCTTTGTTGCCCAAATGGTTTATTTTCATTACGTATTTGTTCACACTCATCCAAGTCGCTGCAGTCATCTTGGTAAGAACACAATATTACTTGTTCTTTAGTAAATTATGTAGAAATTGCTCAATGTGAGCAGCTCGAACAAGGAAGAAGAAGAGCAGGAGTAAGTAACTGTCATTCTCATTAACCAACAAAGAGAGATTACAAAGTTTCTGTACAATCGAGAACTGAGGAAGAAGACCTATTTAAATGGTAAAGTGTTAACACGCCTTTACCAAAACTAACTAGCAATATAATAGGAAAATACATAAAAGCCCCTGACTAACTAGCAACTATAGACAAGTGAACAGCAACACCAACAATGCGACTTCATCCAACTCCAACTGTGTGCTGCGCATGGCCAGCTGCAACACCCTCAACATCCTCAACATCCCCCCCGCAAGATGAAACTTGCCAAAGTTTCAACTTGGAGCATAAGGAGAGAAAAACCTTAGGAGTGAGCCCCTTAGTAAAGATGTCTGCAATCTGCTGTTGGGAAGGAACAAAGAGGGGATCGATGTACTTCTGTTGGTAATAATCGCGCACAAAAAGACAGCCAATATCAATATGCTTGGTCCTCTCGTGGTGAAGAGGATTCTTGACCAACTGAATGGCAGAAGCATTATCACAGAAGATTGGGAAAGGACGAGGTAAATGCAATTTAAGCTCAGTGAATAAAGATCCAATCCAAAGCATTTCAGAAGCCACTGCCCCTAAGCTCCTGTATTCAGCTTCAGTGGAGCTTTTGGAGACAAAATTCTGCTTCTTTGTTTTCCATGCAACAAGAGAATCACCAAGAAAGACACAATACCCTGTAAGAGACTTTCGACTAACGGGACAATTGCCCCAATCGGCATCACAGTAACCTTTTAATTCTAAAGATAAACCAAATGGATAGAACAAACCAAGGTGAGGATTGTTTTGAAGATACTGAAGGACATGGATAACACCTTGCCAGTGGAGAGTAGTGGGAGCTTGCATGTACTGGCTAAGCTGCTGGACAGCATAGCATATGTCTGGTCTTGAGAATCCAAGGTATAGCAATTTTCCAACTGTTCTTCTATACAAATAAGGATCCCCAAACAGAGGGCCATCAGTGCCAAGAGTTCGATGAGGAGTGCAGGGAACATGTGCGTTGGGGTTGGAAGGAAACTCTACTTCCTCAAGAAGATCAGTTGCATATTTGAACTGGTTAACTGAGTAACCAGAGGCTGAGGCATTTATTTCCAATCCAAGAAAATAGGCAGCTTTCCCAAGGTCTTTGATAGTGAATTTCTGATGCAGAAGAGCCTTCACAGATTGGATCTCAACAAGATCATCACCAGTGAGTAATATGTCATCCACATACACTATGAGCACCACCATACCAGATGAGGTAAATTTCAAGAAGATGCACTGATCACTATAAGTAGGTGTGTATCCACATTCTCTGAGAAAAGTAGAAAGAGCACCATACCATTGCCTAAGTGCTTGCTTGAGTCCATAAAGGGATTTTTTAAGCTTACAAACCTGGCCAGAGGTAGATGTTAATCCTTGAGGGCACTGCATGTAAATGTCCTCCTCTAGACTCCCATGAAGGAAAGCATTATTCACATCAAGTTGAAAAATGGACCACTTGAAAGATGCTGCAAGTGCAAAGAGGACTCGAACACTAACTGTCTTTGCAACTGAAGCAAAGGAGTCATTGAAATCTTCTCCAAACTTTTGATGAAAGCCTTTTGCAACTAATCTGGCCTTGTACTTATTAATACTGCCATCTGTGTTATACTTAATTCTGAAAACCCACTTACAACCAATAGGTCTTTTGCCTGGTGGAAGAGAGGTGAGATCCCAAGTATCATTGGTCAATAGGGCACTCAGTTCAGCATCAATAGCTCTATCCCAATGTTCAATCCCATGAGCTTGGTTGTAAGAAGTTGGGACAAAGTCCTCTTCCAAAACTGAAGAGCAAACAAAATCCTTCATCCAAGCAGGTTTCTTAATTTCCCTTCTGGGCCTTTGTGGAGCAATGAGTACTGGAGGTATAGATGTATTTGAGTTCAAAACATTTGAATGAGATTGCACCATTGGAGATGGGGCAACAGAGGTAGGAGCACCACAGGATGCTCCATGAGAGCTGATTGATTTCTGTGTCTCAGTGGGAGAAACAGGAGAGTGATTGACAGGGGTATTGCTCAATGGTTCAGTGGGAACCAAGGGTGAGTGCTCATGAAGCTGAGGTTCAGTGGGAACCTCAGAAGAAGCTTTATAACACTGAGTGGCAGTGGGCAACTCAGCTGGAACATAAGATAAGGGTAGTGTATGGGTAAGAGGTGTAGGAGAGGGAGGTAAAGGTGGTGACTCTTTGAAAGGGAATAGCCTATCAAAGAACAAAACATCTCTGGAGACATGTATTTTCTTGGATGTCATATCCAGGATTCTATAGCCCTTTTGATTAGGAGCAGGGCCTAAATAAACCCCTTTGATTCCCTTTGGATCAAGTTTTCCAGATAGATGAGATGGAAGTTTCATATAAACTAAGCAACCAAAGGTATGGAGAGATGAGAGTTCAGGTTTATGTCCCATTAGAATTTCATATGGTGACTTCCAATCAAGGACTCTAGTTGGTAGGCGGTTTATGAGATAAGCTGAGGTGAGCATAGCATTCCCCCAGTAGGTTTTAGGCACACTAGAGGTTAACAGCAGGCTTCGAGCTACTTGAGTTAGGTGCCTATGTTTTCTTTCTACCCTCCCATTTTGTTGGGGTGTATAAACGCAAGAGGTTTGATGTATGACCCCAAGACTGTGGAAAAGAGAAGCACATTGCTTGTTGCAAAATTCTGAGCCATTATCAGACCTCAGAACCTTGACAACAGCATTGTATTGGGTTCTTATGTAGGCAAAAAACTGAGATAATAGCAAGGAAGTATCAGACTTAGACCTTAAGAGATATAACCAGGTAGCTCTAGATGAATCATCAACAATAGTTAGCATATATCTGTAATGATCTGTATCCAAGGGAGTAAAGGGTCCCCACAAATCACAATGTATCAAATCAAAGTTATTGGAAGCATGAGATGCACTTGAGGCAAAAGGCAATCTGTGAAATTTTGATGTAATACAAATATCACAGGGTATAGTACTAGGTTCATCAGTAATAAGGCCTAGATGAATCATGACCTTGGAAGAAGGATGACCTAGCTTATTATGCCAATCAACAATAGAATCTGAATTACATGATATAGTAGAATTAATAGAATGGGAAATGGAACTCTTACAGCTAGTAATGTAGAGTTTATTCATCAATGTGGCTTTGAGAAATATGTCTTTAGTTTTCCGGTCCTGCAGTGCACAAGAGGTAGAATCAAACACTGCTATACACTTTAAGTCAAGTGTCATTTGACTTATGGAAAGAAGATTTAGGATGACTCCTGGTACATAGTACACATTAGGTACTATGAGTTCATCTCCCAACTTCACAGATCCAACATGTGAAGGGGATTTGATATTGCCATCTGGCAGCATAATGGGATGGAAGGATTTCAAAGGCTGAGGGTCAACTAGAAGGGACACATTAGAACACAAATTACAACTAGCTCCAGAGTCAAGGATCCACTTAGTTCCCAAAAGAAAAGATTCAGAGGTCAGTGAACTACCTGCCAAATCAAAAAATCCTCCAGCAAAGTCGAAAGGTGTAGTGATGTTGGCTCCTCCTTTGTTCTTAGCAAGTTCCTTAATCAGCTCTTCAAGGAGTTTATTAGTCTTTGAAGGTTCAGATTCTGTAGGTGAACCTTGAATGATAGATGTGGAGGTCCCATCTGCAGCAGGAAACTGAGGCATCACGGCTGCTACAATGCCTTTTCCCTTTCCCTTATCTCCAAGAGCCTTGTACCAGTCTGGTACTACTCCAGTTAGCTGAAAACAATTTGCCTTCGAGTGTCCCTTCCTTTTGCAGTGATCACAGTAAGCTGACTTGTTAGCAAGCTGAAAGCACTTCTCCTTGGTGTGGCCAACCTTTTTGCAGTAAGTGCACATAGGGCGTTTGTCTCCTGAGGTCCTGTCACTGCCTGCCTTCTCAGGGAATGCTAATGCAAATCCAGGATTAATATCAACAGTACCAATTCCTCCTTGAATTCCTTTCTGAGCCTCCACACTAGTCACCATTCCAAATGCCTTACCAGCCGAAGGTAGAGGATGCATTAACAAGATTTGGTTGCACACATGAGAATAATCTTCATTCAATCCCATTAAAAATTGCAGAAGGAAGTGTTTCTCATCAGTTTGCATCAAAACTTTTAAGGTTTCAAGGCTGCAATCAGGGCAGGGATCTACAGCTCGATAATCACTCCAATTCATTTTAAGTTCACCATAGTAGCTAGTCACACTACGATTCCCTTGAGTAAGGTTAATCACTTTCTTCCTGAGAGATAAGATCTGCGGACCACTCAATTGACCATAGCAGTCCTCTAAATCAGACCACAAAGCATGACTAGTAGCAGTATGAACAAATTGCCTAGATATTTCAGGAATTATGGAATTTCGTAGCCAGGTAAGAATCAAACTATCAACACACCACCAATCTTCATAAGTAGAATCAGATTCATCAGGACAAGGAAAAGTACCAAGCAAAAATTTCAACTTAGCTTTGATGCGTAGTGCAGTCTGAACCTCGATTCTCCAGGATGTCCAATTTGAACCATCGAGCTTGATTTGAGTCAGTTGGAGATTCGGTTGATCAGAGGACGATAGAACAAGCTCCTTGCAGATCGAAGTAGGAGCTTTAGCAGCTGAAGACGTTTTGATTGGAGTATCTTCAATCGTTTCTTCAATCGCCATAGAAGCGAGTACAAATTCAGATGCAAAACGGAAAAATTAGCGAAAAATTGAGGATCGACGAGCAATCACTGCTCTGATACCATGTAGAAATTGCTCAATGTGAGCAGCTCGAACAAGGAAGAAGAAGAGCAGGAGTAAATAACTGCCATTCTCATTAACCAACAAAGAGAGATTACAAAGTTTCTGTACAATCGAGAACTGAGGAAGAAGACCTATTTAAATGGTAAAGTGTTAACACGCCTTTACCAAAACTAACTAGCAATATAATAGGAAAATACATAAAAGCCCCTGACTAACTAGCAACTATAGACAAGTGAACAGCAACACCAACAATGCGACTTCATCCAACTCCAACTGTGTGCTGCGCATGGCCAGCTGCAACACCCTCAACATCCTCAACAAATTAAAGTATAATATTCCTTTGTTTGACATCTTCTATTATTATAGTCCATATGATACATAGTATGCAATGTGCACATTGTATGTTTTTATTTACAACCAACAAACGTTGTGATAGAGAAGAAATTTGCTAATCCAAAAAAGGGCGAATTTTCGATGCGCAATGTCATTCCAAAATGTTATCATAAATATGTAAAATTTATTCTGTCAATAAGAAAAAGTAGTGTTTCTCAACTATGAAACCATCTTCTATCTTTCTTGCTTCTTTAAATTCCCCAACTTTCATTGGAACATAAAAAGTCACGGGGCATTGCTCAACATGACATACTTCAAACCATAAGAAAAATAAACCAACGCTTGTAATTCCTAGGAACCACATTTAGGCAGATTTTTGCCAAATCTACTACAAATATAAAAAACATTGAAACCAACAAGCATCAGTAAGATCATCAATAGTGTAGTACCGAGTTTTACCTAATTCATCTTCCTGAAAAGCTTAATGTTGTCTGCCTTCAAAATGTCCTTGAGCGGAACGAAGGTAGGAATAAGATTAACACCATCGCGGATCCTAAAAGGATAAGCCTTTTCACATCTAAAACTATTAGTCTTTGGACTGATGCATAATTTTACCTCAACGTTACCGGAGAACATTAAAATCTCTCCATTCCTCAAAACCTGCAGAGGTTTCAGCAAGTCTGGGCTTTTTGCAAAATACCCTGGCACCATATCAACAGCAAATTTTCTGCCCCAATTTCCCTTTTCCATGACCCACATAACCAATTTTTTTCCAGAAAAATAACAAGACAAGCATAGACAACCTTGATACAGTCCGAGGGATATTATCAAGAGTGTGGCATTGTCGCAATGGACATCGGGAAGGTCCATAATCCCAAATTCTTCCCTATCAAAGTCGAAGAATTTTGTGGCAAACTTGCTTGTGTCTGAAGTTGTCCAATAAATGACTCCATTCATGTATGTGGGGCATCGATTTTCACAGTTTCCTGTTGTGTGTGTTCCGTCAATGGCCCTCCATGAATAATCAGAGTTAGACCCAACGTCAAACAATCTGCCTTTTATCACATTTGAACCGTAGTCGTAGAATGTCTTCAAAACCTTGTATTGCTTGCTACCTGGGCTAAACCCTAACCATAAATTTCGCAGTCGGCCTCTGTAGAACCCTTTTTCTTTGGTATGAAGCTCTAGATATTCATTTGTGAGAGGATTCCATGTTGAATAATAAACTCACCCGACAACGCATGCTCCCGCCGTCGTCAAAAAGAGCTGCCACAGCCGTCATCAAAGTAGCCGCAAAGTTTGATTGTAATTAGCTTTCGGATTATGATCTGTAATTTGTCAACAATGGTGTATTTTATATTTTTACATTTGTAATCCTTCCGACTATAAATAGCCGTGTAATGTTAGCGGAAAAATGCAGAACGAGATTTAGAATAATAACATCTAAACTCTCTTCTCCCCAATTCAAAATTCCAACAGAATTGGTATCAGAGCCTGAGCGATCAAACTCAGAGCAAAACAACTTGAGTATAAACACTCAAAATTAAAAGATTTAAGTGTGCTCACCAGTATTTCCTTCGAGTGCTGCCCAGCAGCCTCCGAGCCGCCGCCACAACGCAAGCAGCCACCATCGAGTGCTGCCTCTCTCACAGCAAGCTCTTCGCTGCCTCTAATTGCTGCTCCAGCTCGGCGTCTCCGTCCAACACTACCAACGCTGCCTGAGGCCTGTCACCGATCTGCTGCTGCTGCTCCGACCAGCAAGCGCCACCGACGACCCCGCCGAGAGCACCGCTTGCCTCCAACCTTGCACCGCCGCCGCCACTGCTTGACCCCTGCTGCTGCTGCTGTGTTGATCTGTTGCATGTGTGCCGATCTCAATATCGGTCGTTCCCTCATTCTGCTGCTTTCCAAGGAAGGTGTGAGTGTCAAATTAAATGTTCAAACCAATGAATGCTGGTATGGAATACTATTAAGGAAAAGAAAAGGAGTGGTGATGATAGTGCTGTAGGTGGAACAATTAATTGTTCCAAGTCAACCACGACAAGGCCTTTAATTTTTCAAAAAAGTAGTTGAAAAATTAATAGAGGCGGTGGGAATTTTAAAAAAAAAAAAAGGTAGTGTGGCCGACAAAGTTTCTTTTAAAAAAAAGGTTAGTTTTTAAAAAAAAAATAAAAGAAAAATAAAAGTTAGTGGGGTATATTTTTTTAAAAAAAAAAGAAAAGGTGGGTTGGTAGAGAAGAATTTGTTAAATTGAAAATTTTGGAGAAGGAAGCTGCGCAACAGAAAGGAGATACTGTTCACAATGGCGTCAACCAGTTCTCTTCAATCACAGGTGCCCAAGTTGACAAAAGAAAATTACAGGATGTGGAGTATCCAAATGGAAGCCTTGCTCGGATCCCTTGATGTCTGGGATATGGTGGAAACAGATTTTGCAGAGTTGACATCAACAATAGAAGATGACGATCAATTGAAGGAGATAAAAAAAAAGGAGAAAAAAGCCTTGTTCACAATATACCAAGGCATAGATGAAGCCACATTTGAGTTGATTTCTACAGCAAAAACATCAAAGGATGCATGGGAAATTTTAAAGAAAGCCCACGATGGAGTAGATAAAGTGAAGAAAATCCGGCTCCAATCTTTGAGAGCCCAATTTGAAACTCTACAACAAAGCAGATCAGAAGCCGTCTCAGATTACTTCTCCCGAGTAATTTCCGTTGTTCATCAAATGAGACAGAATGGCGAAGAGATCAAAGATGTTCGTGTTGTGGAGAAGATCTTGAGGTCCCTAGACCCAAAATTCAACTTTATCGTTGTTGCCATCGAAGAATCAAAAAATCTCGAGGCAATGACAATTGAAGAATTAATGGGCTCTTTACAAGCCCATGAGCATCGACTCTTCAAAAAGGGAGACGAACAATCTTTGGAGCAAGCACTGCAAACGAAATTGTCGTTTAAAAGAAATAATGCTGTCAGAGGAAGTCCACAACGTGGACGTTATCAAACACAGAGAGGAAGAGATGGCCGAGTCAACAATCGCTATGATCAGAATCGAATCAATAATGGCGAAAATAATGGAGGAAATGAACGTGGCCAGAATATCAATCGAGGCCGAGGACAATTCCGAGCCCGTGGTCGTGGACGTGGCAGAAACTTTGGAAGATTTGACAAATCAGAAGTTCAATGCCATGTATGTAAGAAATTTGGTCATTTCGCTAATGAATGTTGGTACAATGCAGACAACAACAAAAATGAGAAGGCGAATCTCATTGATAAAGAAGAGAAGGATGGTCCGGTTGTACTAATGTCTTGCAAAGAACCAGAGCCACCTCAAACAGTCACATGGTACATGGATACAGGTGCATCAAACCATATGTGCGGAAGAAAGGAATTCTTTTCCAAACTTGATTAAAGACGAATGGGCAATATCACATTCGGTGACCTGTCAAAAAGGCCAATTGAAGGTAAAGGAGATATTACCTTTGAGTTACATAATGGAAAACATCTATGCATTTCTGATGTTTATTATGTACCTGAAATTAAAAGTAATCTGCTGAGTGCTGGCCAATTGTTGAAAAAGGGATATGAAATCCAAATGAAAAATTTGGCTCTTAGTTTGCGAGATAAGAATAACAGGTTGATCACACATGTCAAGATGACGACGAACAGAATGTTTCCGCTGAAGCTCACTATAAATGACTCAAAATGCTTGAAGGCAACCACTGTTGATAGCGGCAAGTTATGGCATCTCCGGTATGGGCATCTTAACTTTGATGCATTGAAATTGTTGCAGAAAAAGAATATTGTGACAGGACTGCCGCAGATTGAATCCTCCAACGATGTTTGTGAGGTTTGTGTCATGGGAAAACATCATCGACACACCTTCAAGAAGTATGGCGCGAGAAGAGCTAGATCGCGACTTGAGCTAGTACATTCTGATGTTTGTGGACCAATTACTCCAGTTTCTATTGGTGGAAATAGGTATTTTCTTACCTTTACAGATGACTACAGTGGAAAAACATGGATCTACATGATGAAAGAAAAAAGTGAAGTTTTCTCTAAATTCAAGGAATTTAAAAACCTTGCTGAGAAACAAAGTGGGTGCCCATTAAAGTGCCTACGAACAGATCGTGGTGGAGAATACACATCTCGAGAATTTGATCATTTTTGCAGAGAGCATGGGATATCACACCAACTCACGATGCCATATACACCACAACAAAATGGTCTTTCAGAAAGAAAGAACCGAACAATTTTGAATATGGTTCGATGTATGCTGAAAGAGAAAAATATTCCCAAAGAATTTTGGGGTGATGCTGTAAATTGTTCTGTCTATCTGTTGAACAGGTCCCTGACAAAGAGAATTGGAGACATAACTCCCGAAGAAGCCTGGAGTGGGAAAAAGCCAAAAGTTGATCATCTGAGAATTTTTGGAAGCATTTGTTTTGCAAAAGTGCCAGAAGAAAAGCGTACAAAACTCGAAGATAAAAGCCAAAAATGCATTTTTCTTGGCTATGGTGAAAATTTCAGCGGGTACAAACTGTACAATCCTGTAACCCGCAAAGTGGTGATGTCAAGAGATGTTATCTTTAACGAGGATCAATCTTGGAGATGGAATGAAGATGAGCAGACCAAGCATGTTCCTTTTGATGACGAACAGGAAAAGCAAAAGGAACCGCAACAACAAATGGAGGACATGGTACCTGATCATGTTGAAGTTGAAAGCCAATCCTCTGATGATAGTCCTATTGTGAGAAAAACAAGAAGGGTCCAGGACATATATGACTCCAGTGAGCCAATTGATGATGAATTCAATAATTTCTGTCTATTTGCAGGTCTTGACCCATTGACATTTCAAGAAGCCTCTAAAGAAGTTAAGTGGCAAAAAGCTATGGAGGAAGAAATTCAAGCCATTGAAAAAAATAATACATGGGAGCTCACATCACTTCCTGACAAACATCGAGCAATCGGAGTCAAATGGGTGTTCAAGACGGAAAGAAATGCAAAAGGAGAAATTGAAAGGCACAAAGCCCGTCTTGTTGCAAAAGGGTACAATCAAAGATATGGAATTGATTATGAAGAAGTCTTTGCCCCAGTTGCTCGGCTTGAAACAGTGAGGCTGCTCATTTCACTAGCAGCTCAAAAGAAGTGGAAGATACATCAAATGGATGTTAAATCCGCATTTCTGAATGGAAATCTTGAAGAGGTTGTCTATGTTGAACAACCACCTGGATTCATAATTGAAGGCCAAGAAGACAAGGTGTACAGGTTAAAGAAAGCGCTCTATGGATTGAAGCAGTCACCAAGAGCTTGGAATTCAAGAATCGATAAATACTTTATCGAAAATGGATTTGTAAAGTGCCCATATGAGCACTCCCTATATGCAAAAAGAAACCTGTCTGGAGAGTTCTTATTGGTATGTCTATATGTTGATGACATTATCTTTACAGGTAGCAATAAGGCCTTGATCCAGGAGTTCAAGAAATCAATGGAAAAGGAGTTTGAAATGTCCGACCTGGGGTTGATGCAATACTTCCTAGGCATTGAAGTCAAGCAAGATGAAGAAGGAATTTTTATCTCACAAGAAAAATATGCCAAAGAGATCCTGAAGAAATTCTCAATGGAAGATTGTTGCAGTGTCGACACTCCGCTGGAAGTTGGCACCAGATTGACTAAAGAAGGAGAAGGAAACCCAGTAAATCCAACCTACTACAAAAGTCTTGTGGGATGCCTGAGGTACTTAACCTGCACACGACCTGATATCTTATTTGGAGTTGGTCTTGTTAGCAGGTACATGGAAACACCAAAAACCTCACACTTGAAAGCTGCGAAAAGAATTTTGAAGTACATCCAAGGGACAATCAATTATGGCATGCTATACTCTACAAATCAAAGCACTGAATTGGTTGGATTCAGTGATAGTGATTGGGCTGGAAGTAAAGAAGATCGAAAGAGCACATCAGGGTTCGTGTTCTACCTCGGGAGAAATGCATTCACTTGGTCATCAAAGAAGCAACCCATTGTCGCGTTATCGACTTGTGAAGCAGAATACATTGCTGCTGCTGCATGCGTCTGTCATGCAATTTGGCTGAAGAAATTGCTTGGAGATTTGAAGATACAACAAGATAGTGCAATCAAGATTCATGTCGACAACAAGTCTGCCATTGCCCTTGCAAAAAACCCAGTCCATCATGAACGCTCAAAACACATCGACACCCGTTTTCACTTCATACGGGAACATGTAAAATCAAAAGAAGTGGAGCTGAAGTATGTCAGCTCAAGTGAGCAAGTTGCAGATATTTTTACAAAAGCGTTGAAAGTTGAAACCTTCCAGTATTTGCGAAAGAAGCTGGGAATCCAAGATTTCAAGAGGATGAGTTTAAGGGGGGGAAATGTTGAATAATAAACTCACCCGAGAACGCATGCTCCCGCCGTCGTCAAAAAGAGCTGCCACAGCCGTCGTCAAAGTAGCCGCAAAGTTTGATTGTAATTAGCTTTCGGATTATGATCTGTAATTTGTCAACAATGGTGTATTTTATATTTTTACATTTGTAATCATTCCGGCTATAAATAGCCGTGTAATGTTAGCGGAAAAATGCAGAACGAGATTTAGAATAATAACATCTAAACTCTCTTCTCCCCAATTCAAAATTCCAACATTCCACACCACAGAAAGATCGAAATAATCGACGTAGCTGCCACAACGATCATCCGCATTGTTGGAAATAAGGTAAACTAATCCATTGCACGAATTGGAGATTTGAAATTGGTTCCAACCTGGGTCCATAGGAATAGCGCTTCTAATCTGAGGCCCTCCCCATGTTCTGGGCAACCTAAAGCCCATATCGATTTCGGGATCCAGTAAGAAGAAGTATCTTTTGTAGCACCGTTGTGAATCTGCTCGAAAGGTTGCGTATATACGAATTTGTGATGCATTGGCAGAGTGCAAAGCAACAACATAGGAGGAATGCAAGGGTGAAATCAAACGGTGAAAAGTTTTGCAGACGCAATTGGCGGTGATGAGGGACTTCAATGGAAGCTTGGCTAGGATTTCTATGAGAGTTCTCGGGTAGATCCAGCAGAGAAATCACCATGCTTGCCGACTTGCTCATAATCCTTCTATCTAGGTTAATAAAGTTTTGTGATTTATTATTGTGGTATTATATATTCTTGTGGATATTCGATCTTTTATTATTTATATGTACATATACATATATACATATATAATTATTGATATTGTTGCCAGAATGATTGGGATATTATATATGGTGACGGTGGAATAGTGATTTTACTTGCATTGTTTTCTACTTAAAAAAAAAAAAAAAAAAGATTTGAACGATCATATTATATCTTTGATTCCTTCCATATAACAAGATTTGAACGATCACATTATTATATCTTTGATTCCTTCCATATTATAAGATTCGAACGATCACAGTGACAGGGTATGTATATGTTGCCCTTGGATTGGCTATCTAGTATCAATACTACATAAAATAAGTCAAATAATTACCAGCTGATTGCAGGAATTAAATTTTGAAACATTAACCAACAACAGCAGTTAGTTTATTTATGTTGTCATCGGGCTCTGTCGCTTAACTAATGTAGTCAGTTCGAGCTTTGTAAATACAATGAATTTTAAGATATCTATTGGTTACCAATGAATCCATTATCAATGGATTGAACCAGCAATGATCCAAATATTTGATTACATAACTCATGGGGTTAGTAAATGTTGGTTGCCTTTGGATCATGACCAGTATACTCAAAAAAATAATTTTACAGAAATGCAGCAGGATACTAAACATGAAATAGAGTCCAAAGTCCAAACTAATGATGTGAAATAGTCAAAACAAGCATAGAATAAGACAAGCATTGTCCAGTACTATACAAGAAGCACATAGAAAAGTCATGTATAAAAATCAGTTTATTGCTGCTCCACATATTACATAATTGCTCTCAAATTGTTGACTCATGAATCCAACGAATAATAAAGACCCAAATCATACCTTCAATAAATTCAAGAAGCGTATAATATTGTTTACATGAATATGTGTGAGTGTATAGAAAATCGTTGGGAGTGAGTCCATAGAAGCGAAATTTGTTCATATATATGCTTCGATGGGAGAATTATCTAAAGAAGGTGAAAATGGACACGACTGCCCACCTCACACTCACAGGATGAGAATGCTCGCCATCTTGTTGCTTGTCGCGCCTTATTTGTTCTTATATCTGTTAACATCAAAATTCTAGGCCCAATAAGTTGATTTGTTTGGCCCAGTAAATTCAGCCCAATCCATCTTTCGAGGCCCGGTCCAATTCAAGAGTTATCCGGATAAGGACATGGGTGAGAAGCTGCCATCCAATCCATAGGTCTATCCGGATGATGAATCATGGTGAGAGGCAACATTAAAGACTGTTGAGAGAATCACGACATTGAGACTTGAGAGGCTGCAACCTTCGAGAGGATGGTGGAGAAGGGAACGGTTACACAATCAGAAAAGTTGCAGTCAAAGAGGAAGAGGATCCCAACATCAATACAGCGCACCATCAAGGGAGGAGAATCCGGAGTTTTTAAGACGCCTATTGAAGCCAGGCATCACCCCATTCCCCTATAAAAGGCTGAAGGAGACATGGGAGCAGGCATCAACACACAACTCCCCAGAGGAAATCGCACTTTTCATATCTTTACTTCTTGTAATTTTCTTTCTGCAAGTTATTTTTCCAGTGTAATTCCTTTCTGCAATTTTCATTCCCTTTACAGCTTTCTTAAGTTTTTTTCTGTAATTCTCCTCAATCCTTGTAACCATCTTCAAACCATATTGAATAAAAAATTCTTGGTTAACAAATTGGCACACCCAGTGGGACTCGAGTAGAAACCATATCCGCTTAGGAGTGTATGCTACTTAGATCTGGACGAGTAGTAAGGGACTTAACTAAAAAATTTGAAGAAATGTCGCTACATGAAGAAACACCAGTGAGAACACCATCTGAGAATGCCGATAATCCGGCGGGCACCTCTCAACCACAACAGGGACTAATGCAAGTCCCAACCCTCTCTGAACAGATGCGGCTATCTATGACTGAATCAATGACCGAATTCTTGCCTTTACTTACCAGGCACCTTATGGACGTGTTGCGGCCTGCCATGGCCGATCGACTGACAGGATATGTGGATCACTGCGTACTTCACAAGAGGGGTCTATTCCTGCAAATGGCATGAGTGTGCCACCAAGTATCCAAGGGCCGTATGGCGGCCCACAGAGGACTTGGGGGACAACTTTTGGCCAGCCGCCACTCCCTGAGTTTGGAGGCCTGGCGAGTGTGCCCTCATTCCCATCTACTCATGCTTTCGCTCATGTGGTACCTAACACGCCGAACTTCGATTATGTGGCACCTCCTGTACCGATGTATGCTTCATCAGGGTACTTAATGGCGGCCAACGCTGCACCAGGCTGTACGACGGCCTCCGGTGGACTTGGCATGGCACCACGTCAGGCTGCGGCACCTCATGTGCCGAATGTTCAAACCACACCTCATGTGGCAGCACCATTGAACCTTGGTTGGATGCCACCAACACTAGGGGGCAGACACCACAACCATGTGGAGTGGCCGCGACACCTGCCACACCGACCGCCATGCCTCCTCTAGTCGCCATGCCTCCTACGCAGGGACCTGGTTGGATGCCACCAACACTAGGGGGGCAGGCGCCACCGACATGTGGAGTGGTGGCAGCATCTATACCAGCCACCATGACTCCTGCCACACCTCTAGCTGCCATGCCTCTTACACAAGCACCGACGGTCTTACCCGAGTTGCTCGCAGATATGATGCAGCAACATTTTGGAATTCAACTGAGGCCGATGGAGCGGCCTACGTATAGGAAGCCATACCCTGATTGGGTAGACACCATGCAGCCGTACCCCAGGGGCTTCAAGATGCCCGAGTTCACCACCTTCTCAGGGGACGATGGCAAGTCCATTGTAGAACATGTGGGCAGATTCACGGCTTAATGTGGTGAAGCGGCGCCTAACGACTGGCTGAAGTTGAGGCTGTTCAGTTCATCCCTCACTGGACCTGCCTTCGCATGGTTTGCATCCTTGCGGCCTTACTCAATTCAAAACTGGGCCGATCTTGAACGGGCATTCCATGGCAGGTTCTATACGCCACTGTCACGAGTGAGTCTCGCAGACCTTACTAATGTCAAACAGTTTGCCGATGAGGCGGCAAGCACCTTTATTAACCGACTACGGCGGCTTAAGGGCTGATGTACAATGGAAGTCCCTGATAGGGAGATAGCCAATATCGCAGTGGCTAACATGTTGCCAAAATTGAAAGAGCATTTAATTGTGCAGGATTCCACTGATCTTGCCCGGCTGGCCGAGAAAGCGGCTCGCTTGGAAAAATTCCTGGAGGAACAAGAAGCACAGCGTCATCCTATGTGTGGAGTCCACTTCGAGAAGATGAGATTTAGAGGAGATGAAGACGAACCCATGGAAGTGGTTGTTGCAGAGTTAGTGAATACAGCCAAACCACATACGTGTACGGCCCTCAAACCACCTAGGCAGAAGGAGGCCAAGAATAGGCCTGAGGAAGACCTCTTTGACATAGGAAGAGCAGAACAAGTGTTCGACTCATTGCTAAAAGATGGAGTGATAAAGCTGCCTGAGGGGCAGAAGTTACCAGTGGCCGAAGACATTCGGGACCGATCATTCTGTAAGTGGCATAACTCGTACACCCACAGTATCACTAAGTGTCGAGGCTTTAAAAATGCCATTCAGAACAAAATAAAAGAAGGTCGTTTAAAAATTGCATGTATGAAGGTGGATGTTGAGCCTCTCCCTCAGCTTCATGTTCGTGCCTCGGGATTCATCCCAAATTTGGAGGATGGTGGCCTAACTGAGGATAGCGCCTGGCTGATGATGGTGGCCTGACTGAGCACGCATGAATGTGGCGGCCTAGGCGAAGGCTAATGGGGGCCGGGTGACGCGAGCGACGGCCGGGTGTAGGCTGATGGCGGCCGGGGCTAAGCTGAGTGGAGGCCGAGGTGATGCTGGTAGCGGCCTGGGCATCTGGAGCTGGCGGCTGGAGCAGATGTAGATGGCGGCCTGGAGCTGGCCGCCGACTCATGGATGGCGACCCAAGCAATGGCGGCGCTCAGGAGGAGCTGGCGGCTGGCGGCATGTGTTGGCATTGGCGGCGGACCTGCTGGCGGCGCTCGGGAAGGCGATGGCGGCCTGGCGGCACAACAGGGGTGGCGACACTCCGGGCTGGTTGGCGGCGCTTGGAACCGAGGCTGGCGGCTGGCGAGAGGTTGGCGGCCCGGCGAAGTTGGCGGTCCGTGGAGGCTGGCGGCTGATGGCTGGCAGTGCTCAATACGTTGGCGGCTGGCGGCGATTGATTGGCGGCGTTCGAACAACAAGGCTGGCGGCCTCAAGCGAAGGGACTGGCAGTGCTCGACCAGTTGGCGGCCCAGTGATGGCGGCGCTCGGCAAGATGAGGCTGGCAGCTGAAGAGAGGTTGGCGGCCCATTGAGGTTGGTGGCCGGTGGAAAGCTGGCGGCGGGTTTTCGGATTGTGGCTACCAGCGTTTGGCAAGTTGGCGGCACACGGAAGGTCCAATGCTTGCCCTCACTGGCGGCGTTCCTCGGGGTTGGCGGTTCCTCAACGGTGGAAGCTCCTCAACGCTGGCGACGTCCTCGATAGATGGTGGCAGAGCTGCTGGCAGCGCCAGGCTGCGGACGACCACGGTTGGCGGCCCGATGGTTGGCGGCTGGCGACCGAGGAGAGATGGCGGCCCGTGCTCGGCAGCGCAAGAGCTCGACGAGCTGGTGGCGGCTGGATGGCTGGCGGCCGGTGATGCTGGCGGCAGGCTGGATGGCTGGTGGCCGAGGCGAGGCTGACGGCCGGGGCGATGCTGGCGGCAAGCAACGGTTGGCGGCCAGAACACGAAGCTGGCGACACTCAACCAAGGCTGGCGGCACCCAACTCACATTGGCGGCGCTCAACGGAGGTTGGCAGCGCAGGTTCGTTGGCGGCGCTCCACAATCGATGGCGGCGATCCAAGACTAGGAAGATCGCTCGAGGTTGGCAGCGTTCGTGAGGAAGCTGGCGGCGCTAGTAGTGCTCGGGATCCCTGACGGCGCTCCAAGGTTCTAATGGCCTAAAGCAGCGCTACGATGGTGGCGCTCCAAGATGATGGTGACGCCCGAGAAGCTCGACGAGGTTGAAGCAACGGGGCGCTACGATGGTGTCGATGGTGGCGCACAGACGGCGGTGTTGGAACTTGAGGGATCGGAAGAATCACCAGAGCGCAAATTTTGAAATGGGCCTAATGGGCCAGGCTTATAATTCAAACGCGCAGATCTGTCTTAAAATCAGACAAATTGCGCGAGGGGGGCATCTGTTAACATCAAAATTCTAGGCCCAATAAGTTGATTTGTTTGGCCCAGTAAATTCAGCCCAATCCATCTTTCGAGGCCCGGTCAAATTCAAGAGTTATCCGAATAAGGACATGGGTGAGAAGCCGCCATCCAATCCATAGGTCTATCCGGATGATGAATCATGGTGAGAGGCAACATTAAAGACTGTTGAGAGAATCACGACATTGAGACTTGAGAGGCTGCAACCTTCGAGAGGATGGTGGAGAAGGGAACGGTTACACAATCAGAAAAGCTGCAGTCAAAGAGGAAGAGGATCCCAACATCAATACAGCGCACCATCAAGGGAGGAGAATCCGGAGTTTTTAAGACGCCTATTGAAGCCAGGCATCACCCCATTCCCCTATAAAAGGCTGAAGGAGACATGGGACCAGGCATCAACACACAACTCCCAAGAGGAAATCGCACTTTTCATATCTTTACTTCTTGTAATTTTCTTTCTGCAAGTTATTTTTCCAGTGTAATTCCTTTCTGCAATTTTCATTCCCTTTACAGCTTTCTTAAGTTTTTTTCTGTAATTCTCCTCAATCCTTGCATCTTCAAACCATATTGAATAAAAAATTCTTGGTTAACAATATCCAAAGGTTTCATCAAACTATTCTTGAACTTTTTCCTCTTGTTTATTTTTTACTGTTAACATTGATGATATGTTAAGTACCGGCAATAATTAGCTTCAGTGGTAACGATACTACAGCGGTTTAACTTTAAAGTAAGGTGTGTTCGACCCCTCTTAATACAGTGAACATCTTTGGGAAATCCCTTTCTTTAATCTTCCCACATTTATACAGCAATATTAGGGCTTCGGGCTTCGGGCTTCGAAGTTTTTACTCATACAACCATCTATCAATTGTTTTGGAGCATTATATATGCACAACTTGGGAGGCGACATCTTAGCACTATTTAAACATATTAGCACTATTGTTGCAATATTGCATTTAAGAATTTTATGGAAGATCAGTTTTACACACTAAACCGCAACAAGAGTCAATAAAAGCATCAAATCACTTCCCATCTTCAAGAAGAAAAAGCAGAGTAGGAATAGAAATCGAATTGTAATGAATAACAAATACTACTAGTTACATCCACTGTCCAAAAATATGGAAGAACAAGAGTCAGCGGTATAGCATAGAATACATGTGAATTAATAAACATGTGAAGGTAGAACCATAATTGAGCACACCAAATGAAGATATTTCAATCAAGCAGGAAGGTAAATATATATGTTCAACAATATACTTCAACTTATATTTAGTTACACGGCCAAGTCTCCTGATTCCGTTAGTGCATCACTTTGCTAATATCACAGTGATACCATACCACCTGCTAAAATTGTGCTTGAAATGATTGAACATACTATTACACTAGACACCCTCAAAGGGCTCAGAAAGATTTTTGCCATCCAAATGTAAGAGGCACCAAGTAAATTCATATTTAAGGGCTCCATAAAGCCTTACAGAGGCATTAAACTTTGTTAACCATTGATATAGAGGACAAATGCTCAAATTATTGAACATCCGTTCTCAATTACTCACCAATTTTGGCCGACCTAAATTGAAAATTTCGGGAAACTGAAAGAAAACTAATAATAGCCAATTCTTGGACCAAGAAAATCAGTTGTAAGGATGCAAAAAAGCAGAATGCAAACATATTACAAAAATGCCAAGACATATATGGATATTACACTAGCATAGGCAGATGCTCTGTTTCGTTTCCAACTATTCATTGATCACTCAAATGATCGAGAGTGCTTAAACACCTAAGATTAGTTAGATTTGCATCTTAGCACGGAAAGCATATTTCTTGAGGGCTGCCTATATAAACTCATTTAATACTTCTACTAAGCTCCCAATATGACTCTGTCTTCTTTCTTGCAACCCATGTAAGAGGACCTGACATTGGACAAGAGCGAGAAGGAAATGGACTGATAGACTCAAGGCCCCAAAAAGAATCTCGTGTACGAACCTGATGTCTTTGAGCACAGACTGAAAGAATGGGATTTCATTAATATTCACTCGCCTGTTGAGGAAACCTGAGGACTCAAGCCCAGTTTTCTCGCCGCCCATGTCTCCTATTTGCACGTTGTTGTTCCTCTGGATTGTGCGTTGAAATAGCACTGCAATAACATATTATTAAAAATCCCTTCATTTTACAAGAGATTTTAGGGACATAAATCTCTTTCTATTTTCTGGAAAGAATCAAAGATAATAATATTTTAAACATGTACAAGCAGCTACCGTAAAACTACAACAAATACAAAAACATTAAACATAACAAAAATCATTAAGATCATCATCAAAAGTATAGTACGTAGCTTTTTACCTATTTGTCTTCCCCGAAAAGCTTAATCTTGTCTACCTTCAAAATTTCCTTGAGGGGAACAAAGATAGGAATAAGATTAACACTATTATATATCGAAAAGGGATAAACTGTCACACGTCTTAAACTGTTAGTCTTTGGATTGACGCATAATATATCACAAGTATGATAACTGGAAAGCACTAAAATCTCTCCATTCCTCAAAACATGCAGAGGCTTCAGCAAGTCTGGGGACTGTGGAAAATACAATGGCATCATATCAACCACAAATTTTCTGCCCCAATTTCCCTTTTCCATTACCCACATACCCAATTTTTGTCCAGAAAAATAACACGACAAGCATAGACAGCCTTGATACAGTCCGAGGGAAATCATCAAGGCCTTGGCATTGGCATCATCTCCCTGATTATAATGGACATCTGAAAGGTCCAGTAACCCAAATTCTTCTCTATCAAAGTCAAAGAATTCTATGGACAAATGACTTGAGTCCGAAATTGTCCAATAAATGATTCCATCCAAGTATGTGGGGAATCGATCTAGACAGTGACATGTTGCGTGTGTGCTCTCAATGGCCCTCCATGAATTAGAGTTCGACCCAACGTCAAGCAATCTACCTTTTATCTCCTTTGGAACATCGGAATATGTCTTCAAAACCTTGTATTGGTTGCTACCTGGGCTAAACCCTAACCACAATTCTCTCCATTCGTATTGTCTGTCGTACCCCTTTTCTGTGGTATGAAGCTCTAGATATTCATTTGTGAAAGGATTCCACACCACAGAATGCTCGACATAGCAGCCATCACCCGCCCAAATATCAACAAGGTAAAGTAACCCATTGCATGAGTTGGAGATATGAAATTTTGTCCAATCTGGGTCCATGGGAAAAGCGCTTCTAATCTGAGGCCCTTCCGATGTTTTGGGCAACCTAAAGCAAATATCAAATTCGGGATCCAATAAGAAGAGGCATGTTTTGTAGCCATTTTGTGAGTCCCCTCGAGAGGTTGAGAATATACGAATTTGTGATCCATTGGCAGAGTGCAAAGCAACGACATGGGAGGAATGCAGGGGTGAAATCAAACGGTGAAAAGATCTGCAGACGCGATTGGCGGCGATGAGGGACTTCAATGGAAGCCTGGCTAGGATTTCGGTGAGGGCATTATCCGGCAGATCCAGCAGGGAACTCACCATTGTCGACTTGCTCGTAATCCTTCTATCTAGGGTTGATAAAATTTTGTGATATACTCGTGTGTATTTTGAAAGGTAGTTGTATTATAATTTTTTATTCTTTATATAAAATATATATATATATATATATATATATATATAGAGGAATGCGTCCCTTAACCATTAGTGACATAAATTTTTTCAATTTTCAAAACCATCTTACAAATATCGAATTGTACGAATCCGTCCATTAACTCCCTTAATCATCGCCGAACCCGTGCATCAACCCGGTTTTTTCGGTAATCATCGTTGAACCCATTCATTAACTACCCTAATCATCGCCGAACCCACTCCTCCATTAGGGTAGTTAATGGACGGGTTTGGCGATGATTTGCGAAAAGACCTAGTTCATGGATTATGATTAGGATAGTTATGGATGCATTCGTCCAATTTGATATTTGTGGGGTGGCTTTGGAAATTGAAAAAATATATGAGACTAAATGAGTTTTTATTCCTATTACATATATATAGATATTTATATGTATTCTTGTCATAATAATTGGGATATTGGATTGTTTAAAATATATTCTGGATCCCTATATATCATATAGGGCAAGAGTGGAATAGTGATTTTATTTCCATTTTATTTTCTACTAAATCCCAAAATCCACCTTAAAAGATTGAAACGACCACATTATATTACCTAGCCTCCTTGTAGGCTGTTGAGCCAAAAAAAGAAACGACCACATTATATCTTATATTTGTACACTACTTCCAAATTATATATAAATCCACTCTGTAGTGGAATTTAGACACCCATTTTAACACATGACTAAAATATTTTCAACACAACACATTAAAGAACTTTCTAAGAAGTCATCACCGGTTGCACATAGAATGATTTCGTGCACCAATAAAACAAAGAAAGAGTATATGCCGGAATGCTGACTTACCATTGATCGGATGAGGATTTATGAAGTAAGGCAACTAATGGTTCATGAATATCGATTGGGATGCTGATGACCTCAAGAATGGAATGATTGTAACTTGGCTTAGTGAGAGACTGTGAGAGTATTTTTATTGTATCAAGTAAGAGGTTGTTTGTTTTGCCTTATTTTTTCTTTTCTTTTTTTCTTTTTTTTTTTAAATTTTTTGCTTCACCCAAAAGTCATTTTGAATTTTTTGTAGTTGTTGGTTTTGACTTTTCTAAAAAGTAAAAGGAGAAGCAAAAGTTGAAATCTCTTTTCAAAGTACATAGGGGGTTACTTCTAGCAAAAAAAAGAAGTCATTTTATGGATAAAAATACAAAAATATTCCTATCTAACAAGGAAATAAAATAAATTGTCAATCCACTAAGGGCACGTTTGGACTACTGTATTGTATTATGATGTATTGTATTATTTAATGCGAGTGTATTGTATTATGATGCATTGTATTAAATTAATATTATACACAGTGTTTGGTGTTGATGTTGTATTACATCATCATGTTTTCTAAATAAAAATAAAGTTTTCTAATTTATTGATAAATAATATATTTAAAATTAAATTATTTTATAAATAACCCTTTAAAATAATTAATATATATTAATAAATAATTTATTAAAACTAAGAATTAAATAATTAAATTAAAAAATATATTAAAAATAATATATAAAAAATAATATGATTTTAATATCATAATATTTAATAATTATGAGATGCATAAGGAAAAAAAGAAAATAAACATAAATAAAAAAAAATAATACACCATAAACCCACCATCCCACATGGTATTAAATAATACATCAAACCCCTCATTAAAATAATACCTATATATATCTTAAAAATTACCAAACATAGGATAGCATTATTTTACTGCATAATATTAATACTATACACCCTAATACATTCTAATACACCATACCAAACATACCCTAAGTTCACTAATACATTTGAAGATTGCTTTTGGGGTGCAAACTAATGGAAGTGGAATAGTAAAATCAAATATGGAATAAAATAAGCATTTTCGAAGAAATTCAAGCATAGAAATTTTGATGAAAATTAAGGCAGCGGCTAGCAAACATTGATTGAATAGGCATAGAAATAATTTCCTTGATTGCTCATTCAATGCTTCATCAGTACATGATTTTATATTACATAAAGGAATATTCTAGCTAGACAATCTTTTGCACTACCCAACACCACATTCATCAAACTAAATGGACAACAAACAAGAACACAGCAGATACAAGACACAAGAGCAGCAAAATATTAATTGTAATGGGAATAAGTTTTAATGTTCAACATTCACCCCCCCTTAAACTTACTCTGAAATCATGGACGCCAAGCTTTTTCCGCTGGAAAATATCAACCTTAAATACCTTTGTAAAAATGTCTGCGATCTACTCCCCGAGTTCACATGTATCAGCTCAGCATCTTACTCTCTGTTGTTTTCTCGGATAAAGTGAAAGTGAGGATCAATATGTTTGGAATGTTCGTGATGAACTGGATTTTTGGCAAGGGCAATTGCCGACTTATTATCCACAAAAATCTTTGTGGCACCTTCATGCTCCATCTTTAACTCTTGAAAAACTTTCCTAAACCAAATAGCATCACAAATACATGATGATGTCGCAATGTATTCCCCTCACAAGTTGACAAGGCAACAAAAGGCTGATTTTTCGAAGACAAGTAAGGCCATGTTGACTTGTTTTTAGTGAAGGAACAATTTCCGCCGCGAATTCCGTCGCCGGCCCTTCCGGCGAAGGAAAATTTTGATTTTTTCTTGTTGTGTTATTTAAATAGACTAATCACGTTCTTAATATACTTGATTAATAAAAATACTATAAATATTGTATTTTTCAAGTTTTTCATATTAATGTGTGAGGAGATGAATAAAATATTTTAAAATAAGTAATATATATATACTCCCTTTGTCCCATTTAACTTGTCTTGTTTGGTTTTGCACACAATTCAATGCACTTTTTCAACCGTTAATATCTCAAAATACGTAAAATAAAAAATTGTGGAAAATATATATTCTAAAATTACACGATTATACGATTATAACAAGACCCAACTTGATTATTTTTCCTCAAATATAGACTTTTAATAATATTGAGTAAAAGTTAAACAATGAACAGTGTCAAAAAGTAAAACATGACAACTTAGCTGGGACGGAGGGAGTATAAATTATTAATTATGATAACATGAAATTTCATGATGCCCAAAACTTGCATAAGAATTAAGCTTGCAAATTTAATAATTTATTTAGATTGTGGAGGATTTAATTGTATTCTTGGCTAATTGGTTTGTATAAACTACTCCTTCCGTCCCACTAATTCCGTCCACTTTTCTTTTTGGTCCGTCCCACTTCAATTGTCTCATTCATTTTAGCAAAAAATTAAATACAATCCCACTCTCATCATATCACATCAATAATAAATATATTAAAATTTCATACACACAACTATCACATCACGCATAGAACTATTCTGAGCATCTTTCTAACAAGTTTTCCATTGTCATAAACCAATCCAAGCATGTGAGTCTGATTCACAATGTCGATTGTTTCATTCTCCTATCGAGCTTTGACCGAGCCAAGCGTTGACCGAGCTACTTCGAGCCGAGCGTTGACCGAGCTTTGACGAATTCGAGCCGAGCTCGAATAGTATTATTTTCATTCTCACGTAATTTATAAAAGGAATAATATTTAATATATTGCATATATTTAACAATATTTTATTAAATCTACATATTTAAATAATTTGAATATATATATTTATTAATAATATATTTATAATTTATAAATTAAAAGATATAAACAATAATAACACTTATACTTTTAATATTTTATATAACTTCTAAATTTATTAATAAATAAATATATGTAAAAAAAATAGATCGAGCCTATTATCGAGCTTTCGAGCCGAATAGTAGTTGGCTCGGCTTGAGATCATAAGTTCTACGAGCCGAACTCGAGCTCGAACCGAGCCATTTCGAGTCAAGCTTGAACCGAATTTTGGCCGAGCCGAGCTCGAATCATTCACGAGCCTATCAGTCTCATTTACAACCCTACTCCTGCATCCTCATGCTATCAAATGCTGATTCAATCCATTGTAACTTTGTTGCTCGAACATCTGCTGAACCTTCATGTGTAGTCTGCAGAGCATGCCAAGCATCATAGGGAGTGGTGCATGTTGAAATCAATCTATATTAAGTTTCATCAACAGCACTGAAGATGGCATTGAGAGCTAGGAAGCTTCAGGACTAATGGACATTAAAAAGATCTTCATTCTGGATTTCCAATAACAGTAATTAGAGCCATCAAAGGCGGTCTAGTGATCGAAAAGCCTTCTCGACTCATCCTTAAGATCGGGATCCAAAAACAGAAAGATTCCCCTGCTTTAATACCACTTGACAGGTCCCGTAGGTCAGAATGAGTAAAAATCAAACCCGGTTTATTTATGCATTGTGCAGACAACCATCAAACATGCAAACATACATCAGAAGGCATAAAACAAATGCAAAATGTAAAAACAGAACAATGCATTTGTTGACCCGGTTGGTCCATATCACAAAACATGTAGTTGAGCCGGAGCCCCAACTAATTCCAAATAGAAACCTCTGAAACAAACAAAAATGAACAGTTCAGCAGAGCAACCCACATAACAAACCCATTCGAATAAAAATAAAAAACATAAATCAAAATAATCATATGGAAAAATAAGAATATACTCTGCAAGTTGCCTGGCAAGGTACACGAAGGGCTTCTTAATGTTGTAACTACTCTTAGCCGAGATTTCATAGTACGGTATATTGTTATGTCGGGGCGAAGGTGACTTGTTTTTCCTTCACATGAAATATATTCCCATTTCATTCAACACTAAGTTAAATATAAGGTCCAATAGTTTAATTTAACAAATCAGTAGTAGAAAAACATTTAGTGTTAACTTGGAATGTTCGGTTTGGATTTAGGGAGAAATTTGTAGAATAATTTGAAATGATTAGTTTGATTAAGGATTTGAAATCCACTCTAAATTAGTTAAAAATTAAAAGAGGAGATGTGAAACCCATTAAGAAGAACCAATTGAACGAACACGTTCGCAGTGAAAAACCAAATCAAACCGTAATTTTACGGTTTCGGTATTATCCAAACCAAAGCAAACCGTATTTCTAATTATTATAAACCAAACCAAACCGTAAAATCCAGTTTGGACCATGGTTTTTGACAGGGCCCGTGCGATGAAAACAGTAAATATGTGTTGTACCCACAACTTGTACACAACCAAACACAAATAACAAGGTTGAAACAGAGATGCAGAATAAACAAACAACACCAATATCTATTTACCCAGTTCTGATCATTCGATCCTACATCTAAGGGATCTCAATCTAGGTATGTTTCACGGTCAACCAAGGCAAACATGAATACCCATTTGTTTACAATAGAAACCCGTACAACCTTTCCACAATAGGACTCCCTTATACCTAGACCAACTCTAGATAGGAACAGGGTAATGCCTGTTCGTGACATCAACATTGTTACCAAAAAGAAAAATCAGTATATTCTCGGGAACCCTGAAATTAGCATGTAAATGAGTTCGATAGAAGGATACATGAGTTCGGTTTGGATTTAGGGAAAAATTTATAGAATAATTTGAAATGACTAGTTTGAGTAAGGATTTGAAATTCACTCTAAATTAATTAAAAATTAAGAGAGGAGATATGAAACCCATTCACAATCCTTCCACTAATCCAAATGATTTGTTACTATGGATTTTAAATCCCCACCCAAATCCATCAATCCAAAAATAACCTCAAGAAATTTCCTACTTCAATTGGATGAATTTCCACACCAATTCTTGTTGTTAAAAGAAATCATGTTATCACAATCCCAAAGGAGGAACAGAAACACCCTAATTTTTCAATGAAGATTGAAGATCAAGAGAAAATCAGTCAATCTTACATTCAAGTTGAAGATCAATAGGATGTCTTCTCAGTAATGTGGTTTTCCTGCAACATAACAAGAGACGTTCTTAAGTTGCCATAATAAATGCTAATAAATAAAATAAAGAAAAACATTAAACAATCCTTCCTTCGTTGAGCATTTTTGTTACCTCTAGAAATACAATAAATATGTTACTTCCGTTTTTGCAATTTTAATATAGTAAAATTAGACCAGGAAAACCACATACAAAATCAAATACATTTGCAGTTTGATTATTTGCAAATGAAACAAATATATTCTTGCATATTAGAAATGCCAAAATAAGGTAACAAGAGAGAAAAAATTAAAAAATGTATACAAAAAATCACGTTCGGTTTGGTTTTCGCCGGTTTATGGCCAAACCAAACCAAAACGTAATTTTACGATTTTGGGATTATCCAGACTACACCAAACCGTATTTTTAATTATTTTGGAATAAAACATGCAAAATATGAAATTCTAGCTAAACTCTAATCACAAAAACCCAATAATCTCCCCCTTTGTGGGAAGATCATTCAAAACAATACATGGGATGTAGAACCAACAATTACAGCAATGAAAAACATGAATACAGAGAATCATAATAATGCAATCAATAGCAAATCAAATCCACATATTCCAATACCCCTAGCCATCATTCAACTCTAAGTCCCAATCCATCTAAACAAAAACAACATGAGCATGAAGCAAAAACAGGTCTGTCCACCAGACAACAAAACCAACCAATAGTCAAGCCACCAGGCAGTAAAACAACAAAAACGAGTACCAACAGTTTAAAGTGTGCAACAGTTCAAAATAGTTGTGTCCAGAAAGTCAGCATAACCTGCATCCAGCATCAGCCATCCCATGATACTCCCCCTTTTTGAAGGATCTATCAAATTCAGTCTCCTCAAAATTAGCTTGAAGATCAACTTCATCAAAGATCTGGGAAACAACAAAGTGAGGCGATGAAGTCTCCTTTTGAGTCCAAGCATTAACTCGCAAAGTGAGGCGATGAAGTATTCTTTTGAGTCCAAGCATGTCCTCGCTCATTGAATTTAACTTCTGACTTATAGCATCCATTTTCATCCTTCATGTGTTGCACCAATTCAACACCAGCCTTGGGAGGACCAAATTTGAAATTATTATGGAAAGTACGCTTATTCCACCATAAGAGCTTAATCCAGGAAATGGCAGTAAAGTATTCTAGTCAATCTTGGAACTAGCAAATTCCACCATCTTCTCCATAACAATCCAACCATAGTTGAGACTTGTTCGAGTACAGCAGCTTTCTACACATATTAATTGAAAGCTTGGGGTGGAAAGACTTGGCAGAGGGGCGGAGAGGGGGGAGGATTGGCTGAGCAGGAACCTCAACCTTGCTGATGGAAGGGGTCCAGGGATGTTTATGTTAAAGGAAGAATAACAATAATGATGTATATATATATATATATATATATATATATATATAAAATGATTTCTTGCAGGTGCTCAAGAAGCTAGGTGGAGAATGACTACCTGGGAATGCTGATTTGCTGGAATACTATGGAGTAACACAATGGATGACAACAGACTGTTTAGAATGATCTATTCTTGGGTTTGCAAGTATGAGCCACAAAAGATCTAGTTGCTGATATACTATGAGCTTTACGATGAATGCTGCTGGAGATCCAGATGTTGTTGTTGTGGATGTCGATTGATGCTGGCGTTTTTAGATGACATGAATGATGCTATCCAAGTTGAGAAGCTACATGGCAGGATAATTATTGAAGACGGATAAGTAACCCGACAATTTCCCTGGTGAGAGCTGTGACTTTAATTTGACTTGCTTTAGTGGCATATCAATCTGCATCTATCATTCCATTGCATCGAAAATCAAAAGGGCTCTAAGTTAGACAGATTCAGTCCCAATGACCCTCACATTTCAAGTACTGTACCAAGCTAAATTCTGATCGAAGGGCCATAATCTCTTCTAGCCTATTTTCTGCTATTCATTCTATGCCTACTCTCTTTGCAAGATTCTTGATCTGCCTTAAAATTCCCCGGCTTTTGGGAGATGAAGGAACCACCTTGGCTTTCTCATATTAGATCTCTAAAGGTGTAAATTCTTGGCAGGGGGTTAGTTTGGGTGATGGGATTGGTTTTGAAATTGGGTGCATGCGAGTTTTCAGTCAGTGAGTGGGGGACTATGTTGATTGATAGCTATTGAAAGGGAAGAAGATTGGAAAAAGAAGGAAATAAGAAAAAACTGGGAAGAAAAAATAAAAAGAAAGAAAAGAAAAAAAAAGAAAAGGAAAAAAAAGGAAAAAAAAAAGAAGAGAAGAATAAAAATAAAATAGAAAAGAAAGAAAAAAAAAAAGAAGCATTGTTGAAGAAAAAGAAAAGAGGAGGTAATCTATACTGGGATGAAAGGTGCTTGGGTAAGAGAGAAGTAAGGTTTGGGTATATAGCATATTGAACTCTGACTGTGGGCTTTTTTGATTGATGAGTGTGTGGTTAGTTCTTTGTAGTGTGCAATTTTTGTGCTAAACGGTAGGAGTAGCTATGAGTAGGTTAAGTTGGTTCCTCATTTCTCATTAGCCGGGCACCCATTTCCCTACATGAAGCCAGTTTAATTGCCCTTCCTCTGACTCTTCTAGCCCGCCCCGAACTCTAATCTCTTGCCTGACCCTGTTAGAACCTATTCATGCCCTTTGGTTTTCGATGTAATGAACTTTGAATGATAGTTGTAGGGGAGATATGTTGTTAGGCGAGTCTGCGGAGAGTTCCCTTGCTTTATAAATCTGGGAAGCATAATATGGAACTCGGGGGTGTGGGAGCTATGCTTATTTTATCTTGGTCAAGGATAGGTTGCTATGTGTAGAGGTGGTAAGGATGGGTTGAAGCAGGTGTCTTGAATATTCGTAATCAGAGGATGGAGTTGGCAAGTAGGTCAAGGTCTAATACTATTGCTAAAATTATGCCAAGATATGGAGATCTGATACTGCCATCATGTTGCTGCTGAGGTTGATGCTATTGTGTATTGATGATCCATGGTGTTGCGATGATGCTGTCGATGATTCAAGGGTGCAGCAGCGTTCGAGATGATACCGAGCTCCAAGGATTGGCTACTGTGGTTGATTCCAGGCTGCGGGAAATAGAGCATTATGATCGCTGTGTTTTTGGTTGTTTTTTTTTAATGTTTGTTTTATGTGCTTTTAATCTTTGGAGGTTGAATCCTCAAATGGTTTGTTGTGAGTACTGTATTGCCAAATTTTGGTCATTTTATGGAATAAGTTTATTTACCCTCAAAAAAAAAAAAAAAAACAGTGCTAAGCTGAGACTTGTTCGATGTAGGAAACATATTAGCAGCACATAATTTGAACAAGCAAGAGTACTTCACAGTCAATTCAGAGGGGATCACTCCAGTTCTACCAAAAAAAGTCTTCTTCTTATTGGATATCTCAAAGGCAATTGTTTCCACAGGCTCATTCAGCAAATCAAAAGGATCAGAAATTTCTCAAACAGTGGTAGTGTCAACATCTCATTCACAACATTAGGTGAGAAATCAAGTAACTTTGCTCTCACATAAACATTGCAAAACCAGGGGGATGCAAGGTCAAGCAAATCAGGACTCACATTTGCATAAAACTCACGAATTAAAGCAGGATTATACCACTTTAATTTTGATGACCAAAAGTTGAGATGCTTGTTTTGTAAATAGTCCACATACCCTAAATCTCTATAAAGAGAATGAGTGAACCTTTGTTCTTCAAAGTTTTTGGCATTTTTAGTGAAAATCTTGTTTGAAAAAGCATCAGATTCTTTCAATTGGGGAATCCCCTTCGGCTTCGATTTCTTACTTCGTTTGCCTTTCTTGGTTGGTTTGCTGGTAGGTGCTACTGCCCGTGCCTTTCTCTTAGGTGCCCTAGCAATTTCTTCATCAATGTCGGCTGGATTCATAGGAACAACCCTAGGTTGTTGTGGATCAGTTGTGCTAACATCGTCAAGATCACCAAAAGGTACCTTGGTGGGGGTTTCTCCTTCAACATTCGGCGGTGAGGATTCTTGAGGTTCAGAACCACCATTCCCTCCCATATTTTCTCCCTAATAAACAATCTGGCCTGGGACATCCAAATAAGGGACTCCAGTAGCAATATCATCTCCCTTCGACTGGGCAGTATCACTGTCCTTTTCTTGCTCGGCCATAAACTCATCAATGGCTCTTTCGATTGATTCTCGGCCATCTTTAAAGTTTTCAGAGCCTGAGACATCGATTTGAGGCGGTCCGTACTCAGAATCATCCATAGCAAGTGGCACTGCATCAACTGGGTCTTCGGGAATGTCATATTGAGGATTGTGGTGAGATGAAGATGCCAATTTCACAGTTGTAACGAGAGAAATTTCGAGAGAAAAACTGAATTTTTGAGAGTAAATTTTGAACGCCCAAAAATGAGAGTGAAACTGAAGAGGGGAAACGCATGGACGGTTTCCAAAAGTTGTTTGGAAACCTACAAAAGCGTGCCGGTCATCAAGTGTTTGCAACCGGTGGTAACCGCCACGTGTCCACTACTCCCCCTTATTCCTTCATCCTCCAATACTCGTTATCTGGTCATCTCCCATCCTTGCAGGTAAGTGGGACATTTGATAAATAGAATCCAAGAAGGCCAGGCCCACCACCAAATCCACGCAGTCCAGAATACATAGGCCCAAGCCTCTTTCTAACTCTTCAAATCTGCTTGAGTCCAAAGGCTTAGTTAGAATGTAAGAAAATTGTGCACACAGAATGGAGATTGAAGATTGAAGACCCCACGTCATGAATCATGGTCTCACGACGTGTCCATAGGATCACGACGGGCGCGAAGGATTGCGACGTGCATAATGTCTTGGTGTTACACTTGTGACGTGTGTGAGTCTTGCGACGTGTGTGGGCTTCAAATTCAAAAGCTGATGGGCCTATGCGCCTAGGGTTTCACGCCTATAAATAGGTAGTGATCCCAATGTGCAAGAGGTTGGCAACATAACACTTGGAAACAAACGGTGGAGTTCTTGAGCGAGGTAGTTAGCTAGGTTTATTTTTTTTTCGTATTATTTAATTTTGCAATGTAGTTTAGTTATAATTAGTGTAGATTAGTTGTTTTTGGTTATATTTAGCTTAGCTAGCCACTTTTACATGTTTTACAGTTTTGAGTAACAACTACATAAAGTTTTTTCCGCCTTTATCCTTAACTATCCCCTATGATAGGCTAAGTTCGGATGACCCGATTGATTGCCTCGGAAGCTATGCTTTCGGTTCCTAGGCTTGAAGAGAGCAAGAGATGGAGCTTGTCATTCAGCCCACAATTCATGTGTAAAAATTTGATATAATGAATAAAACGGATACTCATATTTACAATTATTTAGTGGAGTCGGGTTCTCTGCCAACTAATGGCTCGAGTAGCGACTTACCAAAGAATGACAACATATTGAGGCCTTACAAATGGCCCGAATTGCTAGAAAAGCACCAACCCACAGCGTATTCAGAGGAACCTTTGGTGGAATTTTACATAGGCTCAAAGGATCACCCAACGATGGTTCGGTTAAGTGGTTTTTTAACAAAAGACAAACAAGTGAAACTCACCGGCCTTCTGAGGACGTATTAAACTTGGCTCGTGTAAGTTTATACGGAGATGCCCCGGTTAGATAGGAATATGGTTGAGCACAAACTTCCTGTCAAGAAGGGATTCAGACCTTCAAGCAACCTCCTAGAAGGTTCGACCCGGAGCTATTACCAAAGATCGCGGAGGAAATTCAGAAACTGTTGGAGGCTAGGTTCATCCACCCATGCAGGTATGCGGAATTGCTTTCTAACATTGTCCCCGTGACAAAATAGAATGGCAAGATAAGAGTCTGTATTGATTTTCACGACTTGAGTCTAGCTACACCTAAAGACGAATATGTCATAGATATACTAGTCGATGTTGCGGCTGGCTATAAGTTGTTGTCTTTGATGGACGGATACGCTGGGTACAACCAGATCTTCTTGGCCGAAGAAGATGTACCCAAGACGGCCTTCAGATGCCCATGCCCAATAGGCGTGTACGAATGGGTAGTCATGCCCTTCGGACTTAAAAACACGGGGGCCACTTATCAAAGGGTAATGAACATGGTATTCCATGGCATGATTGGAGATATCATGGAGGTCTACATCGACGATGTTATAGTCAAGTCCAAAGGATTCGACGAACATATGAGGTACCTGGAAAGGGCCTTTATTCGTATGCAGACCTATAATCTGAATATGAGCCTGAGCAAGTGTGCTTTCAAAGTCTCAAAATAGGTAGACAGTGTCAAATTTGGATTCCAATTTTATAGTGTAGGGCGAATCCGGATCCATGGGTGAGTACGATCTGGGTTCTTTATCGCTTTCTTGACAATAAATTCCATTTCTTGAGATCTAGTATGTTTATTTTACAATTTTGAATTTAAATATCCGTTTGCTCTCCGTACTGCAGGGTAGGTATGATTTTGATTTGTTATTTTCTGAAGGTTGAACACTGTTTCTTAGACTAAGATAATTTAGATGTTAATTTCATGAGTAGGTGTCAGATTTGTGTTTTCTTGCCTGTCAATCGAAATTTGTCTTTGCATGAGCAGCATACCTTGAATGTAGTCGTGGTTTTTTTTATTCTTGATTTGGTTGCATGATGTTCTTCTGTGTCTGCATAAGTTTGTAAACGTTTTTGTAGTTTGATCTGTTTCCTTGTGTATGTTTGCATGTTCCTTATGTTTAGGATACTTTTAATTTTTATTTTTTGTCTGCATGACACTACAAGAAAAACCTGGGTTACCGACCGCATTTACCGACCACCGTTTCGCGGGTCGGATTTACCGACCGCAGGGCCGACCGCAAGCGGTGGTCGGTAAAAATTAGCCGTTGTGGGGTCTCAGATTAAAAGTCGACCAAATCACCGACCAACAAGGTTTTTGGTCGGTGATACCGACCGCGTTACCGACCGCATCTGCGGTCGGTAACCTAGGGATTAAATCCCCAATTCGCGAACAGAACCAGAAGCGAAAAAACACTCCCACCCTCGATTCTCTCTCGCGACTGGCGACATCTCCGACGCCCGACCGCCACTCCGACCGCCGCCGACCCCACCGCCGTCCGCCACTCCTCCGGCAACCTCCCTCTTTCGTGGAACACATTCGAGCCACCCCCGCAAGTCCATTCGAGAAGCGAGCAGTGGACGTTTCAACTCAAGGGGAGCATTTCGATTCCATTCGTGCAATCACTCAAGGTATTCGATTGGCTACACCTTCTCATTTTAGATATTTGATTGTTCAAAATGTTGGGCAAATTTTTGTTGTGTATCGTTTTATTAGCTTGAAGCTTGATTTCACTTTATTTTTTTTTAGTTGATGTTGGATTATGAGATTATAGAAAGAATTGAGTGTTGGACATTATGTTTGATGTTTTTGTTAGCAAATTCGCAAAATATGAGAAAAATGTCGAGATTGCTTGTGTTCGAATTCCGGGCAGCCCACTGTTTTCATGATTTGCGCACAAAATGTTTAGATTTGTGAAATTATAATCACATAATTGGAAAGCTCTCGTCGAGTAGATGAATTTGTATATGTGATATGCTTAATTTGGATGTTGTATGAGAAACTTATGGCTTGTTGGAATATTTATGTGGATTTTCTAATCATTGGTTTTTATAGTTTGCATATTGTGCAAGTGTTTGTTTATGATATAGGATGAACTTAGTATTTAAATTAGGCTATTTAGATGCATTGTATATTCGGAATGATTGTGGAGATGTTGAATTGAAATATGTTAAGTATAGGATGAACCGAATCTATGTTGATTGATTATATTGGATTAATATCAAAATGTACACTTGTTTGTAACGATGAAATTGAGTTAGTTTAAAGGTGAATATACGATGACAACATATTCAAGTAACATTCAATAAGTCTAATCCACCTTAGGGTAAATTTATATTTAATTAATTTCACGAGTTGAATTAATGCAAGGGAACAAACAATGTAACATCCACTTAGTCTATATTAACCAAAACGAGTAAAACATATTAATGTAGGTGATGGACCGGAGTTGGATGTACCGCTTCCGTCGTGAATTGGGAGTACTGACCTCAGAATTTAAGAATGGAGTTGATTTGTTCCTGCTTATGTCTCATCAAAACCCAAATGTGGATAGTGTAGACAGTGTAGGAATAAGTGTTATCTACCTGATGATGACATCAAGTATCATCTACAATGCAATGGATTCGTACTGAACTACGAAAGGCGGACGTGTCACGGAGAGTCACACCACCCCACTAGTTCAGAGGTTCTTGAAACGGCCGGCTCTTCGAGGCCTGCTGCTGAAGATGCTTATATACAGATGGTGTTCGATGGTATGGGATTTGGTATTCCGAATACGACACCGCCCGAGGAAGGTGATGAAGGAGATGAGCATAGGGCCCTCGAGGAACCTAACACACAAGAGAGTATGTTCTACCGTATGTAGGAGGCAGCGGACAAGGATCTGTGGCCTGGATGCAAGAAAATGACTTTATTGTCAACAATCGCTAGGTTGTTAAATATTAAGGCTGAACATAATCTGTCTGAGAGGTGTTTCGACACTTTATGCCAACTCATAATAGATACACTTCCCGAGGATAATTCCATGGTAAAGAACTTTTACGAGGCTAAGAAGCTACTCGAGGGGTTGGGGCTACCTGTTCAGAAAATAGATTGTTGTCCTAAAGGTTGTATGTTGTATTGGCGCGACGATGCATCATTAGATAGATGCAAGTTCTGTGACGGGCCTCGGTTTAGGGAAACAAATTCCACTTCATGGCTTGCACGCAAGTACATGTTCTATTTCCCACTAACAAACCGACTAAAAAGGTTGTACGCTTCAGAGACGACTGCGGAGCATATGACTTGGCATGTTGGACATGACCATGGGTCTTCCGGTGAGATGTGTCATCCATGCGACTCGAGGGCATGGAAGCACTTTGACACACTACATCCAGTTTTTGCTGCTGAGGGACAGAATGTCCGTTTGGGCTTATGCACGGATGGTTTCCAACCATTTGGTCAATCAGGTTCACAGTACTCTTGTTGGCCAGTTATTATAACCCCTTACAATCTCCCGCCCGGCATGTGCATGAAAGATGAATACATGTTCCTGACATGTATAATCCCTGGGAGATCAAGCCCAAAACAAGGGATAGATGTATACTTACAGCCATTGATAGCAGAGCTATTGGATTTGTGGGAATTTGGGGTCACAACATACGACAAATGTTCCAAGCAAAACTTTCAGCTCAGGGCGGCATTGATGTGGACAATTGGGGACTTCCCAGCGTATTCTATGTTGTCTGGTTGGAGCACATATGGGAAAACGGCTTGCCCGGTATGTATGGAAGAGACCGAATCCATTAGGCTAAAGGAGGGTGGCAAACAGTCCTGGTTCGATGTCCACAGGAGGTTTCTGCCTCCCGATCATCCTTTCAGAGTTGATAAGTCAAAATTCACGAAAGACCGAGAAGCACGCGGGTCGCCACCAAGATATAAGAGCGGTGAAGAGGTGCTAGAGGACATTGAAATGCATGGAATGCGACGGGTTACGGAATTTGAAGGAGTTGAGGTGAATGCAGTGCTTAGTAAGACTTGTGGATGGAAAAAAGGAGTATCTTTTGGGATCTACCATATTGGAAGACGAATTTGGTTAGACACAATTTGGATGTCATGCACTGAGAAAAATGTGTTCGAGAATGTTTTCAACACAGTTATGGACGTTCAGGGCAAGACAAAAGATAATGCGAAAGCACGGGAGGACCTCATGACATTGTAATACCCGAGAAATCAACATCGATTTTTAAATCCGAAAAAATTAATTATTTGAATTAATTAATTGGATTTAACTATAACAACCGAAATAATTCCGAGAGAGCGGAACTAAATATTTTCGGACGATAGTAACTCGAAGAGAGATCGGATTATCCAACAATCATGGATAATTCATATTATGATTTTTAAGAAATTTAAAAATCATAATAATCAAAAAAAAAAAAAAAAGAAAAGAGGCCGCAGCCTGTGGTGGCGCGGTGGCCGCGCGGTGGCGCGCCACCAGCGCGCCACCATGCAGAGGCTGTGCCTCCATACGCGTTCAACGCGTTTTGCTCCAAATTCCGAGCCAAGGCGACTCCAAACGATCCAAATTCGTGTATCAGTCATTATGGAGTGTTATTGGATGATTGTGGACGGATTTTTGGTCTTGAGACAACTCCCACAAGTTGGATTAATGGTCAACATGCATTCACTTAACCTCATTTGAACCATGGAAGTGTTAGGTGATTTGGATGAGTTTTGGGGGAGTGTTTTCCGAGGGAGACTGTCATTACTTCGTCCTTCACAGTCCCTAGGGCCTTTAAGCCACCATTGGGAACCTTAGCATTCCATTCTTTATCCTCAATCAGACCCCAAAACCCCACCCTCACTTCACTTCGAAAATTCATCCATTAGAGAGAGTGTTGAGAGTGTGTGGGCTGTTACTCCAATTCCTTGAGGATTTACTCGAGTTCCAGCCATCCCAATCCAACATCCATCGGTTGGTAAGGTTTCTAAACTTCATTCATGGTCCTAAAACTCGAATCCACTCTTCTTAGTAGCAATTTTCTTCCATATCTTTTGAAATAGGAATCCTTCGGTGGAGGCAGTGACTTTGTGGTCGTTGTAGGTCGCGTTTGAGGCAACCACCAAAGGAGTTCTTGATCCCAAACCCTTCCTAAGTAAGTTAGTGTTGTGCATCTCAAATTTTGGAGCTTTTGGTTGAGTATTCTTTGAGATGTAGTTCGATTTTCATCTTGTGCCAAATCTGTCTTTTAGGGTTTCTTCCGAGTAGATTTTATTGTTGTGCTTTTCTCGCCAAGATCCTTTCGTTTTTGGAAGAACTTGTCTAAATGAAAAATGTTCTAACACTTTAAAAATGATCCCTGTAAATTTTCATAATTTTTGGACTTGATTTGGTCGACGAAAACAGATCTGGTATTTTCTGCTGTACATGTTGACAGATTTAAATTTCTAGCATGTTCAGTTTTGTAGTTCATATTTCTCCTAGCTATGGTCGTTTTTGATGGTTAGTTTCTTCATGAAAATTGTTTATCTATGTGTCTAGTATATTCCTGTGAAATTTCAGAATTTTTGGATCAACCTTCGAATTGTTATGGATTTTTAAGTAATCTGTGGTCGGATGAACAGTGATCCTTGCACCCTTTTGAAAACAAGTTTCTGAAATGATTTTTTTTGAGCAACTTAGAGTCCGAATTTGCTAAGGCCTATTTCTGAGAAAAATGTTTATTTTGATGTCTCCTAGTAGCTGTAAAATTTTCAGAATTTTCCACAAAGTTTTACTACATTTCCTAATACGATTTTGAAAACTGCTACGGTGTGGTCTTACCGGTAAATCTTGTTTTCGTACGTTTTGATGGTTTTTGAGTCGATTGCTACTCTTTTATGAATCTTATGAATTCTGGAAATGTAGACATATGTTGTAATGATTAAAATGTGGTTTTTGAAACTTTGTGAGTTTTGATCGAGTTAGATGCCTAATTTTGGAGGGTAAGTGCACTTGGCGTGGGCTCGTTGGGCCGCCCCCTCTTTTTGGTGGCCAAAACGGCGCCAAGGTAATATTATGTTGCCTGATTGTATGAGTCTATACTCCTAGGTGTATCCGTAGGGGTTATCTAGGGCTCCGGAGTGTGTCTGTATAGGGTCCGCTGCTCTCACATTGTGGATACCGTCGGCTTGTGGACATAAGCGCCCAAGCGGGTAATTGATCCCAAAACGGCTAAAGCCCTGGATCGTTGATACCGGCAGCTTGTGGACATAAGCGCCCAAGCGGGTAATGTTTGGATGTCCTCGATCAAAATGAACATTGGTGTGGTAAAGTGTAAAAAGAAATCCCCGTAAATTATTTTTACTCGCTCGTTAGATTAAATTCCCAACTTTCTATTACTCTTCTAAATCTTTAAATTTTGTCATGCTATACATTAACTTACTCAGTACCGTTTGTACTGATAAAATATTGTTGTTTCTCTTTTTCGCAGAGTAAGTGATGGCGCATTGGGATGGGATTCTCAAAAATAAAGACTTGTCGCATTTTATCATTGTTTTAAATTTCTGCACTGGACTTTGGCACTGGACTTTGGACTTTGGTTTTGGCCGTCTGTTTGGCCCATGTTTTTTTTTATTTGTTTTTAGCTTCCGCACTGATTATTACTGTGATGCATGAGATACTCTGATTTTAGTTCGGGCATGATTGAATGGATTTTAAATTGTTTTGAAAATTTGATACAA
The DNA here is from genome assembly GCA_030278955.1 of Hygrophila difformis. Taxonomy (NCBI): domain Eukaryota; kingdom Viridiplantae; phylum Streptophyta; class Magnoliopsida; order Lamiales; family Acanthaceae; genus Hygrophila; species Hygrophila difformis. Next base: position 8,957,890 of record JAOANR010000004.1, on the reverse strand, counting down.
CTTAGCCTTAGCATTTTTCTAGATGAGCTCGACTTGGGTCGGGTCTTGTTTAGAAAAGTGTGGCGGTAATGCCCTGGCCTGGGAAATCAAATCCGGGGTGTTACAAAGTGGTATCAGAGCCCGAAAATTTTTAAGCTATTATTTTTCGGCCCACTATAGAGGCCCAAATTATTCAATATTATTTTTAAGCATTTTAAGTATTATTTCCATGGAAAAAAGGGAATTTTATTTTTTTTTAAAAAAAAAACCCATGGAAAAGTATATCTTGCAAACTCGACAAGTCTTAAAAACTTAGTACTATTTTTTGGGGGAAGCATGTGCATTAACAAAGTTATTTTTATGTGGCATATCGCTTAATGTAAAAAATTTGCATGTTAGATGGCCGACCCAAGGTTACAAGATTCCATCATGCGTTTGTTGTGTTCCATGTCGGATATCACGCACGAACTTCGCCATATCTCTAGGGATGCCGCAAACGATAGAAATAGGATTGTGGCTATAGAGGAGAGGATGGAAGCTATGACCATTAGGAGTACCCAGATGGCTGCTCGCCACGATGCTCTTGCAGCCGAGTTCGAGGATTGCCGACACCACGTGCATATGCTGCAGGGACGCATATTTGCGTTGGAGGAGGTCATTGTTGGGCTGCAAAACCAGCTTAACCCCGAGCCAGAGATGGAGGAAGAAGAGGAGTTTGACCCCGATGAGTTCATCAACGTGGAGGAAGAGGACCCCGAGGAGGTTGTGGAGAACCCTCCACTGCCTCTTGATACCGACGAGGAGGTAGAGGCCGACCGTAGGATGCTCGGCTACTCTCCGGACTATTTGCTTTAGGGGTTGTGTGTGGTTTCTGTGATGGACTCCGTTACTTGTTTTTAGATTTCTGATTTCAGTATTTTGCGTATTCGTATATTCACATCTCGTTGTCGTAACGTTATCACATTTTATGTAGTGATAACTTAGTAAGTATATCATGATGTAACCCTCGCTGTTAAAGCATTTTATCTAGTGGAATTTCGTATTTAGTATTTCTCTTTCCTTCCTTGCCCATTTCAGTGGTCTTTAGCACTTAGAACCTATGAGATTGAGTTCTAACCATAGTCTAACTTGACTATTAACTTTCATCTAACCGCGAATCTAACCCCTGCGTGCTTGATCATCAGAATGCCGCCCAGAGGGAGACCTAGAGCTGAGATCCCAGTGAATGAGAACGTTAATGCTCCAGCCGATGTGAACCCGCCGAATCCGGGAGTTCAAGCTAACCCTGTTCCCAACGCACTGGATGAGCGGTTGAGGACAGTTGAACAAGTCCTCGTTGCTCTAGGAAACGCTGAAGTCAACCGAGCTCAAGCAGCAGTACCACCCCCAGCAGCTCGAATAAATTATCTGGCGATGGTAAACCCTTACCAGCCGCCCCATTATGAGGGACAGGAGGATCCCGCGAAGTTGGAGGATTGGCTAAGGACTTTTGACAAACTGCTTACTGCCATCAGGTGTCCCGCGAATGAGAAGGTTGGTGTGGCTGTGTACTACTTGAGGGGAGAAGCTGACGAATGGTGGCAAAACCACCAAGAAGGAGTTGCTGATGGTGAACATGCCTACTTCTGGGAAGAGTTTAAGGAGATGATGAGGGAAAGATTCTATCCCCTCAGTACAAAAACTGCTAAATATGAGGAATTCATTAATCTCCGACAAGGCACCCAGACAGTCCAAGAATACTATGCGAAGTTTAAAGAGCTCGTTCGATTCGCTCCAAGGCTGGTACCAACCGATGCTGATAAAGCCCAGAAATTCGAGATGGGGCTGAATCTCAGCATCAGAGAGATCTTGGTTGGCGGACAGCACACTACTCTGCAAGCTGTTTACGATCGTGCAGTGGCAATTGCACGAGTACAACAGCTGAAGCGCAAAGATCATGGAGAGGCGGGCAAGGGCCTAAACAATTTCGATAAGAAGAACCGGAAGAACAACTCTGGAAATCACTTCAGAAGGGGGAATGACCAAGGAAGGAATGATGGTCAAAGGAAGCCGGATAACAGAGAACTCAACCGAGGAGGCCAAGGAGGTTGGAGACCGGATAACCAGGGCGCCTTCATACCCAGATGCCGGGAATGCAACATTCCGCACTTGGTGCGTGAATGCCCAGGACCGGGGCATTGTTACCGGTGTGGCCGAGAAGGTCACATGAAAAAGGAATGCCGGACGAGGGAGGAGCGCATTGACAAGAGGTTGGATCTGATAAACCGTCCTCAGGGCAACAGGCCAGCCGGGCCAAACCAGCAGGACAACCAAGGGCAGAGATTTCCGCAGGCACAGAGGCCACCTCAGAATCCAAACCAGCATGGGAATCAAGGGAGGCCAGTAGGACGCCTGAACGTGATAAATCAAGCTGACTTAGCGGCTCAAGGCGATGTGATCGAAGGTACGTTTACTGCTTTAAGCGTACCTGTCAAGGTCTTATTTGACTCAGGAGCGAGTTGCTCTTTGATTTCCACGAGAATTATATCTGCGTTAGATCTACCAGCTCCGAATAACATTAACTTAGGAATCCAATTACCATCGGGTAAGGTAGTATCGTGTTCCAAACGATACGACGGGATCCCGATAGTAATCAAGAACACTGAATTCTTTGCGAATCTCATAGAATTTGACCTTAAGGATTTCGACATCATTTTGGGAATGGACTGGTTGACGAGGTACAAGGCTATCATCGAGTGCCAGAAGCAGAAGATCTCGTTGGCGAAGAGTCGCGGAAAGAAGGTCATTTACTATATGCAGCCTCAGAAGAAGGGTGCCAAGATAGTAAATGCAATAAAGTTCTGCAATCTCATGCAGAAGGGATACCAACTGTACGCGTGCTACGTGCATAATCTGGAAGGCGAGGAGAGCAAGATCGATAGTATCCCAGTCGTGAACGAATACCCAGACGTCTTCCCGGAAGATATCCCAGGAATGCCTCCTGAGCGAGAAGTGGAGTTCACGATCGATCTCGTGCCCGGAATCGAACCGGTGTCGAAGGCACCATATCGCATGGCGCCTGCTGAGATGAAGGAGCTGAAAGAACAACTAGAGGAGTTGTTATCAAAGGGATATATTCGGCCGAGCACATCACCATGGGGAGCTCCAGTCCTGTTCGTGAAAAAGAAGGACGGCGGACTCCGATTGTGCATCGACTACCGAGGTCTTAATCAAGTGACGATTAAGAACAAGTACCCGCTACCTAGGATCGAAGATCTCTTCGATCAACTGAAAGGAGCGTCGGTATTTTCAAAGGTTGATCTAAGGTTGGGATACCACCAATTGCGTATCGCCGAGAACGATATACCCAAGACAGCATTCCGAACAAGATATGGGCACTACGAATTCACGTAATGTCTTTCGGTCTGACTAATGCTCCCGCAGTATTCATGAACCTCATGAATAGCGTTTTCCGAGAGTTGCTAGACACATGTGTAGTCGTATTCATTGACGACATCCTAGTTTACTCGAGGAATGAGGAAGAGCATAGTAGTCACTTGCACCAAGTACTCGGACTTTTGAGGAAGAATCAACTCTACGCGAAGCTGTCAAAGTGCGAGTTTTGGAAGAATGAAGTCGCTTTTCTAGGTCATATAGTATCGGCTAAAGGAGTATCAGTCGACCCGGCGAAGATATCAGCAGTGTCTGATTGGCCGGCACCAACAAACCAGACCGAGGTAAGAAGTTTCCTAGGTCTAGCCGGATACTACCGAAGATTCGTGAAAGACTTTTCTAAAATTGCGAGACCGATGACCCAATTGCTGAAGAAAGGATTGAAGTTTGATTGGTCAGCTGAGTGTGAGCAGTCATTCCGTGAGCTTAAGGGGAGACTCACATCAGCACCGGTTTTAGCATTGCCATCAGAGGCTGAAGATTATGAGGTGTATAGTGACGCCTCAAAAGAAGGTCTTGGTTGCGTGTTAATGCAAAACCAAAGGGTAATTGCTTATGCATCAAGGCAACTCAAGACGCACGAAGTAAACTACCCGACACATGATCTGGAACTAGCAGCGGTAGTGTTCGCTCTTAAGATCTGGCGACACTATCTATATGGACGAACTTGTCGGATGTTTACAGATCACAAGAGCCTCAAGTATATATTTACTCAGAAAGAGTTAAATATGAGGCAGAGGAGATGGCTCGAGCTGATCAAGGATTACGATCTGGATATAGCCTACCATGAAGGCAAGGCGAACGTCGTAGCGGATGCGTTGAGTTGCAAGACGAGGCACACAGCGAACACACTCATTCTACCTTCGGGACTGTATATGGACCTAGCTAAGTTAGATACTGAACTAGTCCATTATGGAACCGTGGTGGAGACAGTGAACGCCATAACAGTTGAATCTACCGTATTTGACGAGATTCGAGAAGCCCAGCCGGACGACGAGAATCTCCAGAGGATCAAAGGAAAAATAGGTGAAGGAAAGGCGGTAGGATTCGTGATCCATGAAGACGGAAGTATCCGTTTTAAAGGAAGATGGTGCATTCCTCATAAGTGCGAGGAATTGAAGAGAAAACTCATGGAAGAAGGCCACAGTACACCTTATTCAGTCCACCCTGGTGGGGATAAGTTGTACAAGGACTTAAAGAAAATCTATTGGTGGCCGCGGATGAAGAAGGATGTTGCCGACTTTGTGGCTAAATGCATAACCTGCCAGAAAGTGAAGGCAGTAAGACAAAAACCGTTAGGGTTAGTAAAACCATTGGGGGTCCCAAGCTGGAAGTGGGACAACATCTCCATGGATTTTGTTTCGGGGTTGCCAAGATCTCCCCGAGGAATGAATAAGATTTGGGTAATAGTTGACCGGTTAACAAAGACCGCAATTTTCATACCAATGAAGGAAAATTGGACGATGGATCAACTAGCTAAGGCATACATCGAGAATGTGGTCCGAAGGCACGGAGTACCGCATGATATTATCTCAGACCGGGATAGTAGATTCGTCTCCAACTTCTGGACTAAACTACAAGAAGCCTTAGGAACCCAAATCAAGATGAGCACAGCTTTTCATCCAATGACGGACGGTCAGACTGAGCGCACGATTCAGACGCTTGAGGACATGCTAAGAGCGTGCGTACTCGAATTCAAGGGAAGCTGGGAAGACCACTTGCCGTTGATTGAATTCTCGTACAACAACAGTTATCACGCTAGCATAGGCATGGCACCGTTCGAAGCGCTTTACGGACGGAAGTGTCGTAGTCCGTTGTGCTGGACGAAGGATGATGATTCGGTAGTTGTTGGGCCGCAGCTCATTGAGGATATGAACAGCAAGATCAAGCTGGTTCAACAGAAAATGAAAGCCGCACAAGATAGGCAGAAGAGTTACGCCGACACTAGGCGGCAAGAGCTGTGTAATACCCGAGAAATCAACATCGAGTATTAAATCCGAAAAATTAATTAATTGAATTAATTAATTGGATTTAACTATCGCAACCGAAATAATTCCGGGAGAGCGGAATTAAATATTTTCGCACGATAGCAACTCGAAGAGAGTTATCGGAGTATCCAACAATCGGATAATCCAATATGATTTTTAAAAAGAACAAAAATCATATTATATATAAAAAAAAAAAAAAAAAAAAAAAAGAAAAAAATCGCTGCCTGGGGTGGCGCGGTGGCCGCGCGGTGGCGCGCCACCAGCGCGCCACCACCCCAGGGCAGCAGTTTCGAACGCTGCACGCGTTTTTGGCTTGGTTTTGCATTAAGTTCGATTATGGATGCTTTGAATCTATCCCAAACCCTTTCCCAGATGTTGGTGGATGTATTGAGACTCTAATGGATGTATCTAGAAGCTTCTAGAACCCAAACATGGCTGTGAACTTGGAGTGTGCATGAACTTGGGGGATAAGTTGAACCATGGGGTGTTAGGTGGAATGGATAGGATTAGGGGGGGTGAAATTTCGAGAGTTGATTGCCATTATGTGTTCCCTAGTTCCCAGGGTCTTAAAGGCTGCATTTGGAACTCCCAAATTCAACCATTACATCAAGTAATCAGTCCCCAAAACCCCCCATACACACTAATCCGAAAATTTCATTCTTCTTGAGTGTTGGTGAGAGTTGTGGTGATTCTTCCTTGTTCCAGAGAGTTAGGGCGAGATCAAGCTTTCCAATCCCTTCTCCTACGTCTAGGTAAGGATTCTAATCCAATTCCTTGTTCTTTAATTCGAATCCTAGGCCCTAACATCAAGTTTCTATCCAAACACCTCAAAATAGGATTCGTTCGGTAGATCTCGGAGGTTTGAGGCTGTTCCGGTCGAGTTTGAGGATTCAACCATTGAAGTTTTCGACACTCCACCCTTGAGAAGTAAGTTAATGATGTGCATATCGATTTTTAGAGTGTTTGGTTGAGTATTCTTCGTGATATGGTTCGAATTCCATCTAGTGCCAAATCTGTATTTCAGGGTTTCTTCCGAGTATGTTTTCTTGTTGTGCTTTTCTCGCCTAGATCCGTTCATTTTTGGAAGAACTTGTCTAAATGAAAAATGTTCCTAATGTTTTAAAGATGATGTCTGTAAATTTTCATAATTTTTGGAATTGATTTGGTCGACGAAATCAGATCTGGTATTTTCTGCTACGTTTGATGACAGATTCAAGTTCCGAGTATGTTCAGTTTTGTGGTTCCTATTTCTCCTAGCTATGGTCGTTTTTGATGGTCGACTTCTTCATGAAAATTGTTCATCTATGTGTCTAGTTTACTCCTGTTAAATTTCAGAATTTTTGGATCAATATTCGAATTGATATGGATTTTTGAGTAGGCTGTGGTCGGATGAACAGTGGTACTTATACCCTTTTGAAAACAAGTTTCTGAAATGCATTTTTTTGAGTGACTTAGAGTCCGAATTTGCTAAGGGCTATTTCTGAGAAAAATGTTTATTTTGATGTCGCCTAGCACCTGTAAAATTTTCAGAATTTTTCACAAAGTTTTACTACATTTCCTGATTCGATTTTGAAAACTGCCACAGTGTAGTCTTACCGGTGAAATTGGTTTCGTACGTTTCGGACGTTTTTGAGTCGATTGCTACTCTTTGTCGAATCCTATGAATTCTGGAAATTTTAGATATATGTGGTAATGACTAAAATGTGGTTTTAAAACTTTGTGAGTTTTGATCGAGTTAGATGTTCAATTTAGAGGGTAAGTGCACTTGGCGTGGGCTCGTTGGGCCGCCCCCTCTTTTTGGTGGCCAAAACGGCGCCAATGAAATATTGTTATGTTGCGTGATTGTATGAGTCTATACTCCTAGGTGTATCCGTAGGGGTTACCTAGGGCTCCGGAGTGTGTCTGTATAGGGTCCGCTGCTCTCACATTGTGGATACCGTCGGCTTGTGGACATAAGTGCCCAAGCGGGTAATTGATCCCAAAACGGCTAAGGCCCTGGATCGTTGATACCGGCAGCTTGTGGACATAAGCGCCCAAGCGGGTAATGGTTTGGATGTCCTCGATCAAAATGAACATTGGTGTGGTAACGTATAAAAAGAAATTTCCGTAAATTATTTTTACTCGTCCGTTAGATTAAATTCATAACTTTTTATTACTCTTCTAAATCTTTAAATTTTGTTATGCTATCCGTTAACTTACTCAGTACCGTTTGTACTGATAAATTGTTATTTCCTATTTTTCGCAGAATAAGTGTTGGCGCATTGGGATGGGACTTTGCAAGATTGAGGACTTGTCGCATTTTACAATTATTTTAAATTTCTGCACTTTGGACATTACTGTTGGACTTTGGACTTTGGTTTTGGCCGTATGTTTGGCCCTCGTTTTTATTTGTTTAGCTTCCGCACTGAATATTACTGTGATGCATGAAATACTCTGATTTTAATTCGGGCATGATTGAATAGTTTTAAATTGTTTTGAAAATTGATACAACTTAGCCTTAGCATTTTTCTAGATGAGCTCGACTTGGGTCGGGTCTTGTTTAGGAAAGTGTGGCGGTAATGCCCTGGCCTGGGAAATCAAATCCGGGGTGTTACAAAGTGGTATCAGAGCCCGAAATTTTTCAAGCTATTATTTTTCGGCCCACTATAGAGGCCCAAATTATTTAATATTATTTTTAAGTATTTTAAGTATTATTTCCATGGAAAAAGGGAATTTTATTTTTAAAACCCATGGAAAAGTATATCTTGCAAAAATCGACAAGTCTTAAAAACTTAGTACTATTTTTGGGGGGAAGCATGTGCATTAACAAATTATTTTCATGTGTGGCATATTGCTTAATGTAAAATTTGCATGATTAGATGGCCGACCCGAGGTTACAAGATTCCATCATGCGTTTATTGTGCTCCATGTCGGATATCACGCACGAACTTCGCCATATCTCTAGGGATGCCGCAAACGATAGAAATAGGATTGTGGCTATAGAGGAGAGGATGGAGGCTATGACCATTAGGAGTACCCAGATGGCTGCTCGCCATGATGCCCTTGCGGCCGAGTTCGAGGACTGCCGACACCACGTGCATATGCTACAGGGACGCATCTTTGCGTTGGAGGAAGTCATTGTTGGGCTGCAAAACCAGCTTAACCCCGAACCCGAGATGGAAGAGGAGGAGGAGTTCGATCCCGACGAGTTCATCAACGTTGAGGAGGAAGAGGAGGACCCCGAGGAGGTTGTGGAGAATCCTCCACTGCCTCTTGATACCGATGAGGAGGTCGAGGCTGATCGCCGGATGCTTGGCTATTCTCCCGACTACTTGATCTAGACCTTATCTTGCGTTCTATCTTGTTGGACTTTTACCGCTTTTTCGCTACTAGTTTCCTATCATTTCCGTATCTAGTATTATCGCATCTTGATTATCTTGATGGTACCACATTTTCTGTAGTGGTGACCTAGTAGTATTCGATGTAGTAGCCTTGTTATTAAATCGTTATCATCTAGTGGAATTTCGTGTTTAGTATTCTCTTTCCTTTCCTTGCCCATTTCAGTGGTCTTTAACACTTAGAACCTTTGAGGCTGAGTTCTAACCCTAGTCTAACTTGACTATTAACTTTCATCTAACTGCGATCTAACCTCTGCGTGCTTGATCATCAGAATGCCGCCCAGAGGGAGACCTAGAGTTGAGATCCCAGTGCATGAGAACGTTAATGCTCCAGCGGATGCTAACCCACCGAATCCGGGAGTTCAAGCTAACCCCGCTCCCAACGCCCTTGATGAGAGGTTGAGGACAGTTGAGCAAGTCCTCGTTGCTCTAGGAAATGCTGAAGTCAACCGAGCTCAAGCAGCAGTACCACCCCCAGCAGCTCGGATAAATTATCTGGCGATGGTGAACCCTTACCAGCCGCCTCATTATGAGGGACAGGAAGATCCCGCGAAGTTGGAGGATTGGCTGAGGACTTTTGACAAACTGCTTACTGCCATCAGGTGTCCCGCGAATGAGAAGGTTGGCGTAGCTGTGTACTACCTGAGAGGAGAGGCTGACGAATGGTGGCAGAACCACCAAGAAGGACTTGCTGACGGTGAACATGCCTACTTCTGGGAAGAGTTTAAGGAGATGATGAGGGAAAGGTTCTATCCCCTCAGCATAAAGACTGCTAAATATGAGGAATTCATACATCTCCGACAAGGCACCCAGACAGTTCAAGAATACTATGCGAAGTTTAAAGAGCTCGTCCGATTCGCTCCAAGGCTGGTACCAACCGATGCTGATAAAGCCCAGAAATTCGAGATGGGGCTGAATCTCAGCATCCGAGAGATCTTGGTTGGCGGACAGCACACTACTCTGCAAGCTGTTTACGATCGTGCAGTAGCAATTGCACGAGTACAGCAGCTGAAGCGCAAGGATCATGGAGAGGCGAGCAAGGGCCTAAACACTTTCGATAAGAGGAACCGCAACAACTCTGGGAATCACTTCAGAAGGGGGAATGACCAAGGAAGGAATGATGGTCAAAGGAAGCCGGACAACAGAGAACTTAACCGAGGAGGCCAAGGAGGTTGGAGGCCGGATAACCAGGGCGCCTTCATACCCAGATGCCGGGAATGCAACCTTCCGCACTTGGTGCGTGAATGCCCAAGGCCGGGCCATTGTTACCGGTGTGGCCGAGAAGGTCACATGAAGAAGGAATGCCGGACGAGGGAGGACCGCATTGAGAAGAGATTGGACCTGATAAACCGTCCTCAGGGCAACAGGCCAGCCGGGCCAAACCAACAGGACAACCAAGGGCAGAGATTCCCACAGGCACAGAGGCCACCTCAGAATCCAAACCAGCAGGGGAATCAAGGGAGGCCAGTTGGACGCCTGAACGTGATAAATCAAGCTGACCTAGCTGCTCAAGGCGACGTGATCGAAGGTACGTTTACTGCTTTAAGCGTACCTGTCAAAGTCTTGTTTGACTCAGGAGCGAGTTGCTCTTTGATTTCCACGAGAACTATATCTGCGTTAGATCTACCAGCGCCGAATAACATTAACTTAGGAATCCAATTACCATCGGGTAAGATAGTATCGTGTTCCAAACGATATGACGGGATCCCGATAGTAATCAAGAACACTGAATTCTTTGCGAATCTCATAGAATTTGACCTTAAGGATTTCGATATCATTTTGGGAATGGACTGGTTGACGAGGTACAAGGCTATCATCGAATGCCAGAAGCAGAAGATCTCGTTGGCGAAGAGTCGCGGAAAGAAGGTCATTTACTATATGCAGCCTCAGAAGAAGGGTGCCAAGATAGTAAATGCATTAAAGTTCTGCAATCTCATGCAGAAAGGATACCAACTGTACGCGTGCTACGTGCATAATCTGGAGGGCGAGGAGAACAAGATCGACAATATCCCCGTCGTGAACGAATACCCAAGATGTATTTCCGGAGGATATCCCAGGAATGCCTCCTGAGCGAGAAGTGGAGTTCACGATCGATCTCGTGCCCGGAATCGAACCGGTGTCAAAGGCACCATATCGCATGGCGCCTGCTGAGATGAAGGAGCTGAAAGAACAACTAGAAGAGTTGTTATCTAAGGGATATATTCGGCCGAGCACATCACCGTGGGGAGCTCCAGTCCTGTTCGTGAAAAAGAAGGACGGCGGACTCCGATTGTGCATCGACTACCGAGGTCTTAATCAAGTGACGATTAAGAACAAGTACCCGCTACCTAGGATCGAAGATCTCTTCGATCAGCTGAAAGGAGCGTCGGTATTTTCAAAGGTTGATCTAAGGTCGGGATACCACCAATTGCGTATCGCCGAGAACGATATACCCAAGACAGCTTTCCGAACAAGATATGGACACTACGAATTCACCGTAATGTCCTTCGGTCTGACTAATGCTCCCGCAGTATTCATGAACCTCATGAATAGCGTTTTCCGAGAGTTACTAGACACATGTGTAGTCGTATTCATCGACGACATCCTAGTTTACTCAAGGAATGAGGAAGAGCATAGTAGTCATTTGCACCAAGTACTCGGACTTTTGAGGAAGAATCAACTCTACGCGAAGCTGTCGAAGTGCGAGTTTTGGAAGAATGAAGTCGCTTTTCTAGGTCATATAGTATCGGCTAAAGGAGTATCAGTCGACCCGGCGAAGATATCAGCTGTGTCTGAATGGCCGGCACCAACAAACCAGACTGAGGTAAGAAGTTTCCTAGGTCTAGCCGGATACTACCGAAGGTTCGTGAAGGACTTTTCTAAGATTGCGAGACCGATGACGCAACTGCTGAAGAAAGGATTGAAGTTTGATTGGACAGCTGAGTGTGAGCAGTCATTCCGTGAGCTTAAGGGAAGACTCACATCAGCACCGGTTTTAGCATTGCCATCAGAGACGGAGGATTATGAGGTGTACAGCGACGCCTCGAAGGAAGGTCTTGGTTGCGTGCTAATGCAAAACCAAAGGGTGATTGCTTATGCATCAAGGCAACTCAAGACGCACGAAGTAAACTACCCGACACATGATCTGGAACTTGCAGCGGTAGTGTTCGCTCTTAAGATCTGGCGACACTATCTATATGGACGAACTTGTCGGATGTTTACAGATCACAAAAGCCTCAAGTATATATTTACTCAGAAAGAGTTAAATATGAGGCAGAGGAGATGGCTCGAGCTGATCAAAGACTACGATCTGGATATAGCCTACCATGAAGGCAAGGCGAACGTCGTAGCGGATGCGTTGAGTCGCAAGACGAGGCACACGGCGAACACGCTCATTCTACCTTCGGGACTATATATGGACCTAGCTAAGTTGGATACTGAACTAGTCCATTATGGAACCGTGGTGGAGACAGTGAACGCCATAACAGTTGAATCTACCGTATTTGACGAGATTCGAGAAGCCCAACCGGACGACGAGAATCTCCAGAGGATCAAAGGAAAAATAAGTGAAGGAAAGGCGGTAGGATTCACGATCCATGAAGACGGAAGTGTCCGTTTTAAAGGAAGATGGTGTGTTCCTCATAAGTGCGAGGAATTGAAGAGGAAGCTCATGGAAGAAGGCCACAGTACACCTTATTCAGTCCACCCTGGTGGGGATAAGTTGTACAAAGACTTAAAGAAAATCTATTGGTGGCCGCGGATGAAGAATGATGTTGCCGATTTTGTGGCTAAATGCATAACCTGCCAGAAGGTGAAGGCAGTGAGGCAAAAACCGCTAGGATTGGTAAAGCCATTGGAGATCCCAAGCTGGAAGTGGGACAGCATCTCCATGGATTTTGTTTCGGGGTTGCCAAGATCTCCCCGAGGAATGAATAAGATTTGGGTAATAGTTGATCGGTTAACGAAGACCGCCATTTTCATACCAATGAAGGAAAATTGGTCGATGGATCAACTAGCTAAGGCATACATCGAGAATGTGGTCCGAAGGCACGGAGTACCGCATGATATTATCTCAGACCGAGATAGTAGATTCGTCTCCAACTTCTGGACTAAATTACAAGAAGCCTTAGGAACCCAAATCAAGATGAGCACAGCATTTCATCCAATGACGGACGGTCAGACTGAGCGTACGATTCAGACGCTTGAAGACATGCTAAGAGCGTGTGTACTCGAATTCAAAGGAAGTTGGGAAGATCACTTGCCGTTGATTGAATTCTCGTACAACAACAGTTATCACGCTAGCATAAGTATGGCACCGTTCGAAGCGCTTTACGGACGGAAGTGTCGTAGTCCGTTGTGCTGGACGAAGGATGATGATTCGGTAGTTGTTGGACCGCAGCTCATTGAGGATATGAACAGCAAGATCAAGGTGGTTCAACAGAAAATGAAAGCCGCGCAGGATAGGCAGAAGAGCTACGCCGACACTAGGCGACAAGAGTTAGAATTTGAGGTGGGAGACAAGGTCATGCTGAAAGTATCGCCCATGAAGGGGGTGATGCGATTCGGTAAACGAGGAAAGCTGAGTCCTCGCTACATTGGTCCGTACGAGATTTTGGATCGTGTAGGTACCTTGGCTTATCGTTTGGCACTTCCACCAGAGTTGTCACGAGTGCACAACGTATTCCATGTTTCTCAACTGAAGAAATATGTGCACGACCCAACTCACGTGTTGCAACCCGACGTGATTGAGCTAGATGATGACTTGACATACGAGGAGTATCCGATCGAGGTACTTGACGTCAAGGAAAGGGTCACAAGGAACAAGACTGTGAGGATGGTGAAGACCCTATGGTCGAATCATGGCACCGAGGAAGCGACGTGGGAATTGGAAGCGGATATGAAGCAGAAATATCCCAACCTCTTCCGAAACGACTCAGGAGCAGTTATGGGGACATAACTGCAGTCCTAAGGGGGAGAGGATGTGATACCCCGCGCAAAGTCGTCGCGAGCTGAGGTAAGAATTTTAAATTGCAAGCCTCAATAATTTCTATGTGCCAATTATTTTTCCGAAGTGCGACCCAACTTCGAGGACGAAGTTGATTTCTAAGGAGGGTAGACTGTAATACCCGAGAAATCAACATCGAGTATTAAATCCGAAAAATTAATTAATTGAATTAATTAATTGGATTTAACTATCGCAACCGAAATAATTCCGGGAGAGCGGAATTAAATATTTTCGCACGATAGCAACTCGAAGAGAGTTATCGGAGTATCCAACAATCGGATAATCCAATATGATTTTTAAAAAGAACAAAAATCATATTATATATAAAAAAAAAAAAAAAAAAAAAAAAGAAAAAAATCGCTGCCTGGGGTGGCGCGGTGGCCGCGCGGTGGCGCGCCACCAGCGCGCCACCACCCCAGGGCAGCAGTTTCGAACGCTGCACGCGTTTTTGGCTTGGTTTTGCATTAAGTTCGATTATGGATGCTTTGAATCTATCCCAAACCCTTTCCCAGATGTTGGTGGATGTATTGAGACTCTAATGGATGTATCTAGAAGCTTCTAGAACCCAAACATGGCTGTGAACTTGGAGTGTGCATGAACTTGGGGGATAAGTTGAACCATGGGGTGTTAGGTGGAATGGATAGGATTAGGGGGGGTGTAATTTCGAGAGTTGATTGCCATTATGTGTTCCCTAGTTCCCAGGGTCTTAAAGGCTGCATTTGGAACTCCCAAATTCAACCATTACATCAAGTAATCAGTCCCCAAAACCCCCCATACACACTAATCCGAAAATTTCATTCTTCTTGAGTGTTGGTGAGAGTTGTGGTGATTCTTCCTTGTTCCAGAGAGTTAGGGCGAGATCAAGCTTTCCAATCCCTTCTCCTACGTCTAGGTAAGGATTCTAATCCAATTCCTTGTTCTTTAATTCGAATCCTAGGCCCTAACATCAAGTTTCTATCCAAACACCTCAAAATAGGATTCGTTCGGTAGATCTCGGAGGTTTGAGGCTGTTCCGGTCGAGTTTGAGGATTCAACCATTGAAGTTTTCGACACTCCACCCTTGAGAAGTAAGTTAATGATGTGCATATCGATTTTTAGAGTGTTTGGTTGAGTATTCTTCGTGATATGGTTCGAATTCCATCTAGTGCCAAATCTGTATTTCAGGGTTTCTTCCGAGTATGTTTTCTTGTTGTGCTTTTCTCGCCTAGATCCGTTCATTTTTGGAAGAACTTGTCTAAATGAAAAATGTTCCTAATGTTTTAAAGATGATGTCTGTAAATTTTCATAATTTTTGGAATTGATTTGGTCGACGAAATCAGATCTGGTATTTTCTGCTACGTTTGATGACAGATTCAAGTTCCGAGTATGTTCAGTTTTGTGGTTCCTATTTCTCCTAGCTATGGTCGTTTTTGATGGTCGACTTCTTCATGAAAATTGTTCATCTATGTGTCTAGTTTACTCCTGTTAAATTTCAGAATTTTTGGATCAATATTCGAATTGATATGGATTTTTGAGTAGGCTGTGGTCGGATGAACAGTGGTACTTATACCCTTTTGAAAACAAGTTTCTGAAATGCATTTTTTTGAGTGACTTAGAGTCCGAATTTGCTAAGGGCTATTTCTGAGAAAAATGTTTATTTTGATGTCGCCTAGCACCTGTAAAATTTTCAGAATTTTTCACAAAGTTTTACTACATTTCCTGATTCGATTTTGAAAACTGCCACAGTGTAGTCTTACCGGTGAAATTGGTTTCGTACGTTTCGGACGTTTTTGAGTCGATTGCTACTCTTTGTCGAATCCTATGAATTCTGGAAATTTTAGATATATGTGGTAATGACTAAAATGTGGTTTTAAAACTTTGTGAGTTTTGATCGAGTTAGATGTTCAATTTAGAGGGTAAGTGCACTTGGCGTGGGCTCGTTGGGCCGCCCCCTCTTTTTGGTGGCCAAAACGGCGCCAATGAAATATTGTTATGTTGCGTGATTGTATGAGTCTATACTCCTAGGTGTATCCGTAGGGGTTACCTAGGGCTCCGGAGTGTGTCTGTATAGGGTCCGCTGCTCTCACATTGTGGATACCGTCGGCTTGTGGACATAAGTGCCCAAGCGGGTAATTGATCCCAAAACGGCTAAGGCCCTGGATCGTTGATACCGGCAGCTTGTGGACATAAGCGCCCAAGCGGGTAATGGTTTGGATGTCCTCGATCAAAATGAACATTGGTGTGGTAACGTATAAAAAGAAATTTCCGTAAATTATTTTTACTCGTCCGTTAGATTAAATTCATAACTTTTTATTACTCTTCTAAATCTTTAAATTTTGTTATGCTATCCGTTAACTTACTCAGTACCGTTTGTACTGATAAATTGTTATTTCCTATTTTTCGCAGAGTAAGTGTTGGCGCATTGGGATGGGACTTTGCAAGATTGAGGACTTGTCGCATTTTACAATTATTTTAAATTTCTGCACTTTGGACATTACTGTTGGACTTTGGACTTTGGTTTTGGCCGTATGTTTGGCCCTCGTTTTTATTTGTTTAGCTTCCGCACTGAATATTACTGTGATGCATGAAATACTCTGATTTTAATTCGGGCATGATTGAATAGTTTTAAATTGTTTTGAAAATTGATACAACTTAGCCTTAGCATTTTTCTAGATGAGCTCGACTTGGGTCGGGTCTTGTTTAGGAAAGTGTGGCGGTAATGCCCTGGCCTGGGAAATCAAATCCGGGGTGTTACAAGCTGGAATTCGAGGTGGGAGATAAGGTCATGCTGAAGGTGTCGCCCATGAAGGGGGTGATGCGATTCGGTAAACGAGGAAAGCTGAGTCCTCGCTATATCGGTCCGTACGAGATTCTGGATCGCGTAGGTACTTTAGCTTATCGTTTGGCACTTCCACCAGAGTTGTCGCGAGTGCACAACGTATTTCACGTTTCTCAATTAAAGAAATATGTGCACGACCCAACTCACGTGTTGCAACCCGACGTGATTGAGCTAGACGACGACTTGACATATGAGGAGTCTCCGATCGAGGTACTTGATGTCAAGGAAAGGGTCACAAGGAACAAGACTGTGAGGATGGTGAAGATCCTATGGTCAAATCATGGCACTGAGGAAGCAACATGGGAATTGGAGGCGGATATGAAGCAAAGATATCCCAACCTTTTCCGAAGCGACTCAGGAGCAGTTATGGGGACATAACTGCAGTCCTAAGGGGGAGAGGATGTGACACCCCGCGCAAGGTCGTCGCGAACGGAGGTAAGAATTTTAAATTGCAAGCCTCAATAATTTCTATGTGCCGATTATTATCTTTCCGAAGTGCGACCCAACTTCGAGGACGAAGTTGATTTCTAAGGAGGGTAGACTGTAATACCCGAGAAATCAACATCGATTATTAAATCCGAAAAAATTAATTATTTGAATTAATTAATTGGATTTAACTATAACAACCGAAATAATTCCGAGAGAGCGGAATTAAATATTTTCGGACGATAGTAACTCGAAGAGAGTTATCGGATTATCCAACAATCATGGATAATTCATATTATGATTTTTAAGAAATTTAAAAATCATAATAATCAAAAAAAAAAAAAAAAAGAGGCCGCAGCCTGTGGTGGCGCGGTGGCCGCGCGGTGGCGCGCCACCAGCGCGCCACCATGCAGAGGCTGTGCCTCCATACGCGTTCAACGCGTTTTGCTCCAAATTCCGAGCCAAGGCGACTCCAAACGATCCAAATTCGTGTATCAGTCATTATGGAGTGTTATTGGATGATTGTGGACGGATTTTTGGTCTTGAGACAACTCCCACAAGTTGGATTAATGGTCAACATGCATTCACTTAACCTCATTTGAACCATGGAAGTGTTAGGTGATTTGGATGAGTT
This sequence comes from Hygrophila difformis, assembly GCA_030278955.1. Classification (NCBI taxonomy): domain Eukaryota; kingdom Viridiplantae; phylum Streptophyta; class Magnoliopsida; order Lamiales; family Acanthaceae; genus Hygrophila; species Hygrophila difformis. Next base: position 8,940,252 of record JAOANR010000004.1, on the reverse strand, counting down.
TTGGGGGAGTGTTTTCCGAGGGAGACTGTCATTACTTCGTCCTTCACAGTCCCTAGGGCCTTTAAGCCACCATTGGGAACCTTAGCATTCCATTCTTTATCCTCAATCAGACCCCAAAACCCCACCCTCACTTCACTTCGAAAATTCATCCATTAGAGAGAGTGTTGAGAGTGTGTGGGCTGTTACTCCAATTCCTTGAGGATTTACTCGAGTTCCAGCCATCCCAATCCAGCATCCATCGGTTGGTAAGGTTTCTAAACTTCATTCATGGTCCTAAAACTCGAATCCACTCTTCTTAGTAGCAATTTTCTTCCATATCTTTTGAAATAGGAATCCTTCGGTGGAGGCAGTGACTTTGTGGTCGTTGTAGGTCGCGTTTGAGGCAACCACCAAAGGAGTTCTTGATCCCAAACCCTTCCTAAGTAAGTTAGTGTTGTGCATCTCAAATTTTGGAGCTTTTGGTTGAGTATTCTTTGAGATGTAGTTCGATTTTCATCTTGTGCCAAATCTGTCTTTTAGGGTTTCTTCCGAGTAGATTTTATTGTTGTGCTTTTCTCGCCTAGATCCTTTCGTTTTTGGAAGAACTTGTCTAAATGAAAAATGTTCCTAACACTTTAAAAATGATCCCTGTAAATTTTCATAATTTTTGGACTTGATTTGGTCGACGAAAACAGATCGGCTATTTTCTGCTGTACATGTTGACAGATTTAAATTTCTAGCATGTTCAGTTTTGTAGTTCATATTTCTCCTAGCTATTGTCGTTTTTGATGGTTAGTTTCTTCATGAAAATTGTTTATCTATGTGTCTAGTATATTCCTGTGAAATTTCAGAATTTTTGGATCAACCTTCGAATTGTTATGGATTTTTAAGTAATCTGTGGTCGGATGAACAGTGATCCTTGCACCCTTTTGAAAACAAGTTTCTGAAATGATTTTTTTTGAGCAACTTAGATTCCGAATTTGCTAAGGCCTATTTCTGAGAAAAATGTTTATTTTGATGTCTCCTAGTAGCTGTAAAATTTTCAGAATTTTCCACAAAGTTTTACTACATTTCCTAATACGATTTTGAAAACTGCTACGGTGTGGTCTTACCGGTAAATCTTGTTTTCGTACGTTTTGATGGTTTTTGAGTCGATTGCTACTCTTTTATGAATCTTATGAATTCTGGAAATGTAGACATATGTTGTAATGATTAAAATGTGGTTTTTGAAACTTTGTGAGTTTTGATCGAGTTAGATGCCCAATTTTGGAGGGTAAGTGCACTTGGCGTGGGCTCGTTGGGCCGCCCCCTCTTTTTGGTGGCCAAAACGGCGCCAAGGTAATATTATGTTGCGTGATTGTATGAGTCTATACTCCTAGGTGTATCCGTAGGGGTTATCTAGGGCTCCGGAGTGTGTCTGTATAGGATCCGCTGCTCTCACATTGTGGATACCGTCGGCTTGTGGACATAAGCGCCCAAGCGGGTAATTGATCCCAAAACGGCTAAAGCCCTGGATCGTTGATACCGGCAGCTTGTGGACATAAGCGCCCAAGCGGGTAATGTTTGGATGTCCTCGATCAAAATGAACATTGGTGTGGTAAAGTGTAAAAAGAAATCCCCGTAAATTATTTTTACTCGCTCGTTAGATTAAATTCCCAACTTTCTATTGCTCTTCTAAATCTTTAAATTTTGTCATGCTATACATTAACTTACTCAGTACCGTTTGTACTGATAAAATATTGTTGTTTCTCTTTTTCGCAGAGTAAGTGATGGCGCATTGGGATGGGATTCTCAAAAATAAAGACTTGTCGCATTTTATCATTGTTTTAAATTTCTGCACTGGACTTTGGCACTGGACTTTGGACTTTGGTTTTGGCCGTCTGTTTGGCCCATGTTTTTTTTTATTTGTTTTTAGCTTCCGCACTGATTATTACTGTGATGCATGAGATACTCTGATTTTAGTTCGGGCATGATTGAATGGATTTTAAATTGTTTTGAAAATTTGATACAACTTAGCCTTAGCATTTTTCTAGATGAGCTCGACTTGGGTCGGGTCTTGTTTAGAAAAGTGTGGCGGTAATGCCCTGGCCTGGGAAATCAAATCCGGGGTGTTACAGACATTGTGCAACAGGCCTGAACTGCATAGGGACAATCGTACCGGTAGATATCCAAAGGCAGTATATACAATGGACAAGGAGAGACGGGATATATTTTTGAAATGGGTTGCAGGGTTAAAGTTTCCCGATGGATTTGTTTCCAACCTGGGCAGATGCATAGATATGAAAAAACATAGAATGTTTGGAATGAAGAGTCATGACTGTTATATTTTTTTACAGCGTCTCCTACCGATCGGTTGGCGGGATCTACTCCCCAAGAGTGTGTGGGAACCCATAGCAGAGTTGAGCAACTTTTTCAGGGCCTTGACTGCGAAAACAATTAAGATTGAGGACTTAGACAAATTGGCCTTCGATATTCCAGTACTTTTATGTAAGTTGGAAGCAATTTTCCCACCATCATTCTTCGACTGCATGGAACATCTTCCGATCCACCTACCTCACGAAGCCAGGCTTGGCGGTCCCGTGCAGTTCAGATGGATGTACCCGTATGAGAGGTGAATTTTTACATCCATTTACATTTTTATGCAATGTCTGAATTGATTCTATTCAATGTGATGACCAATATTGTATTGCATTATAACTTGCAGATACCTGAATCGATTGAAGAGGACTGTGCGCAACAAGGCGCATGTTGAAGGGAGTATTTGCAACGCATATATGGTGAGAGAGGCCTCAATTTTCTGCTCTCATTACTTTGAGAAGCATGTGTTCACACGTGAGAGGAATGTGCCAAGGAATGATGACGGTGGCATTATTCAATATGATGATAGCCTACCTAGTGTACCTCCGTACAAAGGGAAAGCAACAAAGAGATGACTGTCTGAGGAAGAGTTGAACGCCGTACATAATTACCTCCTCTTAAATTGTAAAGAGATCGAACCGTACCTCGAGTAAGTTCTAATTATAATCTTTCAATTAGTAAACTATCAGTGTGTTTAACATTACTAAAATACTTGTCTAGCCAACAGTCTTCAAATGCAGGTGGTTTGACCCCCGCGAAGGAATTGGGACATGGACTCATGCGAACTATAAGATTGTTGAAATAAACCAGTCAAAATCTTTGAACGTATATGAGCCTTTTATTTTTGCTCATCAAGCCGAGCAAGTTTGCTATGTATCGTTCCCAACAAACAGACCAGCGGCTAATCGCAATGAGTGGTTGGCTGTATGTAAAGTCAAACCACGAGGTATAATAACGGTTAAGCAAGGTGAAGAGGCAGAAGCATACCAGGATGATGTTCCCGAGCATGGTCACATCAACACTGCAAATATCACGTCGACGCGAGAGCCCTTGACAGACGGTGAGGTGCAATATGTTGATCTACAACTCAACGAGGGTATTGAATCAGAATCTTCGATAGGCTCTGATTCTACTTCAGAAGAGACTGGCACCGACGATCCATCACAGGAGACGTCGGATGATGACTTTGAAATATAAAATGTAACATCTAATTAATGAAATTTAAATAAAGTGCATTCTTTGCGTGAAATCCTCTTGTATGGTCTAATATTATTCAATTCTTGCAGATGAGTGACCAAGGGGGTGGCTCTACATCGGGCACACCGCGTGGGACAGGGTCCCAAAGGCGGGGTTCGGGGACCCCAGCGAGGGGGTCTAGACTGGCTTCTGCTCTTCGGGCGGCCCGGGAGGCGTTTCAGCGCCAGACTGCAGGTATTTATGACAACTTGTGTTACATTCCTTTTTTATACGATTGGTTTTTATTTACCTTTACCATTTCTGGAACAATAGTGAATGAAGCTGGTTCAGAGGAACAGCCCGCGGAGGCACCTGCAGGGACGATGACTCAGGTCCCAGAGACTCCCCCACCTCACACTCCAGGTATGAGTAATTCATAATTATAATATTACGTTATTTATTTACTACAATTAAAATGTTTTGTATATTTCTAGGTTCATCGGGTTCTACACAGGGGGCGCCTCCAGCCACCCAGTTAGGTCGGGATAGGCTGCTCGTTGAGCCCAGGGACGATGGGGTGTAAGTGTTATGTTTTAGTTCATTCGTATCAAATTTCCATTGACATTATAACACTTTGGTTTATATTATATTTTTGTCGGTTTATCTTTATTGTATTCGACAGCATAGAGTTCTCAAACGCTGTGGTGAGGAAGATCATAGACATATATCCCATGCGATCAGATATGAATGGGATAAGCTGGGGAAAGGTCTCTCGAGAGACGAAAGATTTCTACTGGAATGAGTTTTTGGTATGTCATAACTATAAACAAAACCCATTTGGGATTATATTTTGGATTTGTACTTAACTTGATTTACATAACCTGCAGAAAGCAGCTCGTTGGGCGCCAGAGCACGCTGGAGCTGTGAGGAAGGAATGGGAGAAAAAGAATATCGCTCGGTATTTTATTGTTTTAATTAAATAAATGTTTGGGTATCGAATGGCCTCACGTGTAACTTCACATGTTTCTAAATTTCAGATACAACGACTACACGCTCGACATAAGGAGCAAGAAGAAGCCCTACCCCGCAGACGAGTTGGTGGCAGAGAACTGGAGGCGGATCTGGGATTCCCCGCAATTTAAGGAGAAGTCAAAAAGGGGAAAGCTAAACAGGCGACGGGGACAGGAGGATGCACCGGCCCTCCCAACTCACACCGCGGGATCAAAGACATTCCTAGCCATAAAAGATAAATTGGTATGTTTAGCATATTTACATTTAATATTCAATTATTTATGTGGATTTTGGCTCTTGAGTTGTAGTCCTTGAAATCTTGCAGTCTACTGATCTGGGAAGGCCCGTGCATTCGCACGAGGTTCACGAGCACACACACACGCGGGGGCACGAGAAGGACAATTGGATTCGTGATAGGTCGGCGCAGGTGAATGTAAGAAATTCTACATAAAATCACATTTACCTATATCTATTAATTTGGGTCACTATATTATGTTCTTTTCGTATTTCACATGTTGAATATAGGAGGAGTTCAATGCAGTTACCCAGACCTTGAGCCAGAACCCTGAGATTGGGCCTGACTTCGATCCTGACGATGTCTTCTACGACGTAGCCGGTGGTCACGATAGACGCCACGCTGTATACGGCTTAGGATCGTTGGCCAAGTCGTTTAGGCCCGGAGGCAATTATTCCACCACCGCTCCCCCATCTGATTCCACTTATGTGACACAGGAGCAGTTTCAGCAGCTCACAGAGACTATTAAGTGAGTGTCACAGAGACAAGAGACTATGGCCGATCAGGTGGAGAGATTGCTAGGAGTCAGGGCCCCTCGATCCCCTGGACACGGAGATGGAGATGACTTTGGAGGCGGCCTGGGTGGAGGTGGTTTGGGTGCACATTGAGTGATGAGGGATGAGACTTGGTTAGTGTCTTTTTTTTTATTTATGAGACGTATAGATGTTTCTACTTTGTAGAGATTTTCAAGAATATGTTAATGTTTTCCGTTTAAGACTTTCACATTTCAAATTGCATTTTGGGATTGTCATTATCGTTTTCAACATCTATTGAATTTGGAATGTGAAATGCGTTGTAGATTTGTGATTGTACATGTGTTTAATTGTTGATGTTTATGAAATGGATTGCCATATTGTGCTGAAGGTGTTGGTAAACATATTGTGGATTATTTGTTGGTATTGATGCAGCAGGGATGGCTGTGAAAACAACCATTTCTGGTGCACCCTACAGTTGGGTACCGACCGCACCCCAGACCGCAACTTGGTCGGTAAATTACCGACCGCAGTCCCGACCGCAGGCGCGGTCGGTAAGGGGTGGACCACGAGGTCCCCTGAGTTGGGTACCGACCCAAAAATTTGGTCGGTAAGGTGGTCGGGAAATATGCCGACCAACCTGCGGTCGGCATTTTGGTCGGTACTACTACCGACCACCGCTTTTTTGGTCGGCCGAGAATCACCTACCAAGGGATTCCCGACCGACATTTCGGTCGGGCATGCGGTCTGTAACCACGAGGACGACCCGCTTTTCGTGGTTACCGACCGCATATTGCGGTCGGTAATCACTGTTTTTCTTGTAGTGTGATATTATTATCTAAAAATTAAGCTGATATCTATTTTGACAATATTTCCAGAAACACGTATATACGTCATCGGTCTCAATGGAAGCGTCAAATTCCCCTTCGATACGCATGCCAATATACACTTATAACCATTAACACCTTGAACAGTGTATAAGTTTAAATTATAAAAAGAAAATTAATGTTCTAAAACTATAGATTAGACAAATATAACATTATCTCATTTGAATATTGTTTCTCTCGCATAACTATAATAAAAAGATCAACTCGTCGTCCAAAATGCAAAAAAGATGAGGGAAAATTTACTGAGTAAACTATATATCCAGAGGATGAACGACGAACTCGAGACAACAAATTTGTAGTCTCAAGGGAGTCCTTCCTCGTCCGGATACTTAACAAGTGTCGGGTATAGCACATAATAAATGTGAATTAAAAAACATGTCAAAGTAAAACTATAATTGAGAACTCCAATGATATATATTTCAATCAATTAGGAATTAGGACGGTAAATATGTTCAACAATATACGGCAACTCAAATCATTGAGCACACTATTACACCAGACTCACCCTCAAAGGACTCAGAAGGATTTTTGTCATCCACATTTCTGGGCATCAATTAAGAATCTTCATGCTACCTTTTGGTTCAAGATATTGAATATACTCAATTATTCAAAGTATATAGTATACACTTCGAATATATAATTAGTATAGAAGTATTATATTTGGATTTAGCAATTAAACAAATTAAGATGTCCATTTCTTAATAAATGAAGATAGAAAGAAAGGAATGGTAAATGTTAAATTCACTAAAACAGTTTCTCAGTATACACGCAGGCTGCAGCATCAATTCTAATTCATTGCTATTTTAGTAAATGGAATTTCCAGAATAATAACTTTAAGATTCTAATCATAGTTTATTACAAATGGAAATTTGAGTTTGAAAATCCATTGTCATATAAAGATACTTCATATTAATTGCACCATCAGTAGGGAAAATTAAAATATATACATAAAAAATAAAGTTCCTTTTTTTAAAGGATAAAAAAGATATAGTAGTTCCATATCATATGAAGCCCCACAAATACTAATTTAAAACCAGCAATAATTGTACATATCAAAGTCATGGAGGATAAAGTAGGCTTGCATATATTAAAAATAATGGGGAAACTGAAGCCAAACCAATACCAAATTCTTGATCATTAAAATGAGTCATAAGGATGCTCACAAAAAGTTGAATGCGAAACATAATACGAAAAAAGCCAAGACATGTGAAAATTATACCAGCATAGGCATATGCCCTCTTCGTTTCCTACTATTCATTGATCATTCGAATTATCGGACCAGAGAGATTCTGCATTAAAATAGCACTGCAATAACAAATTATTAGAAATTTCTTTGTTTTACCAGAGAGATTTTCTGAAAAGAATCAAAGCAAAATTATTTAAACATGTACAAGCAGCTACGGTGAAACTACTACTAATATAAAAATATTTAAATTAACATGCATCATTAAGATCATCATCAATAGTATAGTACGTAGCTTTTTACCTATTTCTCTTCCTGGAAAGCTTAATGTTGTCTACCTTCAAAATATCATTGATGGGAAAACGAGAACCTTTACTTCTCTTAAACTATTAGTCTTTGGATTGAAGCACGATATCTTTGGATTGAAGCCTGGCTAGGATTTCGGTGAGGGCATTATCCGGCAGATCCAGCAGGGAATTCACCATTTTTATCGACTAGGTTAATAAAAATTTGTTATATATATTATGGAATAATAAATTATTTCGTATATTAGAATTTTTTGTTCTTCATATATACATATATATTTAATTTACAGATGTTCTAGCCATAATGATTTGGGATATTGGATTGTTTAAAATATATTCTTGGTCGTCTATATATTATATACTATTACATATGGTAATAGTGGAATATTGATTTTACTTGCATTATTTTCTATTAAAACAAGAAGATTCAAACGATCACATTACATCTTTCATTTGCACACTCCTTCCATATTATAAATCCACCTTGGAGCGGAATATGGACACCCCATTTAACACATGACAAGCATATTTTCAACACTACACATTGAACAACTTTTTAAGAAATCATCCCCTTTTAAAGCTATAATGATTTTGTGCACCAATTGGACAAGGAAAGAGTGTGTGCCGGATTGCTGCTTACCATAGATCCGATAAGGATAGTGAAAGACAACTATTCATTTGAACAGTTTTGAAGCTATAATGATTTCTGGTTGATTAATGCCACGTCAACATTAATCACATTAGGGGCGGGTGAGATGGATTGGGCGGAAATTAACATAGTACCGGATAGATTGGGTAAATTTATTTTTTATGCGATTATTTGGAAAAACGAACAAAATTATGAGACTATGAGTGCTTTTTTCCCAAAAAAGTACTACAAAAGCTTGTACATTTTTTTTTTCATAGTGGGTCTCAATGTGTGAAATTTCAGGGAATAATACCATGATCAATGGAATGAACCTAGATTGATCCAAAAATTGGATCAACTCATGGGCTTGATTCCATTAAGGGATAGCGAATAAGAATCAAATAATAATACCATCATTCACTGCCACATTAGCGGTAATTGTCATTCAGGGTGGGTGGGATGGATTGGTCTACTATTAGCATAATTACTGGATGGATTTGGTTAATTCATTTTTTATGGAGTAATTTGATAAAACAAACAAGATTATGGGATGATTAGGGTTTTTTCTTTTTTCCAGAAATCCCCACACACCATCTTGATTTTTGATAAATCAAATCAACTTGCTTCAGTTGAATATTAGCTTCCTTGAACTGGTAGTAAGGTAAGCTGGGAAACTTCCGTTGAAGGCTTTCGCTGCTCGCACTGGGAATGTTGTCTTTAGCCCTGTCTAATAAAAACCTACCTGCCACTGCTTTTTTGTGCGTTTTATTAGATAAGGGGAGGGCAAGTGGAGATTATCAAACCTGCGGTCAGCTACTATCTATCTATAAAGGAAGCGGTCCACTTCCCGCTTCAGTACCTCATACAATTACATTTTTTCGATTGCTTAATTACATCATCAAATTACCATTTTATAATTTTACTCGACTGGACAAGCATTCGCTACTTTGTGCAGCTTCTACCTCCCAGCATCCTAACTCTAAAGTACACCACTTTCAATCTAGGTTTATCTTAAAATTTTCACCCAAGTTATGGTGCAGATATTGAAAATTCTTGACATACAGAACTTCATGGGAGCCATTGATGAGATTCTCAAATAAATGGTTGAGATTAATACAAAGGGCAGTCTTATAATTTCAACAAGATGGTTCAACGTCATTATATGAGTATATGCTATTTATTAGGTTGGAATTTCTAAATTTTGATAAGATATATGGATTCTTTGCATCGAGTAGGTTGATTTACATATAAAGAACGTCCAAATCCGAGTTCATATGCGAAAGTTAAAGCTATTTGAAGTTAATTACGATTTTCAGCGACAGAGACTATTCAAGGAGCCTTTACAATTCAGAGATGTAACCTAAAAATTTCAGCGACAAAGCCTATCCATGAAAACTTACACAATAAACTGGAAATGACTCTAACTTTCTCAAGTGAACTCGATTTGGACGTTATTGATATGAAAATCTAACTACTCGATGCAAGGAATTTAAATACTTTTTCAGATTTGAAAAATTCTAATTAGAAAATATCAGATTCTAAGAACAGCAAGCGTCAAATATTTTTAAGACTTCAACTACAAAAATAGAAAACATTTCAGCGACACAACCCTATACATTTCAACAACATTGGCTATACATTCTAGCAAGAAAATCGTATTCATTTTCAAGGACATTTCTATTCATTTCAGAGATATCATTATATGAGTATCTTCTATTTATGAGTGTGGAATTTCTAAAGTTTAATGATATTTTGATTCTGTGCGTCGAGTAAGTTGATTTTCATATAAAGAATGCACAAATCCGAATTCTTTTGTGAAAGTTAGAGTCATTTGAAATTCACTACGATTTTTTGTGACATATTATATTCAATTCAGGTACATGACCTATACAATTGAGCGACGTAACCCATAGATGTCAGCGGCGTGCCTATACAACAAACTTACGCAATAAACTTAAAATGGTTCTAACTTATTTAGATGAATTCAAATCAACGCAATAAACTTAAAATGGTTCTAACTTATTTAGATGAACTCAGATTTGAACGTTATTTATATGAAAATTTATCTGTTCTTAGCAATCTATATAATCTCTCAAATTTAAGAAATTCCAAACACACAAATATGACCTACGAATATGTTATGTAGATTTATTACCCAATTGAATCAATGTTAATATTTTTTTTGTCAAATATCTTTAATCAATTATAGCTATTATTGAATGAGAATGAAGGGCTATAATTTCACTTCGTTGGCAGTGCTATAACTTCTCCTTAAAATTAGGTCACATTTAATCATACTACAATTGATTACTGTCACAAATAACCAATCATATAACTTAATGAGTTCATGTCGTTTTATTGGGCCTCCTTAAGTTATAAAAGTAACATTTCAATGGCTTTTGCACGAGAATTCGAATGCGAGATCATGAATTTAACCTAAAGAAAAAAAAAATACAAAAATTGTTTATAGAGAGATTAACTAGAAGGAATGAAATAACAAGCTTTATTTCATAAATCTAGAAAACATTACAAGATAGAGAATTTAAAAAGAGCACTTATGATAAGGTCAACTGACTTAGTCTATCATAACAATTTTTTATTTTTATTTTTATTTTTTTTAAGAAGATGATGCATGCACAAGAATGCATATATCCCCACCCCAAAAATAATTTACAAGTTTTAAAATTTAACATAGCCCATATGGGCCTTTGAAAAATATTTTGGATATTTCTTTCTCAAAATGGACTTTTTTTTTAAATCCATAAATCGGAGTTAAACTGTCGCATCCCTTAGTCAAGCTCGCCTTGTTGCTAACTTAACCAAGAAATGCTAAGATTAGAGGTACCGCCTTCTAAGTAATTTGCCAACTAGTTAAAATATAGAGCTACAAAGTTGATTCCCAGGAAAGACTGGTAGAGCCACCGGCTGACGGGCAATCTTTAAAAACCAGACTCCTTAGACAGAATCACCTCTTACAGTTCTATATTTAACAGTTTACAAATACTTAGAGTTTAAAAATACGCTCTGATACCACTCTTTAACACCCCGAAATTCATCCTCATAAGGTTTCAGAATGTTACCGCCACACTTGTCAGTCAGGCTCGCCCTTTGGCTAACTTAATTGACAAGTGCTACGGCTAAATATAAATTTTTTTAGTGTGAACTTTAAAAAATAATTGCCAATTTTATAAAATATAGACATAAGAAAATTTAAAGTACTTAATACCAGAGTCATTGTTCTTTCTCACGCGGAAGCATAAACTAAAGGCAATATATAGGACATTAATATTTAAAAGTACGTGGTTCCTTAAAGCAACAATCCTTTGATGAAAGGTAATCCCATCCCCAAATGCTCATGTCATGAGATGCAGTTCATATGTCATCTCCAATATCTGTAAAAAGATAACGCACTTTTTATCAGTACAATGGTACTGAGTAAGTCAATCCGCTCCACTTTAAGAAGTGGGTTTTAAAATAGTGGTTGACACTCAAAAAATAATAATAATAATAATAATAATTTTCACTTTTTAAAATGATCACACACATTACCTTTAACAAAATAAGTAACTTTCATTCTTACCATTGTAGCAACTATGCACAAGAGGACACCATTTTCCATATATCATATCAGATCATATCGATCATAAGTCATAATCAGCATGCAGCGGACTCATATACAAACACACTCCGGAGCCTTGGGTAACCCATCACGGATACACCCAAGAGTATAGACTCATACATGCAACAACGCCATTTTGGCACAATTTATCAAGAATGTCGTCTTGGCATATTTAGAGGGGGAGGCCCCGCAAGACACATCCCTAGTGCATTAGCCCTCTATCAAGTATGGCATCTTACTCAAGTTAATAGTGCACAATGGATTTAAAAGAGTTTTTCACAATTTTTCCACATAATATCCTCTTTAAAAGAGTTTTCAACAATTTCACGGGAGTAACCTCATAACAAGGGCATTCAATAATGCCAAATATCATTTCAACATTTAACTCCCATATCAATATCTCATAGATATGAAAATATCATTTCATGGATCTCAAAATCCAACAATTTCTCATTTGGACCAAAAATCAAGTCCAATGTCGCAGTTTACGCCAAGTCTGTTTAAAAATACATATGAAAGACGATTGCTTTGAAATTTAAACTGTAGATACTCAACACATTGTTGAACAAGTTTCATGTTTTACACTTATCAAAATAAGGTATGGAAACAGTTCAAAAATTGAGTTCTTTTCAGAACATGTATTCTGTCAGAAATTCAATGGTGACTCTATAATTTTCAACAGGTTTTAAAAATAGTAATTTGCGACCAAAAATTCTAAAATTTTACTACAAGGTAGATGACATATAGATAAATATTTTTCATGAATAAACCATTTAGGTTTGAAACACTTAAGACCTTCAAAAATGAGGATTTCAGAAACACTATCATTTCTTAGATTTCAACAAAAAGAGATTTCGACCTTTCGATAAAGCGGATCCCATAATTTTTTCATATGAGTTCTAAAAATTATAAAATTTTCCAGAAATATACTCAACTCAATAAGGAACAAGTTTTATGAAGGAACATTGGAGGGATAATGAACCAAAATAGTTTAAAAAGATGGATCTTTATGTAAACGAAAAACTGACAGATTTTGGTATAATGGGAAAATTCTAATTTTGTACTCTTAAAACATGGATTGGGATCTCCAAAACTTGAAGTAGAGAGTGTTAACTTACTGAATTGATGTATAAGAGCAAGGAGATTCAAAGATAATGGCCGTTATAACACAAGATTCGCACCACAAATTATGGGTTTCACTGAAATTCGACAAATAGAGGGAAATTAATTTATAGTATAAAAATAAAAGATTTAGATCTCTAAGATACAAGTTTCAAGGATGATATCTTACTAACCAAGTGTTGAGAAGAGTTAGAACTCTTAGAATGATGAAGGTTGCCAAGCCTACAAGACTCCACAATCCATAAGATATGCTCACTATGTGTGAGAACTTTGAAGAATAAAATGGGTAGTGAATTTGGCTAATGAGATGGATGAGATTGGTGTGTTTGAATGCTAGAAACTCCCTCTATTTATAGGTTAAGATTTGAACAACTAAACATGACACATTGTGAGAGTGATTACAACCTCACCAATCATCTAATTAAGTGTGTCTTGAGCAATAATGGTGAGAGTATTTGTATCCACTCATTTGGTCCTTATAGCCTAACAAAGAGGCTATTAATTTGGGAGGCTATTAATTTTGTCCATCATGTTGTCTATTAACATAATGGTTTGCCTATTATGGAGGCTATTAATCTTGGTGGGTTCAAGAGATAATTGATCACCTTTCTTTGCTAGCCATTCATCCAAGACACTTGTTAATCATGTTGATTTTTCATCTATTTGTTTAGGAAGAAAATTTCTTGCAATTTCTTTTAACCTTATATGTGTGTAAGTAGTGTATCATGAAAATGATTGAAGTATTAGCTTGTCTAGAAAAATCATTATCATTGTCATTATTTAGTGGCATGCATTTATACTCAATGAGTTGGATATGATAATATAATATTTATTTATTTATTTCAAGTATTGTATTTATATTAATGTGCTTTCAAAAAGATAATAATAATATACTTGCATGGTTTTATTTTATTCACAACAATACTCAAACCACAAAGTCTTCATGTCATCATCAAATAAAAATTATAATCAATGAATATATTTTCTTATATATAAAAGTTAATTCTCATAGATTACATAAAAACTCAAATTTTTATTTTTATAAAAATTTATTCCATAATTAATATTAAAATACTTAAAATATTCACATACTATCCTCATAATAATTTTCAAGACCAATGTGTATATATATAAAAACTTATATATAATTTAAACAATAGATTTAAAAAAATATTCCATAAACTATATAATTATATTACCCATGATATTGAAATTCATATTTTTTCGGAAAAGACAAATTTAAATATATAGTTTTTCAAGTGTTGTTTTGTAGAAAAATCAATATACTAATTCTTTAAGCAAGTGATTAAATATTTAATAAAAGTCTCTTTAGTGAATTACAATTATTTCAGGTAATTTCTATGGTATTACAATCCACCCTCCTTAAGAATCAACTTCGTCCTCGAAGTTTTAATGAAAACTACTATGGCAATCTAATATGCGGAATATAAGATAAAAGTTAATGGAAAAGAAAAAAAAATTTAGGAGATTTTGAACATACCCTATCAAGATTGTGTCGGGTGGTTACATCCTCCTCCCCTTAAGCCTACAGTTATGTCCCCATAACTGTTATTTGGTCGTTTAAAAAGAGATTGGGGTAGCGTTGCTTCATATCATCCTCTAGTTCCCATATTACTTCTTCCGTACTATGATTGGACCAAAGTACTTTAACAATCCGGGTGGTCTTGTTCTTTGTCGTTCTTTCTTTGATGTCGAGTATTTGGATTGGATACTCTTCATAAGTTAGATCTTCTTTGAGTTCAATTACTTCCTGTTGAAGTACATGGGTTGGGTCATGCACATATTTCTTTAACTGTGAAACATGGAACACATTGTGCACTCGTGATAGTTGTGGCCGTAGGGCTAGTCTATATGCCAGGGTTCCCACTCGTTCCAGAATGTCATACTGTCCAATATATCGAGGACTTAACTTTCCATAAACTATATAATTCTATTACCCTTGATATTGAAATTCATATTTCTTTTGGAAAAGACAAATTTACTATATAGTTTTTCAAGTGTTGTTTTCTAGAAAAATCAATATACTAATTATTTAAGCAAGTGATTAAATATTTAATAAAAGTCTCTTTAGTGAATTACAATTATTTCGGGTAATTTCTATGGTATTACAACGAGAGTGTAGGCCATATATTCATGCCGTTTTGGCAATATCATATCTCAATTTTCGCGTGGGGTAACCATCGTCCATAAAGGCACGAAGTGAAGCAGTTAGGGGCACCCTGCAGAGCACTCACCCCTAATTTTAATTTATCAAGTTTGTAAGGGGATTTATTTCAAAAATTCTGGTTTCACTAAATTTATTAAGAAAAGATTTCGACTCAAATCAACCCTAAAGGCTAATTCCATCGTTTCAACAAGATTTCAAGATTCGACTCTGGTAACCCGCTGTTTACTCTAAAATTAATTTAAAATCAGATTTAAGTTAAAAAATTATGAAAATTTACCACTGACTCATCTAGATGAACAACTTTCGTCGTTTAACTTTTTTCAATCCGAGATACCGAAACAGGTCAAAAACATCAATTTTCATCATATCATTAATCTGTCCGAATTTCGTGTACAGCAGTTCAAGATTATCAAGATCTACCATAGCAAATCAACTCCAAACTTAACGAAATTTTACAGAGACCTTCTTAAGACATTTTTCTACAACGTTCATGTTCGGCTAAAGATCTAAATCGGCCTAGAACCCTAGTCAAAAACGTCATCAAGTTCAGACCTAAGTTCTGTCAAGAATTTCAAGTTCCAAATCTTAGCAGTTCGGTTTCGGGTGGATTTCATATACCAAATTATCATGAAAAATTCTGAAAATTTTACAGGAGATAGATCTAAGCCTTAGGACGTTTTTTGTGTTTTAAGTTTTCTCGTTTGAAGAATTTTAATGGTTCGGAAAAATTGGACAAAATTGCTGCGCCGGTAGAAATCACATGTTGACAGATTTTCAAAAGTTTTGATTAAGCTTTTAGGTTTAAGTGTTTTAATTACTCCCAAAACCATGTAAGTGTCAACTAACAGATTTCTAGTCGTCGGGAACGTCGATTTCGGAGGCGTGGCTTCCAGTCCACCGTTTATCCTCTCCGTTCGTCGTGTTCTTCGTTCTAGATCCGATTCGGGGTGTAGAAAGAAAAAAACTAAGTTAGGGTTTCATTTATGGATTAAAAACGAGATGGATGAATGGATCAGACTTACCACGATGTTGGAAGACTTCCGAATTCGTCCAAACAGTCTCCGGCTTGGTTTTGGTGCCTCCGATGACTTCCGGATCTAGGGTTTTGTGTATAGAGAGTATCGTAGGGTTTTGAAAACTGTTCGGGGCTTCCAAGAGGTGTTATTTATAGATAGGCACGACCTAGGGACGTCCAAGGTCGGCCTTGGGGAGTCTTGAGCCGAAAGGTGTTCAACCGAAGTCGGAAAATCCGGATTCGGGCGAGTGAATCTCGCAACCGACGAATCTGTCCGTTGGCGCGGTCGCGGCGCGCCGTTTCCCCCTTCACCGCGCGGCCCTCGCCTGGACTTCGGTCCGGGCGGGTCGTGCGATCCGTCGTGCCTTTCCTCCTTTCTTTCGGACTTCTATCCCTCTATGCTCCCGGATTCCGATTTCTGGGCCATCTTCGGGTTCCTATTCCGTATCGTCATTTCCCTCGGATCTAAATTTATGTTTGGACTCGAGTTTTCGAGTCCATTGGTGTCGGGTACACGTGTAACAATTTATTTATCTTTATTTAATTCTTTTTATTTAATTAAATTCATTTAATTCCTTTTTAAGTTAAATTTCATTTCTCATTTCCTTATCTTTATTTATTTTATTCGCTGTATTTATTTATTTATTGTATTTATTTTATTTATTGTATTTATTTTATGTTGGAAAATTCTCGGGTATTACACCCGCCCCGCCGTGGGTTGGTCCCGTTGAGGCCCGCATCTAAACGGGCTTCTAAAAGTTGAGTCCGCCCCGCATTTTTTACCTTGCGGGGCGTGCCGGCCCAACGAGCTAAGCCCGTTTTGACAGGTCTAGTTACCGGATGGATTGGGTTAATTCATGTTTTTATGGAATAATTTGAGAAAACAAACAATTATGGGGTCATTAGGTTTTTTTCTTTTTTCCAGAAATCCCCGGCCACACACCATCTTGATTTTTGATAAATGAAATCAACTTGCTTCAGTTGACTGTTAGCTTCCTTGAACCGGTAGTAAGGTAAGCTGGGAAACTTCCGTTGAAGGCTTTCGCCGCTCGCACTGGGAATGTTGTCTTTGGCCCTATCTAATAAAACCTGCCTGCCACTGCTTTTTTGTGCGTTTTATTAGATAAAGGGAGGGCAAGTGGAGATTATCGAAACTGCGGTCAGCTACTATCTATCTATAAAGGAAGCGGTCCACTTCCCGCTTCATTACCTCATACAATTACGTTTATTCGATTGCTTAATTACATCATCAAATTACCATTTTATAATTTTACTCGACTGGACAAGCATTCGCTACTTTGTGCAGCTTCTACCTCGCAGCATCCTAACTCTAAAGTACACCACTTTCAATCTAGGTTTATCTTAAAATTTTCACCCAAGTTATGGTGCAGATATTGAAAATTCTTGACATACAGAACTTCATGGGAGCCATTGATGAGATTCTCAAATAAATGGTTGAGATTAATACAAAGGGCAGTCTTATAATTTCAACAAGATGGTTCAACGTCATTATATGAGTATATGCTATTTATTAGGTTGGAATTTCTAAATTTTGATAAGATATATGGATTCTTTGCATCGAGTAGGTTGATTTACATATAAAGAACGTCCAAATCCGAGTTCATATGCGAAAGTTAAAGCTATTTGAAGTTAATTACGATTTTCAGCGACAGAGACTATTCAAGGAGCCTTTACAATTCAGAGATGTAACCTAAAAATTTCAGCGACAAAGCCTATCCATGAAAACTTACACAATAAACTGGAAATGACTCTAACTTTCTCAAGTGAACTCGATTTGGACGTTATTGATATGAAAATCTAACTACTCGATGCAAGGAATTTAAATACTTTTTCAGATTTGAAAAATTCTAATTAGAAAATATCAGATTCTAAGAACAGCAAGCGTCAAATATTTTTAAGACTTCAACTACAAAAATAGAAAACATTTCAGCGACACAACCCTATACATTTCAACAACATTGGCTATACATTCTAGCAAGAAAATCGTATTCATTTTCAAGGACATTTCTATTCATTTCAGAGATATCATTATATGAGTATCTTCTATTTATGAGTGTGGAATTTCTAAAGTTTAATGATATTTTGATTCTGTGCGTCGAGTAAGTTGATTTTCATATAAAGAATGCACAAATCCGAATTCTTTTGTGAAAGTTAGAGTCATTTGAAATTCACTGCGATTTTTTGTGACATATTATATTCAATTCAGGTACATGACCTATACAATTGAGCGACGTAACCCATAGATGTCAGCGGCGTGCCTATACAACAAACTTACGCAATAAACTTAAAATGGTTCTAACTTATTTAGATGAATTCAAATCAACGCAATAAACTTAAAATGGTTCTAACTTATTTAGATGAACTCAGATTTGAACGTTATTTATATGAAAATTTATCTGTTCTTAGCAATCTATATAATCTCTCAAATTTAAGAAATTCCAAACACACAAATATGACCTACGAATATGTTATGTAGATTTATTACCCAATTGAATCAATGTTAATATTTTTTTGTCAAATATCTTTAATCAATTATAGCTATTATTGAATGAGAATGAAGGGCTATAATTTCACTTCGTTGGCAGTGCTATAACTTCTCCTTAAAATTAGGTCACATTTTAATCATACTACAATTGATTACTGTCACAAATAACCAATCATATAACTTAATGAGTTCATGTCGTTTTATTGGGCCTCCTTAAGTTATAAAAGTAACATTTCAATGGCTTTTGCACGAGAATTCGAATGCGAGATCATGAATTTAACCTAAAGAAAAAAAATACAAAAATTGTTTTATAATTATGTTAATTTTTCAATTTTGTGTCATAATTATAGAATTTTCTAATTTAGTGACATAGTTTTGCTAATGGTCGCAAAAATGGTCGCATTGGTCCTTAATAACCTTATTTGCTGATGTGACATATTAAAAGTGAAAATAATTAATTTAATTGTGCTATGTAGACATTCATATAGGCATTGACTGGGTTTGACCTGGACACTTTAGAACCCTATTTACTGGACCTGGCCGAATTCCCCCAAAACCCGACCCACCTTAGTTTCCAAAGATCAGTCTTCTTCTTGCTCAATGAATACAACCCAAGAATTTTTGCCTCTTCTTCCTCGTTGAATCCACATGCCTACTGCTCGGTAGAGCTGTAAAACAAACAAACAGTTCGCGAACAAAGCTCGGTTCGACTTGTGTTCGTTCGTTAATTGTTCGTTTGTTAAGCTTAATGGGCCGAGCTCGAACACAAAAATGAGCTCGTTTGCTTAACGAACGAACACGAGCTTTGTTCGCGAACAGTTCGAAAGTGTTCGTATGTGTTCGTTAATAGGGCAATATTGTAATTTTATATTATTATTTTAATTATTTATTAATTTTAATAAATTTCTAACCTAAACCTTATTTCCCCATCCCGCATCCCACATTCCATTCCATCCCTCCATCCCGCACTGTCATCGCCGCACACCCCATACTCCAATCTCGCCGGGCTTCTCCACTAACATCGCCGCCATCCCTGCCCTTTCCCCCACTGGTCGCGGCCATCTTCCCAATTCCTCTCCTCCGCCGGCTGCCAAGTCGCCGACCCTCTGCCTTTTGCCCCCAACGCCCAACGGTATGTTTTTTCATATTGTGTCCTTCACGCCGCAAAGCAAGAACGGCGATTTTATTCAGAGTTCTGCATCGTGTTTTTCTTTTTTTCTTTCTTTTTTTTTGAATTTGAGTCGAAAATAACTTCATATTAGGTCTGCACCGTGGTCAAATTATATATATATATATGTATACGATTGTATATATTGAAGTAGTTAACATGATTCAACATTTTGCAAATTAGAGGCATGCATTGAAAACATTTTGTTGGCTTTGTTGGTCGAAATTCTGATTGGTTGAAGTTATTTAAAATTTGAAAATTTCATGTTTACATCTGTTTTTTTCTTTTCTTTTCGTTTTCAGTTTGGTATTTTGTAAATTTTGTTTAATTTCATTTTCCTGTAGTTTTTAGAGAATATCATGGATGGGTGGATGGTGATTCTGATTAAAATTGAAGTTATTTGATATCTATATGTTGATTGATTTGGTAGTTTGTGTTTCAACAGGTAATGTCATTTGATCCATCCGACCACAATTCAACATCTAATCCAATGGCTGCAAGTAAAATCTGCTGTTGCTTGACTAAAATCTGATCTTTGTTTGTTTCATCCTTCCCTTTGCCCTTGTCCTCATCCATTTTATATGCTATCTTCTGCAGATGGAGATTGAGATCATTCACCTGTGGCAGATTATTTCCTTTTGATGCTCAACTATCGGATCTTATATGCTGCTTTTCAGTAAGTTAGTCCATCGGGAGCCTTTTTAACTTTGCACATATTGCAAATAAATAAATAAATCCTAATTATTTGTTTATATATTTATTGAGGACCAGAGACAGATTTCACTGTGTTCAGATTTGATCTTTGCCACATCTTCTTTTTGCATAGATTATATTTGGAAGTCCTGTCTTGTTCGACTTATCATGCATGGCTTCTTAGTTTTTATTAAATCATGCTTTTCCCATGAACTTTGAGTAAATGAAAAAACAATGAACTTTGAGTAAATGAAAAAACAAGGACTGAGGAGGAGAGTACCTGTAGAATCCAGAATCCATTGTTGTTGTTAGAGTTTCTGTAATACCATAGAAATTACCCGAAATAATTTTAATTCATTAAGTAGACTTTTATTCAATATTTAAACACTTGCTTAAAGAATTAGTATATTGATTTTTCTACAAAACAACACTTGTAAAATTATATATGTAAATTTGTCTTTTCGAAAAGAAATATGAATTTCAATATCAAGGGTAATAGAATTATATAGTTTATGGAATATTTTTTTAAATCTATTGTTTAAATTATATATATAAGTTTTTATATATATATATACACGTTTTTATATATATATATACACATTGGTCTTGAAAATTATTATGAAGATAGTATGTGAATATTTTAAGTATTTTGATATTCATTATGGAATAAATTTTTATAAAAATAAAAATATGACTTTTTATGTGAATCTATGAGAATTAACTTTTATATATAAGAAAATATATTCATAGATTATATTTTCTATTTAATGATGACATGAAGACTTTGTGGTTTGAGTATTGTTGTGAATAAAAAAAAACCATGCAAGTATATTATCATTATCTTTTTGAAAGCACATTAATATAAATACAATACTTGAAATAAATAAATAAATAAATATTATATTATCATATCCAACTCATTGAGTATAAATGCATGCCACTAAATAGTGGCAAGAATAATGATTTTTCTGGACAAGCTAATACTTCAATCATTTTCATGATACACTACTTACACAAATATAAGGTTAAAAGCAATTGCAAGAAATTTTCTTAAATAGATGAAAAATCAACATGATTAACAAGTGTCTTGGATGAATGGCTAGCAAAGAAAGGTGATCAATTATCTCTTGAACCCACCAAGATTAATAGCCTCCATAATAGGCAAACCATTATGTTAATAGACAACATGATGGACAAAATTAATAGCCTCCCAAATTAATAGTCTCTTTGTTAGGCTATAAGGACCAAATGAGTGGATACAAATACTCAAACCATTATTGCTCAAGACACACTTAATTGGATGATTGGTGAGGTTGTAATCACTCTCACAATGTGTCATGTTCAATTGTTCAAATCTTAGCCTATAAATAGAGGGAGTTTCTAACCTTCAAACACACCAATCTCATCCATCTCATTACCCAAATTCACTACCCATTCTATTCTTCAAAGTTCTCCCACATAGTGAGCATATCTTAAGGATTGTGGAGTCTTGTAGGCTTGGCAACCTTCATCATTCTAAGAGTTCTAACTCTTCTCAACACTTGGTTAGTAAGATATCCTCCTTGCAAACTTGTATCTTAGAGATCTAAATCTTATATTTTTATACTATAAATTAATTTTCCTCTATTTGCCGAATTTCAGCGAAACCCGTAATTTGTGGTGCGAATCTTGTTTTATAACGGCCATTACCTTTGAATCTTCTTGCTCTTTATACATCAATTCAGTAAGTTAACACTCTCTAATTCAAGTTTTGGAGATCCCAATCCATGTTTTAAGAGTACAAAATTAGAATTTCCCCATTATACCAAAATATGTCAGTTTTTCGTTTACATAAAGATCCATCTTTTTAAACTATTTTGGTTCATTATCCCTCAAAGGTTCCTTCATAAAACTTGTTTCGTATTGAGTTGAGTATCTTTCTGGAAAATTTTATAATTTTTAGAACTCGTATGAAAAAGTTATGGGATCCGCTTTATCGAAAGGTCGAAATGTCTTTTGTTGAAATCTAAGAAATGATAGTGTTTTCTGAAATCCACATTTTTGATGGTCTTAAGTGTCTCAAAGCCAAATGGTTTCTCCATGAAAAATATTTATCTATGTGTTATCTACCTTGTGGTAAAATTTTAGAATTTTTGGTCGCGAATTACTATTTTTAAAACCTGTTGAAAATTATAGAGTCACTATTGAATTTCTGGCAGAATACATGTTCTGAAAAGAACTCAATTTTTGAAATGTTTCCATACTTATTTTGAAAAGTGTAAAATATGAAACTTGTTCAACTATGTGTTGAGTATCTACAGCTTAAATTTCATAGCAATCGCCTTTCATATGAATTTTTAAACTGACTTGGCGTAAACTGCGATGTTGGACTTGATTTTTGGTCCAAATGAGAAATTGTTGGATTTTGAGATCCATGAAATGATATTTTTATATTTATGAGATATTGATATGGGAGTTAAATGCTGAAATGATATTGGGCATTATTGAATGCCCTTGTTATGAGGTTACTCCCTTGAGATTGTTGAAAATTCTTTTAAAGAGGAAATTATGTGGAAAAATGTGGAAAACTCTTTTAAATCCATTGTGCACTATTAACTTGAGTAAGATGCCATACTTGATAGAGGGCTAATGCACTAGGGATGTGTCTTGCGGGGCCTCCCCCTCTAAATATGCCAAGACGGCATTGTTGATAAATTGTGCCAAAATGGCGTTATTGCATGTATGAGTCTATACTCTTGGGTGTATCCATGATGGGTTACCCGAGGCTCCGGAGTGTGTTTGTATATGAGTCCGCTGCATGCTGGTCATGACTTATGATCGATATGATATGATATGATATATGGAAAATGGTGTCCTCTTGTGCATAGTTGGTACAATGGTAAGAATGAAAGTTATTTATTTTGTTAAAGGTAATGTGTGTGATCATTTTAAAAGAAAAAGTGAAAATTATTATTATTATTATTTTATGAGTGTCAGCCATTATTTTAAAACCCACTTCTTAAAGTGGAGCGGGTTGACTTACTCAGTACTGTTGTACTGATAAAAAGTTGTTGTGTTATCTTTTTACAGATATTGGAGCTGACATGTGAACTCCATCTCATGACATGAGCATTTGGGGATGGGATTACCTTTCATCAAAAAGATTGTTGCTTTAAGGAACCACGTACTTTTAATTATTAATGTCCTATATATTGCCTTTAATTTATGCTTCCGCGTGAGAAAGAACAATGACTCTGGTATTAAGTACTTTAAATTTTCTTATGACTATATTTTATAAAACTGGCAATTATTTTTAAAGTTCATATTACAAAAATTTATATGTGAAGATATTTAGCCGTAGCACTTGTCAATTAAGTTAGCCAAAGGGCGAGCCTGACTGACAAGTGTGGCGGTAACATTCTGAAACCTTACGAGAATGAATTTCGGGGTGTTACAGAGTGGTATCAGAGCGTATTTTTAAACTCTAAGTATTTGTAAACTGTTAAATATAGAGTTGCATGAGGTGATTCTGTCTAAGGAGTCTGGTTTTTAAAGATTGCCCGTAAGCCGGTGGCTCTACCAGTCTTTCCTGGGAATCAACTTTGTAGCTCTATATTTTAACTAGTTGGAAAATTACTTAGAAGGCGGTACCCTCTAATCTTAGCATTTCTTGGTTAAGTTAGCAACAAGGCGAACTTAACTAAGGGATGCGACAGTTTACCTCCGGTTTATGGATTTTAATTTTTTTTAAATAAAAAGCACACTTTGAAAGAAAAAAAAAACATTCACAATATTTTTCAAAGGCCCATATGGGCTATATTGAATTTTAAAACTTAGAAATTATTTTTGGGGTGGGGACATATGCATTCATGTGCATGCATCATCTTCTTAAATAAAAATAAAAAATTGTTATGATAGACTAAGTCAGTTAACCTTATCATAAGTGTTCTTTTTAAATTATCTATCTTGTAATGTTTTCTAGATTTATGAAATAAAGCTTGTTATTTCATTCATTCTAGTTAATCTCTCTATAAATAAAGTCATACTCCTAATGTAACACCCCGGTTTTTGGTCACCCAGGTCGGGATGTCACCGCCACACCTCCCTAGTAAGACACGGTTTCTCCGAGCTTACTAAAGAGATGCAAGGCTAGGTATTGCAGTATTTAAAATATTTAAAACCATTCAAGTGGCCCATTCAATATAAATTCAAAATAAATAGTATAAATATTAGTATATAAGTGTAAGTGTTGCAGCGGAAAATGTAAATAGGGCCAACATGGCCAAAACACGGGTTAAACAGGCCCGTTTATACTATAGTCTAATGCAAGGATCAAAACAATAAATGTTCCCATAAATCCCATGCATGTAGTGCTCATGCTCATTCCACATACTCTGTGAGGAAAAAGGAAATAAAATGGTTTGGTCAGCGCAACTTGCTAAGTAAGTTAATACAGACATGATCGTGGGGTTTCAAAACCATTAATTAATATTTAAATAAAAGCATGATAATAAATCATAAATAATCCAATTTAATAATCTAACCAATTCGCATAATTAATTCATGGCACTTATCAATAATACATTTAACATAATTTAAATAAAGCCATAATTAATTTAAATAAAGCATTTAATAATTTAAAAGGACAATAATTAAATATTTAACTATCCTCATTACACCCAAGATTTAGTATTTCAAGTATTTCACGATTGCATCGCAATCTCGTCAAGTTTAGCCGGAAACCCGCGGCCGCAGCCGTATCTGCCATACCCAGTACCACTCCGGATCCTCGGGAAACCCTTATGGATATTCACGAGAGTGTAGGCCATATATCTCATGCCGTTTTGGCAACATATCTCAAAAATTTTGCGTGGGTCACCATCGTCCATAAAGGCACGAAGTGAATCGTTAGGAGGGCACCCTGCAGAGCACTCACCCCCTAATTTTAAAGATCAAGTTTGTAAGGGGATTTTCTAAATTTCAAATTTCATGTATTTATTTCAATGAGTCTTCTACTCGTTTAAACCTTAAAGGCTAGTTTCACCGTTTTTTCAACAAGATTTCAAGATTTGGCTCGGTCAACCACAGTTTACTTCAAAATTCATTAAAAATCTAGTTTAATTCCAAAAATTCCGAAATTTGACCCGTGACTCGGAAACACATAGATGAACAAGTTTCATGTTTAAGTTTTTCGATCCGAGATACGGAAGTAAGTGAAAAATGTCAATCTTTAACAGAATGATAATCTGTCCGAAAATTCCAACACTAGTTTCAAGATTTAAAGATCTACCATAGCAAACTAACTCCAAATTTGATGAAATTTTACAGAGAGATACCTAAGACATATATCTACAACTTTTATGTTTGGATAAAGTTCCAAATCGGTTTAGATCTAATGTCAAAAACGTCATCAATTTCGAACCTATGTTCTGTCCAGATTTCAAGATTCAAATTCAAAGCAGTTCGGTTTGAGAACGAATTCAGATATCAAATCCTAACGAAAAATTATGAAATTTTTACAGTAGCTAGAATAATGTCTTAGGAACGTTTTTTGTGTCTTAAGTTTCCTCGTTTGAACAGGTTTAAAGGTTCGGAAAAATCAAGCAAGCACGCTGCGCCGTTAAAGATTTCGTTTTGACAGATTTTACGTTCTTGGTTTAAATCGTTAGATCAAGTGTATTTTAAATCCTCCCAAAATCATAGTAAGATTAACTTACAGATTGTTGGGCGTCCGGGATCGTCGATTCGGAGGCGTGGCTTCCAGTCCACCGTTTCTCTTCTCCGTTCTTCGGGTTCTTCGTTCTAGATCCGATTCGGGGTGTAGAGAAGAAAAAGAATGAAGTTAGGATTCATTTTCGAATCGTATATGGAACAAGGATCGGATCAGAACTTACCACGACGTTAGAGATCTTCCGAATTCGTCCACAACAGTCCCCACCTTGGTTTCGTGCCTCCGACGACTCCGGGATTAGGGTTTTCAAACGTATAGAGAGTATGGATGTTTTGAAAAGTGTTCGGGGATGCCAAGAGGTGTTATTTATAGATAGGGACGACCTAGGGACGTCCAAGGTCGGCCTTGGTGAGTCTTGAGCCGAAAGGTGTTCAACCGAAGTCGGAAAATCCGGATTCGGGCGAGTGAATCTTGCAACCGGCGAACCTGTCGTGTGGCGCGGGGTTGGCGCGCCGTTTGGCCATTCACCACGCGGCCCACGCTTGGACTTCGGTCCGGGCGGGTCGTGCGATCTGTCGGGCATTTCCTCCTCTCTTTCAGACTTATCCCTCTATGTTCTCGGATTCGGATTTCCGGGACATTTTCGGGCTTCCTATTCCCTATCTAAATTCTTACTCGGGTCTAGATTTAATATTGGCCCCGAATTCTCGAGACCATTAGTGTCGGGTATACTTGTACAATTTATTTGATTAATTTAATCTTTGGCTTTACGAGTATTGGAAATTTAATTCCTTCTTAAATTAAATTCCATTTCTCATTTCCTTGTCTACGTATTATGTTTATTCATTTATTATATTTATTTATTGTTATTGTTTGTTGTTTATTTATTTATTTAATTTATTTATTTTATTTATTTTATGTTGCAAAATTCTCGGGTATTACAGTCTACCCTCCTTAAGAATCAACTCCGTCCTCGAAGTTGTGTTTCGGCTTTTCTCATGTTAAGAACGAATGCTTTTGTTTGTTTTTTTATTGTGTGACTGAACTTAGAATTAAAACTTCTAAGCTGCCTACGTACCCTGTGAAGGGATCAAGCCATAACGTAGTTCAAAACAATTTGGATTTGTTTGGTTACAAAAATGTACGGAAATGCATGGTAAAATACGGATGATGCACGATGTCACATCCTCTCCCCCTTAAGATTGCAGTTATGTCCCCATAACTGTGTCGGTGTCGGTTGGAATAGTGTCGGATAGCGTTCCCTCATGTCCGATTCTAACTCCCATGTTGTTGTCTCGCTTTCATGGCTCGACCAAAGAACCTTGACCATCTTGACAGTTTTATTCCTCGTTACTCGCTCCTTAGTGTCTAGAATTCGCACTGGGACTTCTTCATAAGTCAGATCTTCATCGAGTTCGATTACTTCCAGTTGAAGTACATGTGTCGGGTCTGGCACATATTTCTTTAGTTGTGAGACATGGAAGACATTATGAACTCGATCTAATTGTGGCGGTAAAGCCAGTCAGTAGGCCAAATTTCCGACTCGTTCTAGAATCTCGTAAGGTCCTATGTATCGAGGACTCAACTTTCCTCGTTTGCCAAAGCGCATCACCCCCTTCATGGGTGATATCTTTAGCATGACCCTATCTCCCACTTGAAATTCTTGGTCTCGTCATCTAACGTCAGCATAACCCTTCTGACAGTCTTGAGCGGCTTTCATTTTCCCTTGAATCACCTTTATCTGTTGAGCCATTTCTTCGACAAGTTGTGGTCCCACTATCACAGACTTATCGTTTTCTTCCCATTTCAACGGGCTTCGGCACTTTCGTCCATACAACGCCTCGAAAGGTGCCATGCCAATGCTAGCATGGTAGCTATTGTTATAGGAGAACTCAATTAAGGGTAAATGAGCTTCCCAATTTCCTTTGAACTCCAACACGCATGCTATCAGCATGTCCTCAAGTGTTTGGATTGTTCTCTCAGTTTGTCCATCCGTCATTGGATGGAATGCGGTTCTCATTTTGATTTGAGTACCGAGAGCTTTTTGTAATTCCGTCCAAAAATGAGAGACAACTCTACTGTCTATGTCAGAAATGATGTCATGTGGTACTCCATGTCGTCGTACCACATTATCAATGTAGGCTCGGGCCAATTGGTCCATAGTCCACGTGTCCTTCATCGGGATAAATATGGCCATCTTCGTTAGCCTATCCACAATCACCCAAATCTTGTTCATGCCTTTAGGTGATCGGGGTAATCCCGAGACAAAGTCCATCGAGATGCTATCCCACTTCCAACTTTGAATGTCTAGTGATTGCACCAGTCCTAAGGGTTTATGTCTCACTGCTGATAATGGCCAAAATTGTCCATTATTTCCAATCCATTTCCGTGTCTGAGACGGACATTTTGATAGAAATCCCATCTTATTTCAATAAGAAAGCAGTTGAATTCGACAGATTGATGCAAGTTTGTAAAAATATTAAGCTGGTAATGAAAGACACAAAACATGCAATTTTAATTGCATTTGTGTTAGAAAAATCCAAAAACATGAAAAAAGGAAAAAGAAAAGAAAAAGAAAAGAAAAGATGGGCAAAAGAATAAGATAGCCCACAAAAATCAAAAAGATGGGAAAAAGAATGAAAATCCCACAATCTGAAAATTTGGCTAAGTGTTGAAGACCAATTCGGTCTATAAGCAATTCGACTTAAATCGAATTGCTCATTAGACCGAATTGCTGAAGAAAAGAAGAAAAAGAGGTGTTGAGGAAGAGAAGAGCAACCAATTTGGTCTATGCAATTTGGTCTAAACCGAATTGACCCCTAGACCGAATTGCACCATGGAAAGGAAGAAGACTTGGAGCAAAACAGAAAGAAGAGGTTCGATGTGTGCAATTCGGTCTACACCGAATTGACTGCATAGATCGAATTGCCTTAAAGCAAAGAAGCCAAGCAGGATCCATCTTCAATTCGACAAGGCCAATTCGGTCTACCTATAGACCGAATTGATGGATGAATACCACATTCCAGCTCAGAACACCCCACATGAGTAATAAAAAGTGAAATATATCCCTAAACCCTTTTCCCATGAGTCATAACTCTTTTCCTTTAATAAATTGAACTTGGGATATTTTACAAAAAGCTCGTGTTAAAGAACTAAGAAGTTCTAAAGTTTCATGGCGCTGTTGCCGGGGAGGATGCAGCGCCGTTTATTAAGAGAACTACATTCCTGATTTACTCATAGATAGTTTTTGTATATATTTTTGAATCATTACTAACCTGGGGGTTGTGCAGGTGCTACCAAATCTTGATACAAGCTGCTTATGCAAAGGAGAAAGGCCACATTGCCTGAGCTACCGTTCGATCTAGAAATAGAAAGGACCGCTCGCCAACTGAGGGCGCAAGCCAGACGAAGGAAAGAGCAGGAAGCCCGGACTCGTACCTCACCCGAAACCACAAGCAGTGACATATCCGATATGGCAGAAAACCAGGACATTCCCCCGATCATGCCATTAGACCAACCACCCAATAATCCTGGTAATGGAGCTGATGGGGGTATGGTAGAACACCCGAATCGTGCAAACGAGGAGGAAGATCTACCTAATCCAAATCAGCAACAATATCAACAGTTCCACCAACAACAACCACCCCCTAACCAATATAACCAACAAAACCAAAATATGCCAAACCAACAATACCAGAATCAAGCCTTCAATCAGGATCAATTCCAAAACAACCCCCATGATCCCGAAAATATTTTTCAGCAGAATCCCAACTATCACCAGCAATACCAAAACCAACCAGACCAAGGAAATCAACAGCAACAAGCAGCAGCTGATTTTATGCAGCCCATCGTGGAGCCCTATTTGGATAGGCCCGGGAGAGCACAGTTTCCTGCACGCAATTTTGAGCTCAAACCGGCACTCATCAACTTGGTGCAGAACAATCAATTTTGCGGTGCAAATCATGAGGATCCCCATGATCATCTCCAAACCTTCCTGGAGCTCTGTGACACCATTAAAAATCAGGGAGTATCACCTGATGCTATAAGACTAATGTTGTTTCCTTTCTCTTTGTTTAGTGGTGCCAGGGATTGGTATAAATCATTGCCCATAAATCAGAGGAGTACCTGGGCAGATTTAGTGAGGAGCTTTCTGTTAAAATATTTCCCTGAATCTAAGATAGATGAAGGACGGGAGAAAATTGGAGAGTTCAAGATGAAGCTGGACGAGTCATTGTATGACGCAAAGGAAAGATTCGCCAGCCTTTTGAGGCGATGCCCCCTACACGGATACCAACCGTGGGAGCAACTGAGGAAATTCTATGGAGGACTCACCCATCCATGGAGAATGATGTTGGACGCCGCAGGCGGAAGACATTTACTCCATTTGCCCATGGATCAAGCCTGGGAAAAGATTGAGACAATGTCTGTCAACAGATCTGTGTTGAACAGCAATGACAAGAAGGCAGATCCTCTTAGAAAAGTTTTTGCTGTAAGTGAAGGAAAAACAGACTTTGAAAAACTGCAAGAACAGGTAGCTGCGATACAGCTGGGACAAGAGAAAGGAAAGGGAGCGGGTACTTCTCAGGCGGGAGCCTCATCTGGTCAAGCACTAACACAGCAATCAGAAGTAATTTGTGGGCTATGTCAGGGACCACATCCAACTGACACATGCCAACAACTAGCAACCGAAAGCTGCAATTATGCAGGGAACTACCAGAATCGCCACCCCAACCTATCCTATTCCAACAACAATGCACTCAATGCGCATTTGTTGACACAGCCAAACCAGCCAAACCAGTTTGCAAACCAAAACCTTCAGCAGAACTTCAGACCTCAGAATCAAGGATTCGTCCAGCAGAGAGTCCAGAACTTCCAGAACCAAAACCAGAACTTCCAACCCCATATCCAACAGAGGCCCAACCAAAACCAAGGCCAAAATTTCCAGAACTTCCAATCCCAACCTGATCAGAATCAGCAATACAACCAAAAGCCACCATCTCGCTTGGAGAATTTGATGACTGAGTTTATTTCCAATCAAAGGGAGATAAACCAGCAGCTGCAGTCATCAATCAAGAATGTGGAGACGCAGGTCACCCAATTGGCTAAGGAATTGCAAAACAGGGGGAAAGGAACACTGCCAAGCAGCACTGAAGCCAACCCGCAATGCAAGGCAATCACATTGCGGGGAGGCAAGACTCTGAAGGGAAATGTTGGATCTGCAAAGAAGAAAGCCATGAAAGTAAAGGTTTCACTGGAGGTGGAAGAGAAAAAGGAAAAGATTGAAGGAGATGAAAGTATTGAGCTGGTACAGGATAAATCAGATACAACTAACTCACAGGCTGAAGCTGCAATTGAAGCTGAAGAGGGTATGGGTGAAGGTACAACTTCCTTCTCTTTACCACCAAAAATAGATAATAATAAGTACATGCCAAGGGTGCCGTACCCTGCACGTCTTAAAAATAAGGAACAAGATGAAAAATTTAAAAAGTTTCTAGAAAGACTGAAAGCTGTCGAGATCACTATTCCATTGGTCGTAATGATTTCAGAAATGCCCGTCTATGCTAAATTTCTTAAAGAAATGATTTCAGGGAGGAGAAAATTCGAGCAGGATGAAGTGGTGATTTTGAACAGCAGCTGCAGCGCCATCATCCAGAGAGTGCTACCGGAGAAGAGAGAGGACCCAGGCTGTATTACACTGCCAGTCCACATCGGAAAAACCAATGTTGGAAAAGGGTTGTGCGACTTGGGCTCAAGCATCAATGTTATGCCACTCGCCATGGCAAAACGTCTTCACTTGGGTGTAATTGAGCCGGTTACAATGAAATTACAGCTGGCAGACCGGTCGATTGCCCATCCAGTCGGAATCCTGAAGGATGTAATTGTCAAAACGTGAGGGACCCTCTTTCCCGTCGACTTCATTATTCTGGACATAGAGGAGGACTACGAGATGCCACTGATATTAGGCCGCCCCTTTCTCTCAACTGGTGGTGCACTTATAGACGCGCGATCAAATCAAATCAAGCTCCGAGTCGGAGAAGACGAGTTGAATTTCAACATGGGAAAGCTGCAGAAGTTTCCGCCTGAGGAAACTTGTTCCAAATTTGATGTAATAGATGGTAGGTGTGAGGATGAGAGCATGGACTCTGTGACTGATGTGACGGACAAAATTTCAAAACAGGTACTGACGCCTGGAGGTGCTGATTAAGAAAGAAGCTGCAACGCTGTCCACTTCGAAGACCCTATCACTGGGGATCTCGAAGAATTTGACGGTGTTGAATTCACTCAGGAGGAGGAAGAGAGCACCACAGAAGAGGAAGTGGACCCTGTACTGACACAGGGTCCTGAAGGTAAATCTGATCTCTCACCCCCAACCAATTCTCGCAAATTACTACCTTCCGTTGAATGTCCGCCAGAGCTTGAACTTAAAATACTTCCGGATCATCTTAAGTACGTCTTTCTCGCTGAACATAAAAGATTACCGGTAATTGTGTCAGCTAAGCTGACACAAGAACAAGAAAAGGCTCTGGTAGACATTCTAAAGAAATATGTACATGCAATTGGATGGACCATTTCTGATATAAAAGGAATAAGCCCCTCTGTTTGCATGCACAGAATTTTAATGGAAGAGGAGTACAAGCCCTCAAGGCAACCACAAAGGCGTCTGAACCCTCATATGCAAGAAGTGGTAAGGAAAGAAGTTATCAAGCTCTTAGATGCTGGTATCATCTATCCTATATCTGACAGCAAATGGGTTAGCCCAGTGCAGGTAGTACCTAAGCGTGGAGGAATGTGCATAACGACTAATGAGCAAGGAGAAGAAGTGGCAACGCGTCCAGTGACCGGTTGGAGAGTTTGCATCGACTACCGGAAGCTTAACACCGCTACGCGGAAGGATCATTTTTCCTTGCCATTCATTGATCAGATGCTGGAGAGGTTGGCTGGGAGGGAGTACTATTGCTTTTTGGATGGGTACTCTGGTTACAATCAGATTGTAATAACTAGTGAAGATCACGATAAGACCACTTTCACGTGCCCATACGGAACTTTTGCGTACAGGCGCATGCCTTTTGGACTTTGCAATGCGCCTGTCACTTTTCAACGATGCATGATGTCTATTTTCTCAGAATTTATCGAAAAATGCATTGAAGTTTTCATGGATGACTTCTCTGTGTATGGAGATACTTTTGATGAATGTTTTACAAATCTTGCAAAAATTTTGAAAAGATGCGAGGACACTAACCTAGTTTTAAACTGGGAAAAGTGCCATTTTATGGTCACCGAAGGAATAGTGTTGGGTCACCGCATCTCGCGCGCAGGCATCGAAGTCGATAGGGCCAAGGTCTCAGTCATATCCAACCTTCCATTACCCAACTCAATAAAAGCAGTTAGGAGTTTCTTAGGGCATGCCGGTTTTTACCGGAGATTCATTAAAGATTTTTCTAAAATTGCCAAGCCGCTCACTAATTTGCTTTGTAAAGAAAATCCTTTCGTAATAAGTGAAGCGTGTGTTCAAGCCTTTGACACGCTCAAAAAGATGTTGATTTCTGCTCCAATAGTGCAACCACCCGATTGGTCAATGCCTTTCGAGGTTTTGTGCGATGCAAGTGATCTCGCCGTGGGTGCAGTTCTTGGGCAACATAAGGAAGGAAGGCACTGCGTAATTCATTATGCCAGCCATGCCCTGACTGAAGCCCAAGTCAACTACACCACCACGGAGAAAGATATGTATGCTGTGGTTTTCGCGTTTGATAAATTCAGGCAATACCTCATTGGTACGAAAACCATAGTATACACCGATCATTCTGCACTAAGATACTTGTTTAGCAAACAAGACGCCAAACCTCGATTAATCAGGTGGGTACTTTTATTGCAAGAGTTTGACATCATAATAAAAGATAGAAAAGGCAAAGACAATGGTGCTGCTGACCATTTGTCTCGGATAGATAATGATAAAAATGAGATAGCCGTTAATGAAAATTTTCCGGATGAACAACTGTTTGCCTTGCATCTTCATGATCAAGCTTGTCCATGGTTTTCCGACATTGCTAACTTTCTAGCATGTGGAATAACCCCGCAATTCTAGAGCACGAGGCAGAAAGCAAGGTTCAACCAAGATGTAGCCAACTACTTCTGGGAAGATCCTTACCTCTTTAAGCATTCTGCAGATTCTATTATTAGACGTTGTGTAACTGAGCACGAGGCTTACCAAATCGCTAAAAAATGTCATGAATCGGAATATGGAGGTCACCATGGCCCCACTCGAACAGCTCACAAGGTGCTCGAATGTGGTTTCTATTGGCCTACCATTTACGAGGATTGTAAGGCATTTGTTAAAGCTTGCGACAAATGCCAAAGATTAGGGAATATCTCCAAGAGGGATGAAATGCCTCAAAAAGGAATTCTCATCCTTGAGATTTTCGATGTATGGGGTATTGACTTCATGGGACCATTCCCGACGTCTGATGGGAATCACTACATCTTGGTAGCTGTCGATTACGTGTCCAAGTGGGTCGAGGCAGTTGCGCTGCCAACCAACGATGGTTACCAAGTCATCAAATTTTTGAAAAACAACATTTTCAATAGATTTGGTGTACCTAGGGTAATCATATCTGATGGAGGAACCCACTTTGTCAACAAAGCTTTTGCAAATCTCATGAGCAAAAGTGGGATTCTCCACAAGATCGGCACGCCTTATCATCCCCAAACCAGTGGCCAAGTCGAGGTATCTAACCGCGAAATCAAACATATACTCGAAGCCACTGTGGGGATAACCCGCAAAGACTGGTCACGTAGACTCAATGATGCTTTATGGGCATACCGCACTGCATTCAAGACTCCCATTGGGATGTCCCCATACAGGCTTATCTTTGGAAAAGCCTGTCATTTGCCTGTAGAACTAGAGCATAATGCTTACTGGGCCGTAAAAACGCTTAATTTTGACCCACGAGTAGCTCAGAGTAAACGCAAGTTGGACCTCAATGAAATTGAGGAAATACGTGCGCAAGCTTATGAAAGCTCGAGGATTTACAAAGAGCGGACCCAGAAGTTAACGATCGTCGCATAAAGTCTAAACACTTCTATATCGGCCCAAATGTCTTGTTATTCAATTCTAGGTTGAAGCTATTCCCCGGAAAGCTTAAATCCATATGGGAAGGGCCATACGAAGTGGTGCACGTGTTTGAAAGTGGAGCTGTCAGGATTCGAACTGACAAAGGAGAGCTGGTGGTGAATGGACACAGGTTGAAGGAGTATCTAGAGCAGTTCGACCACGGAAAGGAAGTTCAAATGACATCAGAGCCGGCCTATGCTCAATAAATATTTTTATATTCCTATATAATTATCTATTATGTATTTATTCGTCTCGAACGATAAGTACCCAAAGATCAACTAAACATTTAGAGTACTAAGACTCTAAATGTGAGGATGTTGATATTTGGAGAAAATCTAATAATTTCTCCTATGTTCGCTTTGCAGGAATTCATGAAACCAACAAAAAGAAGGATAAAGCTACGAAAACCAGGTTCCCGGTTGGATTAACACCAAATTTAATGGAAAGTAATTTCGGAATTTAGAAACATTTAAAATCCGGAATGACTCCATAAAATAAGGGTGTCAATCCAACCTAATTTATGCAAGCAATTTACCATAGAGGAATGTTTAATTCTGTTTAATATGTGCTTTCAGTGTGTTAATTTTTGAGAAAATCCATAATTTCAGAAAATTTGAAATTCGAAAAGTTTCAAAAATTTTCTAAGTGTGGAATGCGATATATTTTATCTCAAGCCAATTCGGTCTACATAGAATTGTTTGAGACAGATCGCATTGGATGTATGCCTTGGAAATTTTCAAACAATTCGATCTCCAGGCAAATTCGGTCTACACCGAATTGGCCCTAGAGACCGAATTGGCTTCCCCAAGACACATCCTCCATCCTCGTGTAAATTTGGCCAAGTAGCAATTCGATCTGTGGTAATTCGGTCTAGGCCGAATCAATTTTAAAATAGATCGAATTGATCTGCAAAAGGCATCTGTGTTTCCTTAGTTTTATTTATGCAAGTGAGCAATTCGATCTATAAGGCAATTCGGTCTAAACCGAATTGCCCATATAGACCGAATTGCCTCACAAAAGCATCCCTCAAAATTTTTCTAAGTAATCAGATTCGGTCATCTGGCTGTAATTCGGTCTCTGAATCAATTCGGTCTAAGACCGAATTTACTTCAAAAGACTTCATTGCAGAAAGAGTGTGTTTGCTCCCCATTCCAATTTGGTCTCTATGCCAATTCGGTCTAGACCGAATTGGCATAAGAGACCGAATCTCTCGCAGAAACCTAAGGCCACATCAATTCGGTCTAGACCGAATTGATGGTTCGGTCTCTAACAGACCGAATCACCATATCCCCTACCCCTTTATATTCCTCTTTCCCCCTATTTTCCCTCACTTTCACTTTTCACACTTCGATATTTTCCCACGTGTTCCCTCTCGCGAACTTCGTCTCCCTCGCGAAACCAGAACTCGAGTCGAGGCTTTTCCTTGATCAACTCCGTGCAAGGTATTTAAAAATGGCCTCTTCGTCATCTAATCCTACTGGGAGTGTCGGGTAAGTTTCTTATTTTCGATTTCGCACCCTGTTTCGTGATTCAAAATGTTGTCTCTCCCATGTTTTTGCGAAATCGGAAATGGGGAAGGAAATGAAGCATGTTTTCGAGTGGGACATGGTCGGAATGTAGCCGGAATGGTTTGGGTGTGATCGGGAAAAGGGTAGAACACAATAGACAGAACTTAGGGTTTTGGGGCTTTTCGATTGTAACTGCCAGTGTTGTGTTTCTTGAGTTTCTGTGGTATTGGGGATGCTTTATTCTGAAAATGAGAGTTGCAAAACCCTCAAAAATCATGTTTTCTTTCATTTTGTGTTTGTGTTCTGTTTCTGTTGTTAGTATTTCCATTTTTTTGTTAACTATGTTTATTGTTTAAATTCTGAGAAGATGGAGAACACAGTGGTTCACTTTCCCTTACAATCACTGTGTTATTTTACTGGTTGTGTGAAAATATTGATGGGATATGCATGTTGATGGTATTACCGTGGCCATGTTTTTGAGGCATAAGTGGTGGCCAAATTTCTGCATGATCATGGTGTGAATGGATTATTTGTGTTTTGTTTTCATTTATGCATGTTTTGTGCACTGTGCATTTTGGCAATAAATGCTTTCTGTCGAATACTTGTTAACCACCAAGTGCAAACTCAACTCGAAAGATGATACTCGAAAGATGATATCTCAATTCGAAAGTTGATGTTTGCACACACGGGAACATGGTATTATAGACGAAACCATGCCAAAATTTTTCCAACACTTTTGGCATGGTATTTATGTCTAAAAAGACAAAAAGTGGTGTTATAATATGCTCTTTCTTTTAAGTGTTTGACTTATACTCACTTTTGGGACAAGTGGGGGAATATTCAAATGGAACACCTTGTTTCATTCTTGAATACCCATTTCCCAAAACAAAATCAAATGGGGGACCACTCACACCCCCAATTTCACTAAATAAATAAGTCAACACTTCTCATAAAAATCCAAAAATGCTCTTTTTGTGTTTGTGCATGTGTGTTTTATTTTTTTATTATTCTCCATAATCCATTATTACATTCTAGTGATTGCATAATCTGTCATGTGCATTTGCTCCTCATCATTCTTCATCTTACCACCTTTTTCATATCATTTAAATCACTTTTTAAGTGATAAAAATCCAAATCTCTTTCGTAGGCTTAATAGCCTACGAAAATTTACTTTTTGATCTTTTGACCACTCCAAAAACTAATTTAGACTATTTATAGTCTAAGAAAAATTGTTGTAGGGACCTCAAATCCTTATTTTCTCTACTCTCTCTATTTTTGTTATTAAGGGTTGAATTTAAAAATTCAACTCTATGTCTTCTGTTTTCTAATAACTTCAAGTAAGAAAACCAACTAACTCACATTTAGAGCTCAGCTCAAAATGTGAGGATGTTGATTTTCCCAACTTGAAAATGTTTGTAAAAAACTTGCTAAAAACAGTTCCAACTCTCTCATTCAGCGACCTATGCTTAGAACTAGCTGAAGGAGTAAGACTACTGGTTTCAGACTTGTTTACTACTCCATGTCTTTCCAGAGGCATCATTCCTGCAGACCCAAACCAGGAGCAAGAAGGAGGGACTGAGCTGCTAGACCTCCCAGTGGAACTCTTGGGGGAGATCCTCTCTCGCATTGGAGAGGATGACATTAAAAAGGTGTTCGTTGTTCGGGAGGCATGCAAGAAACTCCGTGATGCGACAGACCTCCCTATCGTCTACAAAAGGTGCGAGCTAGAGACCACCATCGTGAAGATGTGGCAGGTAGGAGTCGAAGAGCAGAAAGAAGCACTCCTGCTAAAGTGTGAGGAGGCTGGGAATTTCAACCTCCAGCTCATACCGGCGCTGCAAGCATTTGGAGCGGGAGACGAGGGTCAAGCCTGTGAACTACTGAAGGCAGGGATCGAGGACAACCATAAGGCCTCAATCTTTGTCAGGGGTTACATGCTGCTCAGTAAGGTGGACAACGAACAGGTCCAACAGGGGGTGGCAATGATAAACAGGATAGTGACTGATAAATCAGTCATGACTTATGTGGGGACCAACGTCTTTGCATGGCTGGCTGATAGCCTGGAGACCCCCGACCTGTTTGGCACCCAGGGACCCAGAGTTTATTGGTCGAGAGTGCTGGAGGAAGGGGAAGCAGACGAGGGCGATTACTGCGTGCCCTGCAGCTTAACCAACTTCGTCCACTGGAGCAGAATCTTCTTCTAGGGTCAGGGGAGAAGGAAGCTGAAGGAGGACTGAATCTATATAGATTCACTTTTGACTGGACTAACTGGAACTTCTTCTAGGAGATCTTTTGACTACTCGTTAATGCTAACCTTACTTAAGTGTATAGAATCTCTTGTGAGTAATGTATTGATGATTAAGGTCGTGTATTGTATAACGAACCTTGGTACTGCTGATTGTTATGGCCCGTAATGTATGGTCCAAAATGTATTTAGGAAGCCATTATTTACTGCTTTCCACAAGAGAATTTCGTCTTGGATTCTCAAAAATATTTCGAAAAAGATGTGTGACAGTCCAAGATGAATAAGTGACTGTCACGCCAAAAACAAAGCTGCGACATGCTTGCATGTTCACAGTGTCTTTTTACCGCTTTCAATAAAATAACCGGCATAAAACAAGCATAAATCTGTCACCTAAATTCACATGTTGAATTTAGGCTAAGGATGAAATTT
Organism: Hygrophila difformis; assembly: GCA_030278955.1. Lineage (NCBI taxonomy): Eukaryota > Viridiplantae > Streptophyta > Magnoliopsida > Lamiales > Acanthaceae > Hygrophila > Hygrophila difformis. Next base: position 8,900,705 of record JAOANR010000004.1, on the reverse strand, counting down.
TCAAACTATTAAATTGGGATAAAGCAATTAAAAATATGCATGATATAAATTCTTGAGGTTTTGAGCTATAAAAATCCAATGATATGATCACTTGGAAGAAAAACAAAATTTTCATGTTGAGAATTTGATTGAATAATTTGCAAGTTTTCAAAGGTTAAATTTAAGAATAATGGTATGACATGATCAGACCGTCCATGTGAGATCTGAGCCGAGTCATTTTTACTCAATACTTCTTTGTCGTGTGAAAATCAATTCGATTAAAGGACACTAGAACTTGCAATTGGGATCGATTCAAGACCATGCCATATTCCCGAAATCGAGCATATGACCGAGGCACTTAGAGAAACCCAAAATTTTGGCTTTCGTTTGAATTCCAAACCCAAAAATATTTTCCCTTTAGGATTAACCAAGTTAAGCCTTTAAGCCTAATTTTTCTTTGAAACCACTATATTATTCCCAACCTTATAAAAAGACCAAGAAAATCAAACCCAAGTGTACACGAATCAATTCCATCAAAGCATTATAGTTTATGATCATCAAAAATATCAATCGGTATTCATAAACCGATCAAAAAAAAAAAAAAAATTGTTGAGATTCATTCAACACAAATAAATTGCAATTGACAAAGCAAATTAGACAAAGTCTAAAGTCATGCAATGGAAAAGAGAAACAAAAGAAAGAAAAAAAAAATTGATTGATGATCATAGATTTTAAATAAAAATATGCCAAGTTATGATGGAATGGATTCATGTCACTTTTTAGCTTAATAATTCCCTTCCATACCTAATGTTACAACCGTATGCCCCGTTATAATCCTTGAATGAGACCTCGGGATCTCGATTTGAGGAAATGAGTAGGTGGCGAGTTGGTCTAATTGCAAGCTTATGGGAGAATTTATTTGAATTTGATTATGAGCGTATTGTCTAAAAGCCAACTTTGAGAGTGAGTGAAATTTCCGACTCTACTATATGTGAGGCTCTGCCTTGATTGATTAATGTTCATGTCATGCTTGAATTCAAGAATTAAACCAATGAAAGTCTTCTATACATATATTCAAGAAGAATTAACAATAATGATTGATTTGTATACCTATCCAAGTGAGAAGTATCATTTCATTAAACACTGCAATCACGAGAGTTTAACACTTGTAATTTTGATTGTATTATCCCAATATAACAAGAATGAAATTTCTGAAGCCACGCAAATGGATTGAATATGCAGAGTCCTTGCTCTCAGGAGCACTGACTCTGACTGCTCGGGGACGATGAGTATTAAATGTGAGGATGTTGATAATGGCCAAAATTGTCCATTATTTCCAATCCATTTCCGTGTCTGAGACGGACATTTTGATAGAAATCCCATCTTATTTCAATAAGAAAACAGTTGAATTCGACAGATTGATGCAAGTTTGTAAAAATATTAAGCTAGTAATGAACGACACAAAACATGCAATTTTAATTGCATTTATGTTAGAAAAATCCAAAAACATGAAAAAAGGAAAAAGAAAAGAAAAAGGAAAGAAAAGATGGGCAAAAGAATAAGATAGCCCACAAAAATTAAAAAGATGGGAAAAAGAATGAAAATCCCACAATCTGAAAATTTGGCTAAGTGTTGAAGACCAATTCGGTCTATAAGCAATTTGACTTAAATCGAATTGCTCATTAGACCGAATTGCTGAAGAAAAGAAGAAAAAGAGGTGTTGAGGAAGAGAAGAGCAACCAATTTGGTCTATGCAATTTGGTCTAAACCGAATTGACCCCTAGACCGAATTGCACCATGGAAAGGAAGAAGACTTGGAGCAAAACAGAAAGAAGAGGTTCGATCTGTGCAATTCGGTCTACACCGAATTGACTACATAGATCGAATTGCCTTAAAGCAAAGAAGCCAAGCAGGATCCATCTTCAATTCGACAAGGCCAATTCGGTCTACCTATAGACCGAATTGATGGATGAATGCCACATTCCAGCTCAAGAACAAGAAGGAAGACCTCATGCAATTCGAACTGCATCAACTCGATCTAAACCGAATTGCATGAGGAGACCGAATCACATTCAAAAGTACAGCTGAGCACGTGAGAAATGCATGATGGGCCTAGGGTTTCGAAAACAAGTATAAAAGCTGACCTTCCTCAACACAAGAAATATCCTTGGACACAAAAAACTCTTGGACAGTTGCTGGGAGACAAAAAGAAGGAGAAGGTTCTTCACCCCTTAAGGGTTAGGTAGGTAGTGTAGTTTAGATAGTTTATTTTTCATGGTTGTATTGTAGTTTTATTGCTTCGGAGCTTAGTTTTTATCTTATAGAAGCTGGTTACCACCCTTAGTGTAGCCATTTCCATAAACCTTAAATGCTTTGTAGTTAGAGTGAACCCTACCTTCAAACTAATGAATGGTTTTAGGGTTGTTTACTGCTTTCCGATGTCAATACGAGAAGGAATCCAGAAATGGGTTTTCATTTCAAGTGTTTGGCATCTATTTAATGCTTTCCTTACCAATAATGATAGAATGTTTGTTTGTTTCAACTAGGTTATATTTATTATGCCCTAGTTGACTTGCATTCTTAATAAATGTGTGCTAAGTGGTTTGTGGCTTGACCTTACACCTTAGAGACTCAAATAAGTGTTCTTAGATTTTAGATAATCTTAGGCTTGCTAGAATTAATTTTTTCTTGCTTTTTAGTTGTTGTTTTATTCGCCTTCTTTAGCTTAATGTTGCCTTAGATTATGTAGGTGTTCTTGTTTTTGAGCATGTGTTCTTAGTTTGTTCAGTTTATGCTTGAATCTTTAATCTTTGATTGCTTGTTTGTAGTTTTGAGGTTTGGTTCAAGCCAATGCCTGTTAGCCACATAACCTAGGTCTATTCTCCTTAAAATACTCATTAGTGTGGCTGTGAAGTGACATTGATGTGAAATGAAGGATTAGGTAAATCTTATCCATCATAAACCACACAATGTAAACCAAACCCACACTTATGAGAGAAAGACATGCAATTCGATCTGAGGTAGTTCGGTCTAGGCCGAATTACTCATGAAAATGGAATTGCATGGAAAAAATAGTTGTTAATTGCTTTTCTTGAAAAATTTATATGTAATTCGATCTAGGAAATTCGGTCTATACCGAATTGCCCATGAGATCGAATTGCATAGCAGAAAGAGTTGTTTTCATGTGATCTCCATGCAATTCGGCCTATCCAATTCGGTCTATAGACCGAATTGCCCATATAGACCGAATTGGCATTGGAAACCACATTGTATGCATTCCATCCCCTCATGCCTTAATTTATTTTCTTTGTTTCACCAATTCGAATTTTCCAAGTTCGGTCTACACCGAATTCAATTGGCAGTTCGAATTACCCTCATTTTGGAGTACATGCCTTAGCCAAATTTGAGTGAAGGAATGACTTCATCAATTCGAATTGTCCAATTCGGTGTAGACCGAATTGCCTGACAATTCGAATTAGATGATGCTTCATAACTTTACAAGGATTAATTGGGTATGGTGTTACTTCATACCTCATGCATCCTCAATTCGGTCTCTTTTGCATTTTGCCCGATAGACCGAATTGCTTTCTTCCTTCTATTTTTGAAACTCCCAAAAATATTTTATTTCAAGAGTTGTGTAAGTTGCATGGGTGTATTGGGCCTAGGCCCATTACATCTGATTTTATCCATTACACATCTCAACCCATTAGTGTCTCAATTATTGTATGATTAACACTCACACAACACCAAAAACATTTTTTTAATTTTATTTATTTTCCCTTTCATTGTGTGCATGAACAACTAGTAAGAGATAACATCAGACTAATGTTGGCGGATATTTCCACACGGATAATTAGCTCGTATTCTGAGTATTAATTACTAGTTGTTATTTTGCATGATTCGGGTAGTGGTCGGTGGAAGCCTTGGCGGTTCGTCCATCCGGGATCATAATAGCTGCTCAGCTGACTCCTATCCGGATACAGTTTTCTTCTCTTTATCTTAATTTCAAACCTGAATCTAGAGTTGTAGTAATGATAGATGATATATGCCAATGTCATCTAATAATTATTACGGTAATAGAACATGTGGGTTTTCCTCCAAATTCATAGATAGTAAAGTCTAAGGTGACAGCGGCAACTGTCACTTAAGGCATTTCACTGTCTACAAACCATTCCATCTGGAATACTTGGGACCCGAATAGCAGATGTTTGCAATCCGGATAACCCCAATTATTTCTGGCACTCTTCTTAGCCAAATTCTTCTTATCTCTGGCTAATTCATCTTTGTGTACCAAATTCTGTCTAACCCCACCATATATTTTGGGGTATCTATTTTACTTCTCATATACATGTATGCATGATACTATTATGTAGATACTGTGGTCATGACTATTTTGGGGGATCCTTCCCCTTGGACATAGAAGTCTTGATCTTAATCAGATGCTGCATAATAAACTTCCAACAAAAATCACTTTATAAAATCCGGATCTACGTAAGGGATAATTCTACAGTTGTGACTAATTCATCTTCTACTAAGGGTTGATTTTGAGAACATAGAAGCAGAGTCAGCGATTAGGTCTCTCCTAGACTGAAAGGATCTGTGTTTAAATTGAGAGTTTAGTACCTGTTTAGGGAATGATTTTCAAATATCTATTTGTTTCTCAAAATTACTGTGTGTTGGAAATCTTGTATTATGTGTTGCATCGAATCCGTTTCCACTTGGATTCGGATAAAATGTGATAATTAATACTAGAGGAGCAACATATAGGCCTTGGTTAATTTCTATGGTAGGGTTGAGTATTCTTTCAACTACTATCTTTTCCCACCAAAGCCTAAAATTGAGTCTTGAATGAGTACATTCGGAACAAACCTTCATAGGCCTGTTCCACTCATGTTTGTATCTCATAACTAACCGAATGTTATAAGCCATGTGGCTTACTGATATTTGGGAAGTTCTAAATCTGCATCTGGTCACCAAGACCAGGGGCTCTTTTATACTAACGGATTGTGACGATCTTTTAAGACTTCCGAGCGATAGATTTTTAAATGCTTTCTTTACTGCTTTCTTTACCGCTTTCATAGAGGTCTCTCGGAAGCAGAGATGCATCTGCCGGTTGAAAGGTTTAAGAGTTATGGATTAGTTCGGGGTTAGATTTGGACTTTGGGTGTGACAAGGGGGACGATAGGAGTACTTGGCATATCAACTAATGATATGTTAGGTGTTGCTTGTCCACCACATATGACTAACATTCTCGTGCAAGGCATTGCAAGGGGGGTTATTAATCTGTGGTATCTTAGAAGTTGAGGTCTTAAGAGCATGTAAACTCTTACCATAAGTACCTGTCTGCTAAAGGGAACATGGTATAGAGAGCATGAGAATTAGCTAACTGATGAATTATCCCAAACAAAGATCTGTGTATTATAATGGAAGTGTAATTGTGTTTCATCTGAACCTTGTCCAATCTTCATCACTCTCCCCCTGTCCCTTCTGTCACATTTTAATTCGCTTTCGTAGAATAATTTTATCCGCTTTCCTAGCATAATATTTATTGCTTTCTTAGAATAGATTTAATCGCTTTCTAGATCTAATTTATCATGCTTTGTAGAATAATTTTATTGCTTTCATAATCTATTTTAAATTATTGGCAAGTAGATGATAGAAACCATTACAAAACTTGAATCGAGTAACCGAGTGGAAAATCTTAGTAAACGACGTGGGCCCTGCTTCTATCGCACATCCTCCAGTGAACGATCCGGTCTTACTATAAATTACTGCAACTTTAGACACCGTGCGCTTTCGGGAGCACAGTTCTTAACATGAGCAATAAAAACGTGACAACCTATAATATATCCTTAATCCCAACTCCATCTTCATAATTTGGTTTCACTGAATAAAATTGAAAACCAGGATTATGATTTTTCAGAAAATACTCATACAGTGGGAGTGCGTTTGATGGCAAGGGTTTTTATGACATGAAACTATGATAAGTTTCATGATGCCAAAAGCTGGGGATCTTCAGTGTGACAGACTGAAGGTCAAGATTGAATTATCTATCCCGGCTGCACCGTGAAAGTTGTCAAAAGTTTCATGCCGGGGAGAACCACAACGCCGTTTGAAATCAGAACACCCCACATGAGTAATAAAAAGGGAAATATATCCCTAAACCCTTTCCCCATGAGTCATAACTCTTTTCCTTTAATAAATTCAACTTGGGATATTTTACAAAAAGCTCGTGTTAAAGAACTAAGAAGTTCTAAAGTTTCAACTGCCTTAACCCTTTGGCAGGTGAGGCATTTCGCCACGAAGTCTGCCACTTCCTTTTTCATTCCCGGCCACCAGTAGATCTTCTTCAGGTCCTTGTAAAGCTTGTCACCTCCGGGATGCACTGAGTATGGTGTATTGTGACCTTCATTCATCAACCTTTGCTTCAATTCGACACACTTTTGAGGCACACACCATCTCCCTTTGAAGCGAATGCTTCCATCCTCATGGATAGCAAATCCTATTGCCTTCCCTTCGGCAATATACTCCTTTATTCTCTCCAACTTCGCGTCGCCCGGTTGAGCGAGTCGAATTTCGTCCAATATGGGAGTTTATACGATCATGGCATTGATCGTGTCACTCACTGTGCCCGGATGCACAAGTTCTAAATCCAATCTTGCCAACTCCATGTACAATGCCGGCGGAATTACCAACGAGTTCGTCACGTGTTGGGTTTTCCGGCTTAAGGCATCGGCTACCACATTCGCCTTCCCCTCGTGGTAGGCTATCTCCAAATCATAATCTTTAATAAGTTCCAACCACCTTCGCTGTCTCAAATTCAACTCCTTCTGAGTGAATATATATTTCAAGCTCTTGTGGTCGGTGAACATTCGACACTTTCGCCCATAAAGATAATGCCTCCATATCTTTACATCGAAAACGACCGCTGCCAACTTCAGGTCGTGTGTTGGATAATTTTCCTCGTGAGGTTTCAGTTGGCGTGATGCATATGCAACGACTCTCGAGTCTTGCATCAAGACACAACCTAAACCTTCCTTCGAAGCATCGCTGTAAACTTCGAAGTTACCATTCTCTGATGGTAGTGTCAATACGGGTGTGATTGTGAGTCGTTTCTTCAGCTCTTGAAACGCTGTCTCACACGCCTCTGTCCACACGTATTTTACTCCCGTCTTCAGTAGCTGGGTCAAAGGTCATGCGATTTTCGAGAAATCCTTCACGAACCGTCTATAATACCCGGCTAATCCAAGGAAACTCATTATCTCAGTTGGGCTCTTTGGGGTTGCCCATTCAGTTACGGCAGTAACTTTTGCCGGATCCACTGAAACTCCATCAGCGGATACTATGTATCCAAGAAATGCTACCTCCTTCAACCAAAAATCGCATTTGGACAGTTTGCCGTATAGCTGATTCTTTCGCAAGGTCCCTAACACTTGGTGCAAGTGCTGGGCGTGCTCCTCCTCGCTCTTCGAGTAGATCAGGATGTCGTCAATGAACACCACTACACACTGATCTAACAGCTCTCGAAATACATTGTTCATGAGGTTCATGAACATTGCTGGAGCATTTGTTAACCCAAAGGATAACACTGTTAACTCGTAGTGGCCATATCGAGTTCGAAACGCCGTCTTCGGAATGTCCCTCTCGACAATTCTCAACTGGTGATACCCAGATCGTAAGTCGATCTTCGAGAATACTGAAGCTCCCTTCAGTTGATCAAATAGATCCTCAATTCTTGGCAGTGGGTATTTATTCTTGATAGTCACTTGGTTCAATCCTCGATAATCCATGCAAAGACGTAATCCTCCGTCTTTCTTCTTAATAAATAAAACCGGTGCTCCCCATGGGGAAGTACTCAGTCTTATATATCCTTTTTGCAGTAACTCCTCGAGTTGTTCCTTTAACTCCTTCATTTCCAGTACTGCCATCCAGTACGGAGCTTTTGAGACAGGGTCGGTTCCCGGAATGAGATCTATCGTGAATTCAAGATCTCGCTCAGGTGGCATGCCCGGGATGTCTTCAGGAAACACATCCTGGTATTCTCTTACCAATGTTATGCTGTCAACCTTGTTCTCTTCCGCCTCAAGGTTGTGCACGTAGTACGCATATAGCTCATACCCCTTACGCATCAAGTTACCTAGTTTGAGGGCACTAACGATTTTGTTGCTCCTCTTAGGGGGCTGAGAATAAAAGATAACTCTCTTTCCCCTACTTTTCGACAGGGTGATCTTTTGTTTTTGGCATTCGATCACCGTTTTATACTGGGACAACCAGTCCATCCCTAGTATAATGTCAAAGTCCCTTAAGTTAAACTCTACTAAGTTTGCGAAGAATTCTACGTTCTTGACCACTATAGGAATTCCGTTGTATCATTTAGAGCAAGCTACTACTTCTCCTGAAGGCAGTTGAATTCCTAAGCTAATTATCTCGCACTTAGGTAGATCTAACTCAGGCACTATCTTTGATGCTATGACTGAGCAACTAGCTCTGGAATCAAATAAGACTCTAAGGGGTGTATTCAGGACATGAAATGTACCTGCCATCACTTCTCCTTGTGCAGGCACGTCCGCTTGGTTAACCACGTTACGTCTTCCCATCGGGCGTCCCTGATTGCCTTGCTGATTCAGATTCGGCTGCTGATCCTGCTGTTGATTTTGATTCTGAGGTGGTTGAGGATGTTGGTTCTGATTCTGGTTCAGCTGCCTCTATTGGTTTTGAGGGGGTCTATACCCCTGATTGTTGTCGTTCCGTCCGTTTTGACTTTGAGGCTGTCCCTGCCCCGTCACCAAGTCTTCCCTTTTCGTTATGTTTTCGAGCCTTGTTCGGCACTCCCGACGTATATGGCCCATACGTCCACACCGAAAGCATGCCCCTTGTTGAGGGCATCCCCTCGCTAGGTGGGGTCGCCCACACCTCGGGCAAGGTGGTACCGGTTCTTCTTGGTTAAACCTCCTTCCATTATTGGTTTGTTGTGGCCTATTCGACCCTCTCCGCTGTTCGTTCCTTCCCGTGTTGTTCTCGCTTCTCGCGTCCCGGTTCCTCTTGTCTTAGGGACCCCGGCTGGACTCCCCACTCACTCTCCTTTTCAGTTGCTGTACTCGCGCCACTGCCACAGCGCGATCGTACACTGCCTGAAGATCAGGGTAGTGCACCCCTGCAATCACCTCGATCTGTCTGCAAGCTGTAGCCTCATTTTTATTGGCTCCACAGTTCCAAGCTTGAGACATCTTGCCATGGCCAACGGAATGACATTGATACTTAATCCGAGATCACAAAGCCCTTTTCTAGCGCTGACTTGGCCAATCCGGATCGGTAGGGTATAGCAACCAGGGTCTTCCTTCTTCTCCGGCAGTTTCCTCTGAATGATTGCACTGCAGGTATTGTTGAGTACCACCAATTCTTCTTGCTTAACCTTTTTTTTTTCCTGAAATCATTTCTTTTAAGAACTTAGCATAGGTTGGCATTTCAGAGATCATTTCAATCAAAGGTATGGTAATCTCAACTTCTTGCAGTCTTTTCAGAAATTTCTCAAACTTAAGGTCTTGTTTCTAATTTTTCAGCCTTGCTGGGTATGGAACCCTTGGCATTAACTTTTTATTATCAAAGGTTTTTTGTGGTGAAAGGTCAGAAATTGTACCTTCACCTTTACCATTATCAGCCTTGTCTGCTGCAGCTTCAGTCTGCAAGTTGGCTGTCTCTTTTTCAGCGTTCATTTCATTCTCCTCAATGTTATCTCCCAGTTCCTGTTCTTTTCCCAGTTTCTCCTTGCTTTTTGGTCCCTCCAGAACTTTACCATATTTCAGTGTGATGGCTTTACACTGAGGGTTTTTCTCAGCAGTGCTGGGCAGTGCTCCCTGGTCCCGCTTTTGCATCTCCTTGGCCATTTGTAAAACCTGAGTTTCCACATTTCGAATGGAGGCCTGCAACTGATTATTGATTTCCTTCTGATTGGTAATGAAATCAGTCATGAGGGTCTCCAATCTGGAAGGTGGTTTTTGCTGGTTTTGGTTTCAATTCGGGTTCTGGTTTTGGTTGGGATTGGGATTGAACTGCTGCTGGCCCTGAAAATTCTGTTGGTTTTGGAAATTCTGGTTCTGATTAGGTCTCTACTGTATTTGGGGCTGGAAATTGGGATTCTGGAAATTTTGAGGCCTGGGTTGGAACTGTTGGTTTTGTTGGAAATTTCGTGGCTGAGTGAACTGGGTAGGCTGGGTTAACATGTGCGCATTCAGAGCGTTGTTGTTTGAGTAGGACGGGTTAGGGTGACGGTGTAATACCCGAGAATTTTCCAACATAAAATAAAACAATAATTAAATAAATAAATAATAAATAAAATAATTACTATAAATAAATAAACAAATCCAGCAAATAAAAGAAATAAATAAAGATAAGGAAATGAGAAATGAGACTTTTACTTAAAAAAAAATTAAAGGAATTTAATTAAATAAAAGGATGGATAAATGGTACACCAAAACCCGACACTAATGAACTCGAGTATTCGAGTCCAAAACATCCAATTAGACTGAGAATAAAATTTAGAGAGAAAGTAGAAACCCGAAGATACCCCGGAAATCGGAATTCGGGAGTATAGAGGGATAGAAACCCGAAAGAGAGGCGGAAAAGCACGACGGATCGCACGACCCGCCCGGACCGAAGTCCAGGCGAAGTCGGCGCGGTGGCCGCGCGGTGAAGTGGCTTTAGCGCGCCACGACCGCGCCACCCCACAGATTCGTTTGTTGCGTGAATCTCTCGCCCGAACGCGGATTTTTCGACTTTCGGTTGAACATCTCTCGACTCCAGACCTTTAGGTCGGTTGTGGATGCCCTAGGGATTTAGAATTCTATAAATAAGCCCCTTGGGAGCCCCAAACAAGTTTACAAAACCCTACAATCTTCTATACGTTCGAAACCCTAAATTCGGAGTCGACGGAAAGCACCAAACGGAGGCAGCAGCTTGGACGAAAATCCAAGGTCTCCAAACGTTGTGGTAAGCTCTAGTCCAATAAATCTTTTCACGTTTCAATCCGAAAACGGATTCTAACTTCGGTTCTTTTCTTTCTACACCCCGTATCGAATCTAGATCGTAGAACCCGACGAACGGAGAGGAGAAACGGTGATCTGGAAGCCACGCCTCCGAACTAGACATCCCCGACGTTCATAGACACTGTAAGTTAACCTTACATGGTTTTGGGAGATTTTAAAACATTCGAAACCTAAAAGATTCAACAAGAACCATAAATCTGTCCACTTTTGTTTTTCTACCGACGCAACAGATTTGGTGAATTTTTCCGACCCTTAAAACGAACTCAAACGGAAAAACTTAAAACACGAAAAACGTTCCTAAGACTTAGACCTAGCTACTGTAAAAATTTGAGAATTTTTGGAGTTGATTTGATATGTGAAAACCCGTTGAAACCGAACTGTTTGATTCTAGATCTTGAAATCTTGGACAGAACTTAGGAATGATCTTGATCTCGTTTTTGACATAGGATCTAGGCTGTTTTAGATCTTTGGCCAAACATGAAAGTTGTAGATAAATGTCTTAAGATGATCCCTGTGAAATTTCATTAAATTTGGAGTTGAATTGATATGGTAGAATTTGAAATCTTTGAACTGTGATGTATTAAACTCGGACAGATTTCTTCTTATGCGAAAATTGGCGATTTTGACCTACTTAGGTATCTCGGATTGAAAAAGTTAAAACACGAAAGTTGTAGATCTTGATGTTTCCGAGTCAGATATGAAATTTTGAATTTTTGGAATTAAATCTGATTTTAGACGAATTTTGGAGTAAACTGTGATTTACCGGAACGAAATCTTGAAATCTTGTTGAACCATGGAATTAACCTTTAGGGTTGAAACGAATCGAGATATTATTTCTAAATTAATACAATGGAAGGCAGATTTTGAAAACTAAATCCCCTTACAAACTTGATAAATTAAAATTAGGGGTGAGTGCTCTGCAGGGTGCCCCCTAACGATTCACTTCGTGCCGTAATGGACGATGGTGACCCCGCGCGCTAAATTTGAGATATGGATTGCCTAAATGGCGAAACTTAGAGCCTACACTCTCGTGAATATCCGTATGGGTTTCCCGAGGTTCCGGAGTGGTACTGGGTATGGCTGATACGGTTGCGGCCGCCGGGCTACCGGCTAAACTTGTTGACATCGCGATACTATCGTGAAACTTTGAAATACCAAATCGGGAATGTAATGGGGATTCTAAACTAAATTAAATTAGATTAAATTATGTTGTTGTCCAATTAAATTATTTAAATGCTTTATTTAAATTATGGCTTTTATGATTAAACCATGTGATATGTGTCATTAAATAGAGCCCTGAGATAAATTATGCTATTGGATATGGATTAGATGAAATTAAATATTATGTTATTATCATGCTTTTGTTAAATTATTAAATTTATGGCTTTTAAACCCTACGATCATGCATGTGTTAACTTACTCAGCAATTTTGCTGACCAAAACCATTTTTTTTATTCCTTTCCTTACAGAATATGTGGAATGAGCCTGTGTGAGCACGAATCATGCATGGGATTTTGGGGGATTGTTATTTTGCTTTTAAATTTCGTACTTAGACTATACTATGAACGGGCCTGTTTAACCCGTGTTTTGGCCATGTCGGCCTTTTTTATATTTACCGCTGCGATACTGTACTAAACTAAATATTTCCGCTGCGCTATGCTATTATTATTTTCGAATTATATTGTATGGGCTATTTTGAATGCTTTAAATGTTTTAAATACTGCAATACCTAGCCTTGCATCTCTTTAGTAAGCTCGGAGAAACCGTGTCTTACTAGGGAGATGTGGCGGTGACATCCCGACCTGGGTGACCAAAAACCGGGGTGTTACAAGTTGGTATCAGAGCCCGGCTATTTTTAAACTATTATTTTTAAACCATTACTATTTTTAAACTATTATTAATATTTTGACTATTATTTTAAATTTTAAAGTATTATTTCCATGGAAGAATTTTTATTCTTTATTTTAAAACCCATGGAAAAATATATATATATGGTGTATTAAATTATTATTGGGGGGAATTATCATTTGCATATGCATGTTGCATCTCTGCTATGAACTTAGAATCTTGGAGACTTGAACTTAGAATCTTGGCGAAACTTGAACTTAGCATCTTGGCGAAACTTGAACTTAGAATCTTGGAAACTCGAACCTAGAATCTTGGCGAATTGAACTTAGAATCTTGGCGAATATTAACTTAGATCTCTTGCTTGCGCTAGATGGCTAGTCAAGACATGATGCAGTTGATGATCAAGATGATGAACGCTCACCTTGACACCCAACAAACCATACAACAAATGAAAAATCGTATAGCTCACTTGGAGGCAAATCTGCACCAAATGGGAGACTTAAGGGAAGCTGACCTCCAGCACTTCCTGAACTTGAGAGCCGCTGATCAAGATCGCATAAAAGACTTAGAAACTCAAGTGCAAAAACTCACCGAACGAAGCGATGCTGTGATAGATAGAGTCGAGGATCTAGGGATGGACCTGCTTGACCTCACTGCTATAGTAGTACCATATAGCCCTGTGGAAGACCACTTGATGGGACCACGAAGCCCAACACCCCCAGTGGAGAGCCCATCTGGCCTTATCCATGGACGCTACGGAACCCTTGGGCTCTGGCCCCACATGGTCCGCCCATCGCCAAACCCGAGCCCCGTGGAGAACCATCCGGAGGAGACACCGGACCCAGTTCCGGAAGCTGTCGATCCACCATCCCCAGTGTTTCATGGACCTTTGGGCACCGGCCAGGTCTCTGATGAGGATGATCCTATGGAAGACCCCGCTACTCTGCCAGAGGACGCGGAGATCTTTTAGATACTTTATCCTAGATAGTATATTTATTTTGCGCATCCTATTACTTGTATTAAATTCCTTTTAAAGGAATAAAATGCAAGTTGATTTTTTTTGGAATTCTTCAGCCAAAAATTTTTATAAAAAGAAAAAAAAAAACGAAACAGTTCCACCGCATTTTCTGTAAATGATAACAGTCAAATCAGTCAACAAGGATACAACGGGAACATAAACTGCGAAACATAATCAGCAAGATCATCCTTGTACAGTCCATAAGAAAACAACTAAATAAAACACTACTACAGCAAGCCTAGATGGAAATGCGAAAACAAAGGATCACGGGTCGGGAGGCGGGAACAGACGACGCATATACTCGTCCATCTGACGCATGTAGGCGTACATATCGGTCATGGAGGCCTGCTGCTCCAGCTGTCTCGTAGTGATCGTATCCATGCGAGCCTGGTACAGGTCCATCCTGGCATCCAGAGCGTCGTAGCGAGCCTGCCCGGCTGCAAACCCAGCATCCATACGAGCGAACCCCGCATCCATACTAAGCTGCATACCCTGCAGCATCTGAACTATCTGCGGCATCTCCGCACCCTGCTGGGGAACCTCGGGAGGCGGAGGTGGCTGCTCAGGAGGAACAACTAAAATCAAACCATCACCGTTGGGCTCCGGGCGAAGGACAGCCGGAGGAGCCCCACGTCGAAGAGCACTGCGTCGAGGGGCGTAGCTAAGGATACGGTAGTGGCCGCCAGCAGATAGCTCGTAAGGATCCGTCTCTGGTGACGTACGGATCCCCTGAGCCGCACACATGCCGTAAATAAGATGAACATGGGTAATCACCCTGCTTCCTCGTCCTCGGCGCATACCCCTCAGGTTGTCCGCGATGCAAGCCCCAACATTCACCCTACCACCCCGGGCGAGAAAGCAGATGGTCTCATAGACGTGGTCGATGACAATGTGGCTCCGGGTGATCGGCCGGACACGGCCTAACCATATCTGAGCTAGCTCGCGCCACGGAGAGTCCATCGTCGTCAACCTCAGCTCGTGATCATGCTCGAGCAGAGGAGCCGTCAAGGTGCATAAAACGCCCCACGCAGGCGGGGGTATACGACCCTCAGGCTGTGGCCGGAACACGCCGTCGTCAGGAAGGCTAAAGTAGACATTGATCGCCCGAGCACTGAAATCTAGATGGCGACCCCGAACCCAGACTTGAGACAAGTCACTGTTCTCCCCGAGACCGCCAATGTTGGCAATGACCTCCATAGCTAAGTACCCAGAAGCGACGCCCTCGGGATGGCGCGCAAGCCCAGTCCACTGAAGAAGATCCAAAACTGGACTAACCCTGTCGTCGTCCATATGGCGAGGATATATGCCTCTCTCCGGGACATAAGACCTGTTTCGACGAAGCTCGTCGAAGTAGAACTCCTGAGAGGCCATAGTAGCGAACCGATACCTGTCGTGTCGACGGGGACGCACCTCGTCGGGGAGACCCCTGAGCTTAGGGCCCCGCTGCTCCTCGTCCTCCTCAGACTCGCTCTCGTCAAAATCAGACATCGCCGGAGCGGCAGTGCTAGGACCAGCCTCATCGCGCTGAGCAACTCGTCTCCTGGTCCGCGGGGGACACATGAGTGACGCCAAAACAATCCACAGAAAAAGCAGCATCCTGCAAATATCAAACCAATACCAAATGTAAGGATAAGTCCCACACGGCGATTACACGAAGCATAATCTAGAAAACACGAGAACATGAAGTGGGAGCCCTAACACGAGCGATCAAGAGGATAACCAAACCAAGACTATGTCTAGAAAAGTCCCAAACCCCTTGGGACATTTCGTCGAACACGTTGAGTGCGCGATAAATCAAGACCAAAGTTTACTTGTAAACACATGGGGAACGTCCCAAAACAAAACAATTGTTTAGACAATAACTTATCAACATAATAGGGCACAAATCGACGACAACAAACTCATCCGCATGCCCACAATACCAATACAAATCGGGAAATTCATGCTTTCCTTAAAATATGGAATCTAGTAAAACTTCCTCAAACTAGGCATGCATGGTGGCACAAATACTTCCTAATCAACAAAAATAACACCAGGTATCGCCCAAACTCGCTAATTGCATAAATTAAGTCTAAAAACAACAAACCCCCAATTCTTGTCTCTAAACCCTAATTTTGAAATTCGCCCAAAGATTAGGGCTAATCAAGACATAAAATCTGAAATTGGCAAGTAGAAGTAGTAGATGCATACCTTGCAAGGGGAAATCGAGGCCGGGAACGAGAGAATCGGGGGATGGGAGAACGAATTTGAGAGAAAACTAGAAGAAGCCTCGGAAGTGGAAATGGGGCGGAATGGCTCGCGCTCCGCGCGAGCCCTTTTACTCGAACTGCTACGACCGCGCGGTCGCCGCGCGCCACCGCGTGGGCACCGCGCGAGCCTCAAAGTTAGTTTTTTTTTTTATTTTTTTTTTACCTTCTACTGTTTACTCGATCAGCTATACGGCAAGCTGTCGAAATGTGACTTCTGGCTGAAAGAAGTGGCACTTCTCGGACACATAGTATCCGCTGATGGAGTATCAGTGGATCCGGCAAAAGTTTCTGCCGTAACTGAATGGGCAACTCCGAAAAGTCCAACGGAAATAAGGAGTTTCCTTGGATTAGCCGGATATTATAGACGATTTGTGAAGGACTTTTCAAGGATTGCACGTCCTTTGACCCAGCTACTAAAGAAAGGAGCAAAATACGAGTGGACCGAAGCATGTGAGACACCGTTTCAAGAGCTGAAGAAACGACTCACAACCACTCCCGTACTAACATTACCATCAGAGAATGGTGACTTCGAAGTATATAGCGATGCTTCGAAGGAAGGTTTAGGTTGTGTTTTGATGCAAGACTCGAGAGTCGTAGCCTATGCATCACGCCAATTAAAACCTCACGAGGAAAATTATCCGACACATGACCTGGAGTTGGCAGCGGTCGTTTTCGCTCTAAAGATATGGAGACATTATCTTTATGGGCGGAAGTGTCGAATGTTCACCGACCACAAGAGCTTGAAATATATATTCACTCAGAAGGAGTTGAATTTGAGACAGCGAAGGTGGTTGGAACTCATTAAGGACTACGATTTAGAGATAGCATACCACGAGGGGAAGGCGAATGTGGTAGCCGATGCCCTAAGCCGGAAAACCCAACACGTGACAAACTCGTTGGTAATTCCGCCGGCATTGTACATGGATTTGGCAAGATTGGAGTTAGAACTTGTGCATCCTGGCACGGTGAGAGAAACGGTCAATGCCATGGTCGTAGAAACTCCAATATTAGACGAGATTCGACTCGCTCAACCGGGCGACCCGAAACTCGAGAAGATAAAAGGGTATATTGCCGAAGGAAAGGCAATAGCATTTGCTGTCCACGAGGATGGAAGCATCCGTTTTAAAGGTAGATGGTGTGTGCCTTTTAAATGTGCCGAGTTGAAGCAAAGGTTGATGGAGGAAGGGCACAACACGCCATATTCCGTACATCCCGGAGGTGACAAGCTATACAAGGATCTGAAGAAGATCTATTGGTGGCCGGGAATGAAGAAGGAAGTGGCAAATTTCGTGGCGAGATGTCTCACCTGCCAAAAGGTTAAGGCAGTGCGACATAAACCTTTAGGATTGATGCAACCACTAGAGATTCCAAGTTGGAAGTGGGATAGCATCTCAATGGACTTTGTCTCGGGATTACCCCGATCACCTAAAGGCATGAACAAGATTTGGGTGATTGTGGATAGGCTAACGAAGACAGCCATATTTATCCCAATGAAAGACACGTGGACTATGGACCAATTGGCCCGAGCCTACATTGATAATGTGGTACGACGACATGGAGTACCACATGATATCATTTCCGATAGAGACAGTAGATTTGTCTCTCATTTCTGGATGGAGTTACAAAAAGCTCTCGGTACTCAAATCAAAATAAGCACCGCATTCCACCCGATGACGGATGGACAAACCGAAAGGACAATCCAAACACTAGAAGACATGCTGAGAGCATGCGTGTTGGAATTCAAAGGAAATTGGGAATCTCATTTACCCTTGATTGAGTTTTCCTATAATAATAGCTACCATGCTAGTATCGGCATGGCACCTTTCGAGGCATTGTATGGACGAAAGTGCCGAAGCCCTTTGAGCTGGGAAGAAAACGATAAGTCCGTGGTAGTGGGACCACAACTTATCGAAGACATGGCTCAACAAATCAAAGTGATCCAAGGGAAGATGGAAGCCGCTCAAGACCGTCAAAAGAGTTATGCCGACGTGAGACGACGAGACCTAGAATTTCAAGTGGGAGATAGGGTCATGCTAAAGATATCACCCATGAAGGGGGTGATGCGCTTTGGCAAACGAGGGAAGTTAAGTCCTCGATACATAGGACCTTACGAAATTCTAGAACGAGTCGGAACTCTAGCCTACCGATTGGCTTTACCGCCACACTTAGATAGAGTTCATAATGTCTTCCATGTCTCGCAACTAAAGAAGTATGTGCCGGACCCGACACATGTACTTCAACCGGAGATAATTGAGCTAGACGAAGATTTGACTTACGAAGAAGTCCCAGTGCGTATTCTCGATACTAAGGAACGAGTAACGAGGAACAAAACCGTCAAAATGATCAAGGTTCTTTGGTCAAACCACGAAAGTGAGACGGCAACTTGGGAAGTAGAATCCGATATGAGGGAACGATACCCGACATTGTTCCAAACCGATTCCGACACAGTTATGGGGACATAACTGCAATCTTAAGGGGGAGAGGATGTCATAACCCCTAATTTTTCGTGCATTTTTGTAAACTTTTGAACTACGTTATGGCTTGATCCCTTTACCGGGTACGTAGGCAGCTTAGAAGTTTTAATTCTAAGTTCAGTCACAACATAATAAAACAAACACAAGACCTTAGCACGAGACGAGAAAAGCCGAAACACAACTTCGAGGACGAAGTTGATTCTTAAGGAGGGTAGACTGTAATACCCGAGAATTTTCCAACATAAAATAAAACAATAATTAAATAAATAAATAATAAATAAAATAAATACTATAAATAAATAAACAAATCCAGCAAATAAAAGAAATAAATAAAGATAAGGAAATGAGAAATGAGACTTTTACTTAAAAAGGAATTAAAGGAATTTAATTAAATAAAAGGATGGATAAATGGTACACCAAAACCCGACACTAATGAACTCGAGTATTCGAGTCCAAAACATCCAATTAGACTGAGAATAAAATTTAGAGAGAAAGTAGAAACCCGAAGATACCCCGGAAATCGGAATTCGGGAGTATAGAGGGATAGAAACCCGAAAGAGAGGCGGAAAAGCACGACGGATCGCACGACCCGCCCGGACCGAAGTCCAGGCGAAGTCGGCGCGGTGGCCGCGCGGTGAAGTGGCTTTAGCGTGCCACGACCGCGCCACCCCACAGATTCGTTTGTTGCGTGAATCTCTCGCCCGAACGCGGATTTTTCGACTTTCGGTTGAACATCTCTCGACTCCAGACCTTTAGGTCGGTTGTGGATGCCCTAGGGATTTAGAATTCTATAAATAAGCCCCTTGGGAGCCCCAAACAAGTTTACAAAACCCTACAATCTTCTATACGTTCGAAACCCTAAATTCGGAGTCGACGGAAAGCACCAAACGGAGGCAGCAGCTTGGACGAAAATCCAAGGTCTCCAAACGTTGTGGTAAGCTCTAGTCCAATAAATCTTTTCACGTTTCAATCCGAAAATGGATTCTAACTTCGGTTCTTTTCTTTCTACACCCCGTATCGAATCTAGATCGTAGAACCCGACGAACGGAGAGGAGAAACGGTGATCTGGAAGCCACGCCTCCGAACTAGACATCCCCGACGTTCATAGACACTGTAAGTTAACCTTACATGGTTTTGGGAGATTTTAAAACATTCGAAACCTAAAAGATTCAACAAGAACCATAAATCTGTCCACTTTTGTTTTTCTACCGACGCAACAGATTTGGTGAATTTTTCCGACCCTAAAAACGAACTCAAACGGAAAAACTTAAAACACGAAAAACGTTCCTAAGACTCAGACCTAGCTACTGTAAAAATTTGAGAATTTTTGGAGTTGATTTGATATGTGAAAACCCGTTGAAACCGAACTGTTTGATTCTAGATCTTGAAATCTTGGACAGAACTTAGGAATGATCTTGATCTCGTTTTTGACATAGGATCTAGGCTGTTTTAGATCTTTGGCCAAACATGAAAGTTGTAGATAAATGTCTTAAGATGATCCCTGTGAAATTTCATTAAATTTGGAGTTGAATTGATATGGTAGAATTTGAAATCTTTGAACTGTGATGTATTAAACTCGGACAGATTTCTTCTTATGCGAAAATTGGCGATTTTGACCTACTTAGGTATCTCGGATTGAAAAAGTTAAAACACGAAAGTTGTAGATCTTGATGTTTCCGAGTCAGATATGAAATTTTGGAATTTTTGGAATTAAATCTGATTTTAGACGAATTTTGGAGTAAACTGTGATTTACCGGAACGAAATCTTGAAATCTTGTTGAACCATGGAATTAACCTTTAGGGTTGAAACGAATCGAGATATTATTTCTAAATTAATACAATGGAAGACAGATTTTGAAAACTAAATCCCCTTACAAACTTGATAAATTAAAATTAGGGGTGAGTGCTCTGCAGGGTGCCCCCTAACGATTCACTTCGTGCCGTAATGGACGATGGTGACCCCGCGCGCTAAATTTGAGATATGGATTGCCTAAATGGCGAAACTTAGAGCCTACACTCTCGTGAATATCCGTATGGGTTTCCCGAGGCTCCGGAGTGGTACTGGGTATGGCTGATACGGTTGCGGCCGCCGGGCTACCGGCTAAACTTGTTGACATCGCGATACTATCGTGAAACTTTGAAATACCAAATCGGGAATGTAATGGGGATTCTAAACTAAATTAAATTAGATTAAATTATGTTGTTGTCCAATTAAATTATTTAAATGCTTTATTTAAATTATGGCTTTTATGATTAAACCATGTGATATGTGTCATTAAATAGAGCCCTGAGATAAATTATGCTATTGGATATGGATTAGATGAAATTAAATATTATGTTATTATCATGCTTTTGTTAAATTATTAAATTTATGGCTTTTAAACCCTACGATCATGCATGTGTTAACTTACTCAGCAATTTTGCTGACCAAAACCATTTTTTTTATTCCTTTCCTTACAGAATATGTGGAATGAGCCTGTGTGAGCACGAATCATGCATGGGATTTTGGGGGATTGTTATTTTGCTTTTAAATTTCGTACTTAGACTATACTGTGAACGGGCCTGTTTAACCCGTGTTTTGGCCATGTCGGCCTTTTTTATATTTACCGCTGCGATACTGTACTAAACTAAATATTTCCGCTGCGCTATGCTATTATTATTTTCGAATTATATTGTATGGGTTATTTTGAATGCTTTAAATGTTTTAAATACTGCAATACCTAGCCTTGCATCTCTTTAGTAAGCTCGGAGAAACCGTGTCTTACTAGGGAGATGTGGCGGTGACATCCCGACCTGGGTGACCAAAAACCGGGGTGTTACAGACGGTTAGGAAACCCTCCAGCGTAGTTGCAGTTCTTAGTTGTGATTTGTTGGCAGGCATCAGTGTGATGTGGTCCCTGACAAAGGCCACAAGTTGCGTCTGAGGACTGTACTTGTGTGGAACTGCCTGCTTCTTGATTCAATGCTAGCACTGCAACCTGGTCCTTCAACTTTTCGAGTTCCGTTTTCCCTGGAGTACCTACAACACATAGACCACGGGGAGGGGTTTCTGCATTATCATTGATAATGGCCAGAAATGACCATTATTTTCAATCCATTTCCGTGTCTGAAACGGGCATTTGATCGCATTCCGGTCTTATAATAAATAAGAAAGCTGTTGAATTGGACTGATTTATGCATAATTTTAAAAACATTGAGCTGGTATGAAAAATGCACAAATATGTAATTTTATTACATATTTATGTTAGAAAAATCCAAAAACATGAGAAAAAGAAAAGAAAAGAAAACGATGCAAAAAGATGGGCAAAAGAATAAACAAGCCCACAAAATACAAAAAGATGGAAAAAGATAGAAAAGTCCACAAAAAGAATAACTTTGGCCCATCTGGCCCATTCAGCTCTGTCTGGGAACATCTGGTCGAGGAACGTCTGGTCGAGGACCATGGTTCCGCGACACAGGAGAGACCCGCGACCCAGCATACAACATGAAGAAGAAGACCAGTCTGGGAACCTCCAGTCGAGGAACCCTGGTCGAGGACCATGGTTCCGCAACACGACCAAGCTCCGCGCCACCAACACCTTGGAGGCCAAGCCACACCCCAGTCGAGGAACCCCTGTTGCGGTCCATGCTTCCGCGACACGGACACGGATAAAGACACAAGACCCAGTCGAGAAGCCTTGCCACATGCAACCCTGTTCCACGACAAAGTTGTAATGTGTGTGATGTCTTGAGACACAGTGGGCCTCAGATCAAGCCCATGGGCCTAGGGCTCCACTCCTATAAATATGAGGAGACCCCCATGAGCTCAGGGTTAGATTTTCATTCTCTTGAAGACAGATTGAAGGAATTCTCTCTAGGTAGTTCTTAGCTTAGTTTTATTTTTTTTTGTATTATTTAATTCTTGCATTAGCTTAGCTTAGGATAGTTTTATACTTCTGTTCTTAATTTAAATAGCATAGGTAGCCACTGTTCACAGTTTCGTTTTTGTTATTAAGCTTGATTTAGGGTTTGTATTACCCAAATGATGGGTATTAACAAACCCCATTTAATAATATGGGAAAATATTCACCAAATGTGTCCCAAATCATGAAATGGGTCTCACACCCCATGGATTTTATGCTTTCATTTTCCTTTTTGGAGTCATTTGACCCCATTTCCTATTATTATGCCTATTGTACTTTTTGTGGATGGTATTCATGTACGTGTGTGATCAAACCCTAGATTAGGATGTTGCTCTATTTTAAATACTGTTCTAGATAGGTTTATTTCTGTTCAAGCATGTTCTTGTTATTTTAAATGTTGTTTGGGTGTTTTTGGCTTAGAATAGCTTTTTAATCCGAAATGGGGTGAGATCACACTTTTTGCATGCTACTGTTCAACTTTGCTTTTACTGACTTGGGTCCTGAACCACCCTTGTCGCCAATCGACTCCTGTCGACAAGCCACGTTTGTCGACAGGAGGGTGTTCCGCGACATGGATGTCTAAGGACACTTGTCTCCATTATCTGAAAACCCTTGGTCGCCAAACATCTTGTCGCGGAGCCACGGTCCTCGACTCAACCATGCTTAGCGACCAGGAACCAAACCCTTGCTATTTTCATCTGCATGGCTCTTGTCGCGGAACACCCTAGTCGTGAACCCATGGTCCGCGACTCAACCTTTATTCCGAGACAGGAAATTATGCCTTGCATATTTATTTTGAAAACCCCAGTCGCTAAACATCCTGTCGCGGAGCCATGTTCCGCGACACAATTCCAGGATAGCGACTGGGAACCAAAATACTTAGAAATTTCCAGAGGCAACTCTGTGTCGCTAAACACCTGTCGCGGACCCACGGTCCGCAACACAACTTTTGCTTAGTGACACAAGGTGAAACTCTGCCCAACTTTCTGTAAACCTGTCGAGGCACCCATGTCGAGGGTCTAGGCCCATGACACCATTTATGGTATCTCGACAGAACCCTTCTCCCTATTTAATCCCAAAATTCTTATCTTCTACCCCCCATTATATTGCAAAAACTCACATTTTGAATCCCACGGATTAAGATGTAATACCCTAGAACTGCAATATAAGGCATTATGCTGCCAAAATTTTGATTCTCCATTCCTACCTGTTAATTAATTGAACCCTCTAGTCATTAATGATTGATGATTCTGATTAGCAATAATTAAATCACTAATTGTTGTGATTAAAGGACCTTTGTTCAATTCTCACTAAAACATTTCTCTATAAACAAAATCATGATGTCTCAAACAGATAATCCGGACTGTAATTAATTATGGTAGGAGGGATTATTTAAGCCATCAAGTATGGATTGATTCCATAACCTTGCATGAGCAACCAATGTCTCTCATGCAAGTTCTTCTCTTTATTTCATTCTATTTTGTCTTTTGTGTATTGTGTGTAACAATTAGTAAAGAATACATCAGACTAATGTTGGCAGGTATTCCCTCACGGATAACTAGCTCATAATCTGGGTATTAGTTGCTAAGTGTTATTTTGCATGGTCTGGATGGCAGTCAGTGGAAGCCTTGGCGGTTCGCCCATCCGGGTTATAATAGCTGCTCAGCTGCCTCCTATCCAGATACAGTTTTATTTTGTTTATCTTAATTTCCAAACCCAAATTCCAATCTGTAGTAAAACTCTGCTAATGTCTGTCAATATTAGCTGATAAGTACTGCAGAGAGGAAGCATGTAGGTTTTTATCCGAATTCACAAGACAGTGGAGGCCCAACTGGCATTGACACTGCCATTACAGGGTCTAAGCTGTCTAAATTCGCTCCATCCGAGTAATTGGGAAACTGGCCTGTAGATGTTTACAGTCTACCCGATTATTCTGCCATTACTTTGGTCTCCTGACCACCTCATACCTGTGTTTCACCTTCTGTCTAGACCCGCCCCTATATTTTGGGTCAGTTAATGTTACACTCCCGTATATCCTTATGCATGCTATTATTATGTATTATTGTGGTCTGTAATATTTTGGGATCCTTCCCTTGGACAATAGAAGTCTAGATAAAATTTCCGATAAAAATTCCTTTATAAAACCCGGATCTGAGTAAGGGATAAATTCCACAGTTATGACTAGTTCATATTCTATCAAGGGTTGATTTTGGGAAATTAGAAGCAGAGTCAGCGATTAGGCCTCATCTAGACTGAAAGGATCTGTGTTTTAATTGAGAGTCTAGTACCTGTTTAGGGAATGATTTTCAAATCCATTATTTTCCAAAATTGCTTTTTGATGGGAATCTAAGATTAAACATTACACCGAGATGGGGTTCACTTGGACTCAAATACAGTGTAGTAAATAATCTTAGAGGAGCATCATCCGGGCCTTGGTTATTTTCTAAGATAGGGTTGAGTTTTCTTTCAACTGCTATCCTCTTCTGCCAAAGCCTATTTTTGCGTCCTGGGTGAGTGCATCCGGAACGAACTAATTTATTAGTTCGTTTCATTTGTTTGTATCTCATAATCACCCAGAAGGAAGTGAACACTGCGAGTGGTTCACCAAAATCCGGGAATTCTTGATCCATGCCCCTTCATTCTGATGGGGAGCTGTCTTTTACTACCAGGGTCAGACCTTCAAAACCTCCGAGTGATAGGTTTTAAATGCTTTCTTTATCGCTTTCTTTTAAATGCTTTCATTAGAGGTCACTCGGTTGTATTGAGAGTTGTGTAACTGCTACTAGGATTGATAGTTAAGGGATAGTTCAGGGCTTAATTAGAATCTTTGGGTGTGACATGAGAGAATGATAGTAGTACTTGGCATGTCAATAAATGATTTGTCAGGTGTTGCTTGTCCATCACAGATGAAGTAACACACCCAGGCCAGGGCAGTTACGAATCTGTGGTATCTTAGAATTTTGCGGTCTTAAGAACATGTAAACTCATACTGTAAGTACCTGTCTGTGAAAGGAAAAGCAGTATTGAGAGCATGAGAATTAGCTATCTGATAGAATTATCCCAAGCTAAGATCTGTGTAACAAAAATGGAAGTTTAATACTGCCTTATCTGAATCTTGTCCAATTTTCATTCTCCTCTTCCTATCCTTTCTGTCCACATTATGATTCAGCTTCATAGCTAGCATAATTTAAATTTTCACTGCTCTCATAGATAGTGTTTATCGCATTTTTAGAATAATTTTACCCGCTTCCTAGAATAGATTCATTTGCTTTGTAGAATAAATTTAAACGCTTTTATAGTTTAGTTTAAATTCATGGCAGTAGTTGTTAATCACTTTTCAAACCAATTGGAGCAATACGAATGGAAAATCTAGTAAAACGACGTGGGCCCTGCTTCTATCGCACATCCTCCAGTGAACGATCCGGTCTTACTATAAATTACTGCAATTTTTGACACCGTGCGCTTTCGGGCCACAGTTTCTCAACACGAGTAATAAAAATGTGACAACCTATAAATATATCCCTAATCCTAACTCCGCCATCATAAATTGGTTTCTTTAAATAAAAACCGAAAACCTGGATTATTGATTTTCAGAAAATGCTCATGTGGTGGGAATGTGATAAGAGTTTCATGGCGCGGATTTTCATGACATGAAATTATGATAAGTTTCATGATGCAAATTGCCAGGGACCTTCAGTGTGACAGACTGAAGGTCAAGATTGAACTATCTATCCCGGCTGCACCGTGAAAGTTGTCAAAAGTTTCATGCCAGGGAGATCCACGGCGCCGTTTGAAATCAAAATACCCCATTTGAGTAATAAAAAGCGAAATATATCCTTAAACCCCTTCCCCAGGATCATAACTCTTTTCGTTTAATAAATTTAACCTGGGATATTTTAAAAGATACTCGTGTGGCGGAAATTGTCAAAAGTTTCATGGCGCCGTTGCCGGGGAGGATGCAGCGCCGTTTTATTAGAGAATTACATTCCTCATTGCTCCTAGTTAGCTTATACATATGAATATAAATATTCACCCCGAAACCGATTCTAACCCGGGGAATGTGCAGGTACTGTCATAGCTAAGACCTCTGTTCTATGCAAAAGAGAAAGGAGACTCCAGCCGAGATCCCGTTCAACGCAGAGATCGAGAAAACAGCTCGTCGTCTGAGGGCGGAAGCTAGACAAAGAAAGGAACGGGAAAGACAAGCTCTACTCTCTCCAAGCACAAGCAGTGACATCTCAGACATGGCAGATAACCATGGCAATCCCCCAAACATTCCACTTAACCCACCACTCCAAAACATCCAAGAGGACCCAGAAAACATTGATGATGAGAACTTGGAGGATCTCCCCCCTCAGGTCATTCAGGGAGGTGAGAATCCCCCAAATCTCGAGCAGCAACCCTTCGAGATGCCCCCACCCAACCCAAACCACCAAAACCCCCAAAACAACCCACTTAACCAGAATAATCCAAATGACCAAAATTTTCAGAACCCTCAATTTCCAGACCCCCAGTTTAACCAAAATCAGAATCATCCTAACCCTAACGATTTCAATGATCCCAGAAATTACTATCCGAATCAGAACTTTTACCCACAGCAATACCAAGGAGGGCCAGGGAACAATCAACAGGCAGCCGCAGCTGACTATATGCAGCCCATTCTGGAACCGTATTTGAACATTCCTGGACAAGCTCCATTCTTGGCCAGGAATTTCCAATTAAAGCCAGCCCTCATCAATCTTGTTCAGAGCAACCAGTTCGCAGGAGCAAGTCATGAAGATCCCCATGATCATCTGCAGACTTTCCTGGAACTATGTGATACGATCAAAAACCAGAATGTATCTGCTAACACCATTCGACTAAGGCTGTTTCCTTTCTCTCTGACTAGCGAGGCGAGAACATGGTACAAATCACTGCCCGTAAATCATAATTCTGCATGGGAAGACGTGATCAGAAATTTCCTGACAAAATACTTCCCGGAGTCCAAGGTGGATGAATGCCGCTCTAAGATTGCGGAATTCAAGATGAAACCAGACGAGTCCCTGTATGATGTAAAGGAATGGTTTTTCAACTTGCTCAGGAAATGCCCCCAGCATGGTTTCCATGAGTGGGAGAAATTGAGAAAATTCTATAGCGGTTTGACCCCAGCATGGAAGAACATGCTTGATGCTGCCAGTGGTCAACACCTGCTATACATTCCCATGGACCAAGCTTGGGCCAAGATTGAAGCAATGAGTGTAAACAGAACTGTACTTTCTGATGATGTTAATACCCCTCCTCCTCGTGGTTTATGTGCTGTAGGTACAGTAGAGAAATCTGAACTGGACAAACTGAAAGACCAAGTGGCCGTCTTGGCCTTGAATCAGGAAGCTGGGAGCTCTACACAGGCTCAAAATGCTGAAGCTGTTTGCGGGACCTGCCAAGGCCCGCATCCCACCGAGTCCTGTCAGCAAGTGGCGAATGAAAGCTGTAACTATGCAGGTGGATTCCAAAACCGGCACCCGAACCTTTCATATTCCAACAACAATGCTTTGAATTCCCACCTGTTGACCCAGCCTCAACAGTTCAACCAACCAAGGCCCCAGCACTTTAACCTCAAAACCAAAATTTCCAAAACTTTCAGCAGCCACAGAATCAGTTTGTCCCAAATCAGAATCAGTTTGGTCAGAACCAAGGTCAGAACCAGAATTGGAACCAGAACCAGCAGAAACCCCCTTCTAGATTAGAGACCCTCATGACTGACTTCATCACCAGTCAGAAGGAAATCAACACTCAGTTGCAGTCCTCTATCCGGAATGTGGAGACGTAGGTTACACAAATGGCCAAGGAAATGCAGAAAAGAGACCAAGGAACTCTACCCAGCACTGCTGAGAAAAATCCTCAGTGTAAGGCCATCACACTGAAGTCTGGTAAAGTTCTGGAAGGACCCAAGGGCAAAGAGAAACTGGTACAAGGAAATGAACTGGAAAGTGACATTGAGGAGAATGAAAAGGAAGCTGAAAAAGAGACAGCCAATCTGCAGACTGATGCTGCGCCTGAAACGACTGAAACAGATAAGGGTACAGGTGGAGGTACAACTTCCTTCCCTTTACCACAAAAACAAGTAGATAATAACAAGTACATGCCTAGGATTCCTTATCCTGCACGTCTTAAAATAAGGAACATGATCTTAAATTCAAGAAATTTCTGGAACGATTAAAGTCTGTAGAGATAACCATTCCTCTCACAGAAATGATTTCCGAAATGCCCATCTATGCTAAGTTCTTGAAAGAATTGATTTCAGGAAAAAGGCAGGTCGAGCAAGAGGAGGTGATTATTCTCAACAGCACATGCAGTGCCATAGTTCAGAGGAGATTGCCCGAAAAGAAAGAGGACCCCGGATGCTGCACACTTCCAGTACAATTCGGAAAGGCCAAAGTGAGTATGGGGCTTTGTGATTTAGGATCGAGCATCAACGGGATGCCACTAGCTATGGCAATCCGCCTTAAGCTTGGAGAGATTCAACCAATCAAGATGAGACTGCAGCTCGCAGACAGATCAATCACTCAGCCCGTAGGAATCCTCAAGGATGTTGTGGTCAAAACCGGCCAGGTTCCCTTCCCGGTTGACTTCATTATCCTCGACATTGAAGAAGATTCTGAAATGCCACTTATCCTTGGACGCCCATTCCTGGCCACTGGTGGTGCACTAATTGACGCTAAATCTGGAAAGGTCACATTGAGGGTCGATGGCGAGGAAATCACTTTTGATATGGAGCAGCTGCAGAAGTTTCCAAATGAGGGAGCTTGTTCCATGTTTTCTGTAATTGATAGTGGAGAGAAAATTGATTGTGAGGAGAGAGAGCTTGACTCTGGATTTGATCATGAAATGATGCTGGATGACTTATCAAAGCAGGTACTGAGACCTGCTGGCGTGGAGCACAAAGGGTGCAAAGCCGTTCACTTTGCCGATCCCGAAACGGGGTATTTGGAGGAGTTTGACGGCACAGACTTCCATGACGACGCCGACCAAGAGGAGGCGGATCCTGTACTGATGCAGGGTCCGGAAGGTAAAATTGATCTTCTCCCATCTAAATCTCGCAAATTACTCCCTTCCATTGAATGCCCACCAGAGCTTGAACTTAAAACATTACCCGATCATCTCAAGTACGTGTTTCTCGCAGAACATAAAAAATTACCTGTGATTGTTTCGGCTAGGCTCTCCCAAGAGCAAGAAAATGCTCTGGTGGTCGTTCTTAAAAATTATGTGCGTGCAATCGGTTGGACCATTTCTGATATCAAAGGAATAAGCCCTTCTGTTTGTATGCACAGGATTTTAATGGAGGAGAATTTCAAGGCCTCTCGCCAACCCCAACGAAGATTGAACCCACCCATGCAAGAAGTGGTAAGAAAGGAAGTGATCAAGCTGTTAGACGCCGGTATTATATACCCGATTTCTGATAGCAAATGGGTCAGTCCTGTGCAGGTTGTTCCGAAGCGGGGTGGGATGTGCATTACGCAGAATGAACAAGGGGAGGAAATTGCCACGCGTCCAGTCACCGGATGGAGAGTCTGCATAGACTACCGGAAGTTGAACGAGGCAACTCGCAAGGATCATTTCCCTTTACCTTTCATCGATCAAATGTTGGAACGATTGGCGGGAAGGGCATTTTATTGTTTTTTAGATGGTTATTCTGGATACAATCAAATAGTGATCGCCAGTGAGGATCACGAAAAACTACTTTTACTTGCCCTTACGGCACTTTTGCCTATAGGCGCATGCCTTTTGGATTATGCAATGCACCCGCTACTTTTCAAAGATGCATGATGTCTATATTCTCCGAATTTATCGAAAAATGCATTGAGGTCTTCATGGATGACTTCTCTGTATATGGAGATACGTTTGACGAATGTTTGACTAATCTTGCTAAGATTTTAAAGAGGTGTGAGGACACTAACTTGGTTTTAAATTGGGAAAAGTGCCATTTTATGGTCACTGAGGGCATCGTGTTAGGTCATCGCATTTCTCGTGCAGGCATCGAAGTTGATCCAGCCAAAGTTTCCATCATTTCCAATCTCCCTCTTCCTAACTCGATCAAAGCAGTTAGGAGCTTCTTAGGGCATGCCGGTTTTTACCGGAGATTCATTAAGGATTTCTCTAAAATTGCCAAGCCGCTCACTAACTTGCTTTGTAAAGAAAATCCCTTCGTAATAAATGAAGCGTGTGTCCAAGCCTTTGACACGCTCAAGAAGATGTTGGTTTCTACACCGATAGTGCAACCACCCGATTGGTCAATACCTTTCGAGGTAATGTGCGATGCTAGTGGTCTCGCCGTAGGCGCAGTTCTTGGACAACATAAGGATGGGAGACACTGCGTAATTCATTACGCAAGCCATGCCCTGAATGAAGCCCAAATTAACTACACCACAACGGAGAAAGAGATGTACGCTGTAATCTTCGCGTTTGATAAATTCAGACAGTATCTTATAAGTACGAAGACTATAGTATACACCGATCATTCTGCATTGAGATACTTGTTTAGCAAACAAGATGCAAAACCTCGATTAATCAGGTGGGTACTTCTGTTGCAAGAATTCGACATCATAATAAAAGATAGGCGAGGTCGAGATAATGGTGTTGCTGACCACCTATCTCGATTAGATAATGATAAAAAGGAAAAAGCCGTTAATGAAGAGTTTCCGGACGAACAGTTGTTCGCACTGCATTTACACAATCAAGCTTGTCCATGGTTTTCCGACATCGCTAACTTCTTGGCATGCAGAATAACCCCACAGTTTTCGAACTATCATCAGAAGAATAAGTTCAAACGAGATGTATTAAGTTACTTCTGGGAAGAACCTTATCTCTTCAAACACTGCGCCGATTCAATAATCAGGCGATGTGTGACCGAGCATGAAGCCTATCAAATTGTCAGAAAATGCCATGAGTCAGAATATGGAGGTCACCATGGTCCCGCTCGAACGGCCCACAAGGTCCTCGAATGTGGATTTTATTGGCCTCACATCTATGAGGATTGCAGGACATTTGTGAAAGGTTGCAACAAATGCCAAAGATTAGGAAACCTCTCCAAGAGGGATGAAATGCCTCAAAAGGGAATTCTCACACTTGAGATTTTCGATGTATGGGGCATTGACTTCATGGGACCGTTCCCACCATCTGGTGGAAACTACTATATTTTGGTGGTTGTCGATTACGTGTCCAAATGGGTTGAGGCTGTCGCATTACCGACCAATGATGGTAGCCAAGTCATAAAGTTCCTCAAGAACAACAGTTTCAGTCGATTCGGCATACCTAGGGTGGTGATATCTGATGGAGGAACACACTTTATTAATGAAGCCTTTGAAACTTTAATGAGTAAAAATGGAATCCTCCATAAGATAGGCACGCCTTACCACCCTCAGACTAGTGGTCAAGTCGAAGTATTCAATCGCGAAATCAAACACATACTCGAAGCCACTGTCGGGACAACCCGGAAGGATTGGGCACGTAAGCTCAATGATGCTCTATGGGCATACCGCACAGCATTTAAGACTCCCATTGGGATGTCCCCTTACAGACTTGTCTTCGGGAAAGCATGTCATTTGCCTGTAGAGTTAGAGCATAAAGCTTACTGGGCCGTTAAAACGCTTAACTTCGATCCGAAAGTTGCTCAGAGCAAACGTAAGTTGGACCTCAATGAAATTGAGGAAATACGAGCGCTAGCTTATGAAAGCTCTCGAATTTATAAGGAGCGGACCCAGAAGTTGCACGATCGCAGGATTAAGCCTAAGCATTTTTATGTTGGTCAAAATGTGTTGTTATTCAATTCTAGGTTGAAGCTGTTCCCTGGGAAGCTTAAATCCAGATGGGAAGGACCACATGAAGTGCTAGAAGTGTTTCAGAATGGGGCCGTCAGGATCCGAACTGACAAGGGCAACATAGTGGTGAATGGACATCGGTTAAAGGAATACCTCGGACAGTTCGATCCGGAGAAGGAAAGCCAAGCAGTGGCAGACCCGGCTTACACCCAATAAGAAACAGCATTAAAAACACAAAAATTTCATTTTATATATGGCATATTATTTCATAACAAGAAAGTACCCAAAAATCAATTAAACATTTAGAGTACTAAGACTCTAAATGTGAGGATGTTGATATTTGGAGAAAATCTAACGCATTTTAACTATCTGTCTTGCAGAAAGAACGGAACCATCAAAAAAGAGGAACAGTGAAGCAACGCGGAAAACCAGGTTCTTGGTTGGATTAATTCCATGAATTTAAGAAAATATTTCCGGAAATTAAAGCAATTTAAATCCGGAATGATTTTTGCAAACAAATGGAATTAACCCAACCTAATGCAAGTAGATTTTTCTTTAATTTAAGCCAGTGCGTTTTTGAATTTATTTGGACTGAATTTATTCAGGCCCAAATCAAATAAAATGAACTCAAAGACAACATCACACTCGGGCCCAGTTCACAAAAATTTGAAAATTCAAAATTTGTGTCACGGAACCAACCTCTGTGTCGCGAAACAGCGCTCCGCGACCAGACCTGGATTCCGCGACACAGTCGCACATGTTCCCCCTTTCGATGTCGCGGAACATCTGTCGCGGTCCATGGGTCCACGACCGGGTCTCCATTCCGCGACACCATTCCCCGTTGACTTTTTCCATTCCAGAACTTGGTCGCGAAACTCCTGTCGCAGACCATGGTTCCGGGACCAGACTCAGATTCCGCGACTCGTGCAATGTCGCCATGCCCTGGTCGAAGAACCCTATTCCGCGACATGGTCTGGTTCCGCGACCAGTGTTTTTAGTATTTATAACCCCCCCCCCCCCTCACCTCATTTCCCTGCATACACGTCAGTTTCTTCCTAACTCTATCTTTTCATCTTCCTCTGCTCACTCCTCTCTCTACCGAAAGAACACCACCGTGTTCTTCGCACCCAAACACTCTTCTACCAAGGGGAAACTATGGCCAGATTTTTCAGAATCGCCCCAAACTTGGGACCGATGCCTCCCTCTCCCCCAAGAGTGGAGTAAGATGCCCCATTTCCCCTCTCCCATCCTCGAACACCCCACATGTTCATAGTCTCTGTTTGGGCATTTTTGTTTCTTGTTCTTGTTTTTGCCTGTAAAAAGCGTGATTTGTTTTTTGTGTGTGCACTGTCATTTTCTTGTTATGGGTCTTAGATGATCTTGGTTTTGAAGAGTATTTTGAAGTCTTTTTAAGTTCCTCAAGAACTTTGTTTTAAAAACTGCCAAGATCTAAAAACTTTTCAAAGCTTAAAACTTGAGAAAGCAAACTGATGAATATTGGGGTGTTGTTGTGAGCACCATAATATTATTGGTTTTTATTCTTGAGTTTAGGGTTTTGTGTTTGATTTTTCTTTCCTGTGTAGTTTGTGTTTTTAAAATAAATGTTTCTGGAGTGTTATCTTGGAACATTAAAATGGAAAGATCTTTTTGGCATATTTGTTCCCACATGTTACAATCTTGTGGGAATAAATGTTTGTTTGTTTATGGAAACATAGTACAAACACCCAATGAGAAACTTCCACTTTTTAATAAAGGTGACCTTTTGGAAAAAGACAAAAATAGTTAATAGATTTAATGTTTGACATGTGTTCTTTTTGTTCCCAATGGAACTGTAGTGTGAGTAAATAGCAGTATTTTTGTCACCCAACTGCTGTTCTTTTCGAAAATCCAAAATGGGATCACTCACATCCCACTTTCCTTAAATAAAACAAGTCAACCCTTTTAAAATTAAAAATAGTGTTTGCAGATTTTTGGATGCTTTAACTGTCCAAGACAGTCCAAGCAGTCCAGAAATAGCAGATCCATTGTGCCACGCCTCCATTGCACACTCCAAAATTCGAGCATTCCACCTCTTCCATCCATCTCATCCCATTTCCAGCAAGTGTCTCGGACTTGTTTAATAACATTGGAAAATCAAACCTTTGGGCCCAATGGCCCATTAAAAATATATAGGGCCCAATGACCCCCATCCTTTCATAAAAATCCATTTTACCTATGCTTTTTATTAAAACTTCAAGTTGGAAATTTAATAACCTCACATCTAGAGCAAAGCTCTAAATGTGAGGATGTTGGTTTCCAAACTTGAAAGGTCTCCGAAAAATTATATAAAAAATTGGATTCATCACTTCTTATCTTTACAGGGGCAACCTTCCAAATCCAGACCCAGTGCCCAGAGAAACCCAGCTGCTGGACCTTCCGCTGGAGCTTTTAGGAGAAATTCTCTCCCGGATCGGGGAGGAGGAAATGAAAGAAGTGTTCAGAGCTAAGGAGACTTGCACGAAGCTGAGGGACGCAGGAAACCTCGCCATCGTTTACAGACGATGCGAGTTGGATGCGGCTAGGGTGAGGCACTGGCAGGAGAGGATACGGAGGGAGAAAGAAAGATTTCTGCACACATGCACTGAGGCTGGAAACTTCAATCTCCAAATTATTCCAGCACTCATGGCATTTGCAGAAGGGGATGAAGAGCAAGCATGCGAACTGCTACGGCCAGGCATCGAAGACAATCACAAAGCGTCAATCTTTGTGCGAGGATTGATGTTGATGAGCAAACTAGATGAAGGCCAGGTCAACCAGGGGATCGCAATGATAGAGAGGATGGTGACCGACCAAGAGGTTTTCACCTACACATCCACCAACACCCTCGCATGGATGGCAGACAATCATGCTCCCAACTTGTTTGCAGGGCAACCACCCCGAGTTTTCTGCAGAAGGATGCATGCACCCCTGAGAGACCACGACTGGTGCCTGCGCTGTGAGCTGACCAGCTACGTCCTCTGGCTCAGATACATGTTCTGAGAAAAGGAAGAAGGAAGAACGAATCCTATTATGCCCCAGTTCTATTTAAGCCCTAGTATAGGCATTATATAAGGGATTTCCTCTTTTGCATGCAGGTTTGTATCAACTGCATAGGAATCCCTTAAAATTATTGTACTTTACCGCTTTCCACAAAGTTGAACTCAAGTTTGAGATCTGCAACAATTTTTATTGCTTTCTCTTGAAAAGATGTCTGACAGTCCAAGATGAATAAGTGACTGTCAGGCCAAAAATATGTTGTTGACATGCTCCATATGTCAACAGTGCCTCTTTACTGCTTTAAATTACATAACCAGCAAAAATATGCATAAACCTGCTCTAAATTCACATGTTGAATTTAGGCTTATGATTAAATTTTCAAACTTTTAAATTGGGATAATATAATTGAGAACATGCATGACATGAATTCCTAAGGTTTTGAGCTATAAAAATTTAATGATGCGATCAGCTTATTGGGTAATAAATCTGCATGTTAGAGATTTCGATTGAATGAATTGTTAGAATTAAGCTTTGATTAAATTTTAGAATATTGTATGACATGAATCGACCCAACCTTGTGAGATTTGAGCCATGAGTCACTTTTACTCATTTATTGTCTTTGATGTGTGAATCATTCTGATTAAAGGAAACTAGAACTTGCAATTGGGACCGATTCAAGACTATGCCATATTCCAAAAATCGAGCATATGATCGAGGCACTTAGACAAAACCCAAATTTTTGGCCTTCTCTTGAATTCCAAACCCAAAAATATCTACCCTTTAGGATTAACCAATTTGAGCCTTAAGCCTAATTTTTCTTTGAAGCCCTCTATATTATTCCCATCCTTACAAAAAGACCAAAATATTCAAACCCAAGTGTGCAAGAATAAATTTTATCAAGGCATTAGATTTATGATCATCAAAAATGTAAAAATCGGTATCTCACAAACCGATTAAAAAAAAAAAAAGAGTTGAATTCCATTCAACATCAATAAATTGCAAATGACAAAGCAAATTAGACATAGTCTAATGTCATGCAATAGTACAGAAAAGCAAAAGAAAGAAATAATGATGATCATAAAATTTTTAAATAATTTTTAAATAAATATGACATATTATGATAGAATTGATCCTTGCCACTTCTTAGCCCAATAATTCCCTTTCCTACCTAATGTTACAACCGTATGCCCCATTATAACCCTTAAATAAGACCTCGAGATCTCGATTGGAAGAAATGAGCCGGTGGCGAGTTGGTCTAATTGCAAGCATATGGGATAATTTAATTGAATTGATTTTGAGCGTTCATGATTAAACCCCAATTGAGAGTGAGTGAATTTTCCGATTCTCTTATATGTGAGGCTCTGTTTCAGGAATTGTGATATGTTCGTGTCATCCCTTAATTCTCATTTTTAATCTTTGCATCTTTCAAACATGATATTCATGAAGGATTGATAATAATGTTTGATTTGTAGGCCCCGATGTAGCGAGCAAGTATCATTTTATTAAACACTGCAATCAAGGGGATTCAATACTTGAAGTTTTTGATTGTCTTATCCCAATCCAAAAAGAATGTGATTTATGAAGCCATGAAAATGAATTGAATATGTAGAGTCCGTGTTCTTAGGAACATTGACTCTGACTGCTCGGGGACGATCAGTATTAAATGTGAGGATGTTGATAATGGCCAGAAATGACCATTATTTTCAATCCATTTCCGTGTCTGAAACGGGCATTTGATCGCATTCCGGTCTTATAATAAATAAGAAAGCAGTTGAATTGGACTGATTTATGCATAATTGTAAAAACATTGAGCTGGTATGAAAAATGCACAAATATGTAATTTTATTACATATTTATGTTAGAAAAATCCAAAAACATGAGAAAAAGAAAAGAAAAGAAAACGATGCAAAAAGATGGGCAAAAGAATAAACAAGCCCACAAAATACAAAAAGATGGAAAAAGATAGAAAAGTCCACAAAAAGAATAACTTTGGCCCATCTGGCCCATTCAGCTCTGTCTGGGAACATCTGGTCGAGGAACGTCTGGTCAAGGACCATGGTTCCGCGACACAGGAGAGACCCGCGACCCAGCATACAACATGAAGAAGAAGACCAGTCTGGGAACCTCCAGTCGAGGAACCCTGGTCGAGGACCATGGTTCCGCGACACGACCAAGCTTCGCGCCACCAACACCTTGGAGGCCAAGCCACACCCCAGTCGAGGAACCCCTGTCGCGGTCCATGCTTCCGCGACACGGACACGGATAAAGACACAAGACCCAGTCGAGAAGCCTTGCCACATGCAACCCTGTTCCGCGACAAAGTTGTGATGTGTGTGATGTCTTGAGACACAGTGGGCCTCAGATCAAGCCCATGGGCCTAGGGCTCCACTCCTATAAATATGAGGAGACCCCCATGAGCTCAGGGTTAGATTTTCATTCTCTTGAAGACAGATTGAAGGAATTCTCTCTAGGTAGTTCTTAGCTTAGTTTTATTTTTTTGTTATTATTTAATTCTTGCATTAGCTTAGCTTAGGATAGTTTTATACTTCTGTTCTTGATTTAAATAGCATAGGTAGCCACTGTTCACAGTTTCGTTTTTGTTATTAAGCTTGATTTAGGGTTTGTATTACCCAAATGATGGGTATTAACAAACCCCATTTAATAATATGGGAAAATATTCACCAAATGTGTCCCAAATCATGAAATGGGTCTCACACCCCATGGATTTTATGCTTTCATTTTCCTTTTTGGAGTCATTTGACCCCATTTCCTATTATTATGCCTATTGTACTTTTTGTGGATGGTATTCATGTACGTGTGTGATCAAACCCTAGATTAGGATGTTGCTCCATTTTAAATACTGTTCTAGATA
This sequence comes from Hygrophila difformis, assembly GCA_030278955.1. Classification (NCBI taxonomy): domain Eukaryota; kingdom Viridiplantae; phylum Streptophyta; class Magnoliopsida; order Lamiales; family Acanthaceae; genus Hygrophila; species Hygrophila difformis. Next base: position 8,862,509 of record JAOANR010000004.1, on the reverse strand, counting down.
GGTTTATTTCTGTTCAAGCATGTTCTTGTTATTTTAAATGTTGTTTGGGTGTTTTTGGCTTAGAATAGCTTTTTAATCCGAAATGGGGTGAGATCACACTTTTTGCATGCTACTGTTCAACTTTGCTTTACTGACTTGGGTCCTGAACCACCCTTGTCGCCAACCGACTCCTGTCGACAAGCCACGTTTGTCGACTGGACGGTGTTCCGCGACATGGATGTCTAAGGACACTTGTCTCCATTATCTGAAAACCCTTGGTCGCCAAACATCTTGTCGCGGACCCACGGTCCTCGACTCAACCATGCTTAGCGACCAGGAACCAAACCCTTGCTATTTTCATCTGCATGGCTCTTGTCGCGGAACACCCTAGTCGTGTACCCATGGTCCGCGACTCAACCTTTATTCCGAGACAGGAAATTATGCCTTGCATATTTATTTTGAAAACCCCAGTCGCTAAACATCCTGTCGCGGAGCCATGTTCCGCGACACAATTCCAGGATAGCGACTGGGAACCAAAATACTTAGAAATTTCCAGAGGCAACTCTGTGTCGCTAAACACCTGTCGCGGACCCACGGTCCGCGACACAACTTTTGCTTAGTGACACAAGGTGAAACTCTGCCCAAATTTCTGTAAACCTGTCGAGGCACCCATGTCGAGGGTCTAGGCCCATGACACCATTTATGGTATCTCGACAGAACCCTCCTCCCTATTTAATCCCAAAATTCTTATCTTCTACCCCCCATTATATTGCAAAAACTCACATCTGAATCCCACAGATTAAGATGTAATACCCTAGAATTGCAATATAAGGCATTATGCTGCCAAAATTTTGATTCTCCATTCCTACCTGTTAATTAATTGAACCCTCTAGTCATTAATGATTGATGATTCTGATTAGCAATAATTAAATCACTAATTGTTGTGATTAAAGGACCTTTGTTCAATTGTCACTAAAGCATTTCTCTATAAACAAAATCATGATGTCTCAAACAGATAATCCGGACTGTAATTAATTATGGTAGGAGGGATTATTTAAGCCATCAAGTATGGATTGATTCCATAACCTTGCATGAGAAACCAATGTCTCTCATGCAAGTTCTTCTCTTTATTTCATTCTATTTTGTCTTTTGTGTATTGTGTGTAACAATTAGTAAAGAATACATCAGACTAATGTTGGCAGGTATTCCCTCACGGATAACTAGCTTGTAATCTGGGTATTAGTTGCTAAGTGTTATTTTGCATGGTCTGGATGGCAGTCAGTGGAAGCCTTGGTGGTTCGCCCATCCGGGGTTATAATAGCTTCTCAGCTGCCTCCTATCCAGATACAGTTTTATTTTGTTTATCTTAATTTCCAAACCCAAATTCCAATCTGTAGTAAAACTCTGCTAATGTCTGTCAATATTAGCTGATAAGTACAGCAGAGAGGAAGCATGTAGGTTTTTATCCGAATTCACAAGACAGTGGAGGCCCAACTGGCATTGACACTGCCATTACAGGGTCTAAGCTGTCTAAATTCGCTCCATCCGAGTAATTGGGAAACTGGCATGTAGATGTTTACAGTCCACCCGATTATTCTGCCATTACTTTGGTCTCCTGACCACCTCATACCTGTGTTTCACCTTCTGTCTAGACCCGCCCCTATATTTTGGGTCAGTTAATTTTACACTCCCGTATATCCTTATGCATGCTATTATTATGTATTATTGTGGTCTGTAATATTTTGGGATCCTTCCCTTGGACAATAGAAGTCTAGATATCAACCAGATATTGCATATTAAATTTCCGATAAAAATTCCTTTATAAAACCCGGATCTGAGTAAGGGATAAATTCCACAGTTATGACTAGTTCATCTTCTATCAAGGGTTGATTTTGGGAAATTAGAAGCAGAGTCAGCGATTAGGCCTCATCTAGACTGAAAGGATCTGTGTTTTAATTGAGAGTCTAGTACCTGTTTAGGGAATGATTTTATATTCCATTATTTTCCAAAATTGCTGTTTGATGGGAATCTAAGATTAAACATTACACCGAGATGGGGTTCACTTGGACTCAAATACAGTGTAGTAAATAATCTTAGAGGAGCATCATCCGGGCCTTGGTTATTTTCTAAGATAGGGTTGAGTTTTCTTTCAACTGCTCTCCTCTTCTGCCAAAGCCTATTTTTGAGTCCTGGGTGAGTGCATCCGGAACGAACTAATTTATTAGTTCGTTTCATTAGTTTGTATCTCATAATCACCCGGAAGGAAGTGAACACTGCGAGTGGTTCACCAAAATCCGGGAATTCTTGATCCATGCCCCTTCATTCTGATGGGGAGCTGTCTTTTACTACCAGGTTCAGACCTTCAAAACCTCCGAGTGATAGGTTTTAAATGCTTTCTTTATCGTTTCTTTTAAATGCTTTCATTAGAGGTCACTCGGTTGTATTGAGAGTTGTGTAACTGCTACTAGTATTGATAGTTAAGGGACAGTTCAGGGCTTAATTAGAATCTTTGGGTGTGACATGGGAGAATGATAGTAGTACTTGGCATGTCAATAAATGATTTGTCAGGTGTTGCTTGTCCATCACAGATGAAGTAACACACCCAGGCCAGGGCAGTTACGAATCTGTGGTATCTTAGAATTTTGCGGTCTTAAGAACATGTAAACTCATACTGTAAGTACCTGTCTGTGAAAGGGAAAGCAGTATTGAGAGCATGAGAATTAGTTATCTGATAGAATTATCCCAAGCTAAGATCTGTGTAACAAAAATGGGAGTTTAATACTGCCTTATCTGAATCTTGTCCAATTTTCATTCTTCTCTTCCTGTCCTTTCTGTCCACATTATGGTTCAGCTTCATAGCTAGCATAATTTAAATTTTCACTGCTCTCATAGATAGTGTTTATCGCATTTTTAGAATAATTTTACCCGCTTCCTAGAATAGATTCATTTGCTTTGTAGAATAAATTTAAACACTTTTATAGTTTAGTTTAAATTCATGCCAGTAGTTGTTAATCACTTTTCAAACCAATTGGAGCAATACGAATGGAAAATCTAGTAAAACGACGTGGGCCCTGCTTCTATCGCACATCCTCCAGTGAACGATCCGGTCTTACTATAAATTACTGCAATTTTTAACACTGTGCGCTTTCGGGCCACAGTTTCTCAACACGAGTAATAAAAATGTGACAACCTATAAATATATCCCTAATCCCAACTCCGCCATCATAAATTGGTTAAACCTGGATTATTGATTTTCAGAAAATGCTCATGTGGTGGGAATGTGATAAGAGTTTCATGGCGCGGATTTTCATGACATGAAATTATGATAAGTTTCATGATGCAAATTGCCAGGGACCTTCAGTGTGACAGACTGAAGGTCAAGATTGAACTATCTATCCAGGCTGCACCGTGAAAGTTGTCAAAAGTTTCATGCCAGGGAGATCCACAGCGCCGTTTGAAATCAAAATACCCAATTTGAGTAATAAAAAGCGAAATATATCCTTAAACCCCTTCCCCATGATCATAACTCTTTTCGTTTAATAAATTTAACCTGGGATATTTTAAAAAATACTCATGTGGCGGAAATTGTCAAAATTTTCAATCATCATTCAATATTGTTCTGTTTACAGACATTGTTTCAATCTTTGCCCATGCTTGATCCATGGGCATATGCAGTAAATGTTGCCCCCCTGCAGCGTCAAGCATGTGTTTCCAGGCTAGCGTCAGCCCACTGTAAAATTTTCTCATCTGCTCCCATGGTTGGAATCCATGCTGTGGGCATTTCCTCAGCAAGTTCATGAATCTCTCCTTTGCATCGTACAGCGATTCCTCTGGTCTCATTTTGAACTCAACAATTTTTGTTCTTCCCTCATCAACTTTCCACTCCGGAAAATACTTCACCAAGAAATTTCGCACTATGTCCTCTCACGTACTTCTTTGATTGACTGGCAACGACTTGTACCATGTCTTTGCTCCGCTTGCAAGTGAAAACGGAAACAACATCATTCGGATCGTGTTCGGAGCAACTCCTTGATTCTTTATGGTGTTGCATAGCTCCAAGAACGTTGCCAAGTGATCATGCGGGTCTTCGTGGTTGGCTCCAGCAAATTGACTATTCTGCACTAGATTAATCAATGTTGGTTTAAGTTCGAAATTCCTTGCAACAATAGGTGCCCTTCCTGGAATGTTTAGGTAGGGTTCTATGATTGGTTGCATGTAATCTGCTGCGGTAGGTTGTTGATTGTTGTCCAATCCTCCTTGATACTGAGGCTGCTGCTTGTAATTCTGATAGTAATTACGGGGATCATTGGGATCATTCGGATTGGGAGGAAACTGGTTTTGGTTAAACTGGGGTTTGTGATACTGAGGGTTCTGAAAATTTGGGGTTATTTGGAATGTTTTGGTTATGAAGGTGTTGGTTATTTTGGTTGTTGGGAGGAATCTCGAAGGGTTGCTGGCTGAGGTTTTGTGCGTTCCTGCCTCCCTGAAGGACCTGAGGAGGAGGATCGTCCAAATTCTCGTCATTCACGTCTTCGGGATCCTCTTGGATATGCTGGAGTGGTGGGTTTGGTGGTATAATGGGTGGGATGTCAGGGTTTGCCATATCTGAAATATCACTACTAGTGCTCGGAGAGAAAAGTTCCTGCCTTTCCCGTTCCTTTCTCTGTCTAGCTTGAGCCCTCAGACGTCGGGCTTTTCTTTCAATTTCTGCATTGAACGGGATCTCGGCGGGAGTTTCCTTTCTTCGTTGCATAAACAGCGGTTTTAGCAAAGACAATACCTGTACAATCGCCAGGTTAGAAGTGGTTCGGTGATGAATATATATTTATATGTATAAGCTAATCTATGAGCAATCATGAATGTAATTCTCTATAAAACGGCGCTGCATCCTCCCCGGCCACGGCGCCATGACACTTTTGACAATTTCCCACACGAGTATTTTTGAAATGTAATAGTCCCGGTCTAAATTTTATTTAATAAAAGTCAAATTATTATGATGGAGTTGGGATTAGGGATATATTTATAGGTTGTCACATTTTTATTACTCGTGTTTAAGAAACTGTGGCCCGAAAGCGCACGGTGTCAAAAATTACAATAATTTGAAGGTAAGTCCGGACCGTTCACTGAAGGATGTGCGATAGAAGCAGGGCCCACAACGTTTTACTAGATTTTTCACTCGTAATGCTCTAATCAGTTTGAGAAGTTGACTATCAACTACTTTACTGAATTTAATCTAAGCTATGAAAGCAGATAAATTATTTTACAAAGCACATTAAAACTATTCTATAAAGCAGATAAATTTATGCTAAGAAGTGATTAAAATTAGGTCTAAAAAGCAGGTAAATTATCTTATGGAAGCAGTAAAAATATTATTCTAGGAAAGCTATAAATCTATGCTATACTAGCTATGAAGCTGATTCAAAATGATGACAGAAGGGACAGGGAGAAAAGAATAAAGATTGGACAGGATTCAGATAAAGCATAATTAAACTTCCATTTTTAATACACAGATCTTTGTTTGGGATAATCCTGTCAGATAGCTAGATCTCATGCACTCAGTACTATATTCCCTTTAACAGACAGGTAGTTACAGTATGAGTGTACATGTTCTTAAGACCATAAATTCTAAGATACCACAGATTCATAATTGCCCCGGCCAGGGTATGTTATTTCATCCGTGGTGGACAAGCAACACCTAATAAGTCATTAGTTGACGTGCCAAGTACTGCTATCATTCCCCCATGTCACACCCAAAGTCTAAAAATAAGCCTGAACTATCCCTTAAATCTCAGTCCTAGTAGCAGTTAGAAGTTCTCTCGACGCATCCGAGTGACATCTACAAAAGCGTTTACAAGAAAGCGGTAAAGAAAGCATTTAAAAATCCTATCACTCGAAGTTTCAAAGCATAATACTGGTAGTAAATGAAAGCCCCCAGTCAGGATGACTGGATGTGGATCAAGAATTCCCGGATCTCGGTGAACCGCTCGCAGTGTTCACTTCCTTCCGGGTGGTTATGAGATACAAACTAATGAAACGAACTAATAAATTAGTTCGTTCCGGATGCACTCACTCAGGACTCAAAGATAGGCTTTGGCAGAAGAGGATAGCAGTTGAAAGGAACTCAACCCTATCTTAGAAAATAACCAAGGCCTACGTATTGTTCCTCTAGAATTATCTATCACACTGTATTTGAATCCAAGTGGATCCCATCTCGGTGTGACAGTTAAGACTAAATTCCCAACACATAGCAATTTTGGAAATAATAGATTTGAAAACCATTCCCTAAACAGGTACTAGACTCTCAATAAGAACACAGATCCTTTCAGTCTAGACGAGACCTAATCGCTGACTCTGCTTCTAATTCCCCAAAATCAACCCTCGATCGAATATGAACGAGTCATAACTGAGGAATTTATCCCTTACTTAGATCTGGATTTATAAATGAGTTTTTGTTGGAAATTCACTATGCGGTATCTGTTTTAAAATCAATACTTCTAATGTCCAAGGGAAGGATCCCAAAATACTATAGACCACAATAATTACATAATATTAGCATGCATACGGATATATGGAAGTGTAAAATTAATTGACCCAAAATATAGGGGTGGGTCTAGACAGAATGTGAGACACAGATATGAGGAAGCCGTGAGGCCAAAAGTGTTGGCAGAATAATCGGGTGGACTGCAAACATCTGCTATCCAATTTCCCAATTACTCAGATGGAATGAATTTAGACAGCAGAAACCCTATAATGGCAGTGTCGCTACCAGTTGGGCCTCTACTGTCTATGAATTCAGATAAAAACCTACATGTTTCCTCTCTGCAATGCTCATCAGCTAATATTGACAGATATTGACTGACTCATATTACAGATTAGAATTTGGGTTTAGAAATTAAGATAAAGAAAATAAATTCTATTTGGACAGTAATTAACTGAGTGGCTACTTCATTTCCCGGTGAAAGGACCGTTCGCCTGACCTCGTTAATTATTATCCAAACCATGCAAAATAACAAACACTAATTAACACACAGACTACGGGCTACTTCATTTCCCGGGGAAGGGACCGTTCGCTGACATTATTCTGTGATATCTTTTACAGTTCATTCACACATCACGAAAAAGACAAAATGAAAATAAACTAAAATAGGATGCCTTGTATGAGAGACATTGGTTTCTCATGCAGGGTTATGGAATTAATCCATAATTAATGACTTAAATAATCCTTCATACCATAATTAATTACAGTCCGGATTATCTGCTTAAGGCATTAAGGTTTTGTTTATAGAAAAATATTTTAGTGAGAATTGAACAAAGTCCTTCAATCATAGTAATTATTGATCTTAATCATTGCTAATCATGATCTTTATTCATTGACTTAAGGGTTCAATTAATTAATGAAGAAAATGGAGAAATGGAAAAATTGGCAAAAATTGCCAATTACGACACTAGACGAGTTTTACGACGCTATCCTAGGATAGCGTCATCATGGGTTGGTGAAAGAGATGAAAATTTTGGGGTTAAAGGGTTATGTACGACGCTACACATTATTACGACGCTATACAATGTTTTACGTCGTAGTGTTGACGTCGTACATGGAGGTTTAGAAATAGGAGACTACGAGGCTAAGCACATCCTACGACGTCAAACATGGTTTGCATCGTAGGGTCTAGCGTCGTAGTAAGAAAAGATGATTTTTGAAAAAATTAGGGATGCTACGACCGTATAAGTTAAATTACGACGCTATCCTAGGATAGCGTCGTAGGGTGAATTTTTTTTAGAAGTGTTGATAAATTGGGGGGTACGACGCTATACACTAAATTATAATGCTATCCTAGGATGGCGTTGTGGGTGTAGCGTCGTAGGTGGGTTTTTGTGAGAATGGAAGTATTTTGGGGTCCTACGACCTTAGACAAAAATTACGACGCTATCCTAGCGTCGTAGGTCTAGCGTCGTAGGATAAGTTTTTCTTAAGTCTGGGGCAGCTACAATGTAAAACCTCACCTACGACGCTATCCTAGGATAGCGTCGTAGCTAGCCCAGAACAGAAGTGTTGTGTGGGTAATGCAATCTATGCGATTGCAAACCCTATTTTGAAATTTATGGTTTACAAATGCTAACAGAAGCAAAACAGGTATGAAAAATAAGCTAAAATGCATAAAAATGAAAGAAGAAAAAAAAAACTAAAACTAAGCACATATGAACCACAAACCCAAATGTGGGTTTTCAACCATGAAAACATGCATAAGAACCCACAAATATGAATAAAACAGTAAACCGACATTGCAAAAGAAAATAAAACTGACCAAGTGGTCATTTAACCAAAAATAAGCATAAAATCCATGGAATCATTTCCATTTCATGGGTTGGGACTCTTTTTGTGCTTAACTTCCCATTTTATAAGAAAATGGCTTGATAATACCCATTATTTGGGTATTTCAAACCTAAATAAGAGTTTAACAAAACTGAAATAAGTGTAAAGCTGGCTACACTAAATGGAAATGCTAATAAAACCACTAATCTAGAATATTAAAGGGCTAATCTAAGGCATAAATGTAAATAATACAAAAAACAAAAACCTAACTACTAACTAACCTACACACACCTCAAGAACATCAGTTGTCTCCAAGTTTAGAATGTTGTGAAGTGACTGATTATGGGAGTCAACTTGTCCTTATATAGGTGGAAACCCTAGGCCCATGGGCCCCCAGGCCTTGAATTTTGAATTTCTGGGCTCCTTACGACGCTATCCACTGCTATGACGCTATAGGTCTGGCGTTGTGTAATATCCGAGAATTTTGCAACATAAAATAAATAAAATAAATAAATTAAATAAATAAATAAACAACAACAATAACAATAAATAAATATAATAAATAAATAAACATAATACATAGACAAGGAAATGAGAAATGGAATTTAATTTAAGAAGGAATTAAAATTCCAATACTCATAAAGCCTAAGATAAAATTAATCAAAAAATTGTACAAGTATACCCGACACTAATGGACTCGAGAATTCGGGGCCAATATTAAATCTAGACCCGAGTAAGAATTTAGATAGGGAATAGGAAGCCCGAAAATATTCCGGAAATCCGAATCCGAGAATATAGAGGGATAGAAGTCCGAAAGAGAGGAGGAAATGCCCGACGGATCGTACGACCCGCCCGAACCGAATTCCAGGCGTGGGCCGCACGGTGGCCGCGCGGTGAATGGCCAAACGGCGCGCCAAACCCGCGCCACATGACAGATTCGCTGGTTGCGAGATTCACTCGCCCGAATCCGGATTTTCCGACTTCGGTTGAACTCCTTTCGGCTCAAGACTCACCAAGGCCGACCTTGGACGTCCCTAGGTCGTGCCTATCTATAAATAACACCTCTTGGCAGCCCCGAACACTTTTCAAAACATCCATACTTCTATACGTTCGAAAACCCTAATCCCGGAGTCGTCGGAGGCACGAAACCAAGGCGAGGACTGTCGTGGACGAATCCGGAAGATCTCCAACGTTATGGTAAGTTCCGATCCGATCCTTGTTTCATATACGATTCGAAAATGAATCCTAACTTCATTCTTTTTCTTCTCTACACCCCGAATCGGATCTTGAACGAAGAACCCGACGAACAGAGAAGATAAACGGTGGACTGGAAGCCACGCCTCCGAATCGACGATCCCGGACACCCAACAATCTGTAAGTCAATCTTACTATGGTTTTGGAAGAATTTAAAATACACTTGATCTAACGATTTAAACCAAGAACGTAAAATCTGTCAAAACGAAATCTTTAACGGCGCAGCGTTCTTGCTTGATTTTTCCGAACCCTTAAACCTGTTCAAACTAGAAAACCTAAAACACAAAAAGCGTTTCTAAGACATTAGTCTAGCTACTGTAAAATTTTCATAATTTTTCGTTATGATTTGATATCTGAATTCATTCTCAAACCGAACTGCTTTGAATTTGAATCTTGAAATCTGGACAGAACACAGGTCCGAACTTGATGATGTTTTTGACATTAGATCTAAACCGATTTGGAACTTTAGCCGAACATGAAAGTTATAGATATATGTCTTAGGAATCTCTCTGTAACATTTCATCAAATTTGGAGTTATTTTGCTATGGTAGATCTTGAAATCTTGAAACTGGTGTTAGAATATTCGGACAGATTATCATCCTGTTAAATATTGACGTTTTTCACTTACTTTCGTATCTCGGATCGAAAAACTTAAAACATAAAAGTTGTTCATCTCTGTGTTTTCGAGTCACTGGTCACATTTCAGAATTTTTGGAATTAAACTCGATTTTTAATGAATTTTGAAGTAAACTGTGGTTGACCGAGTCAAATCTTGAAATCTTGTTGAAACGGTGAAACTAGCCTTTAAGGTTTAAACGAGTAGAAGACTCTTTGAAATAAATACATGAAATTAGAAATTTAGGAAATCCCCTTTACAAACTTGATCTTTTAAAATTAGGGGGTGAGTGCTCTGCAGGGTGCCCTCCTAACGATTCACTTCGTGCCTTTATGGACGATGGTGACCCCGCGCAAAATTTTGAGATATGTTGCCAAAACGGCATGAGATATATGGCCTACACTCTCGTGAATATCCATATGGGTTTCCCGAGGCTCCGGAGTGGTACTGGGTATGGCAGATACGGCTGCGGCCGCCGGCTTCCGGCTAAACTTGATGAGATTGCGATGCAATCGTGAAATATTTGAAATACCAAATCTTGGGAGTAATGGGGATAGATAAATATATAATTGTTATCCTTTTAAATTGTTAAATGCTTTATTTAAATTAATTATGGCTTTTATTTAAATTATGCTAAATGTATTATTGATTAGTGCCATGAATTAATTATGTGAATTGGTGAGATTTGTAAATTGGATTATTTATGATTTATTATTATGCTTTTATTTAAATATTAATTAATGGCTTTGAAACCCCACGATCATGTCTGTATTAACTTACTCAGCAAGTTGTGCTGACCAAACCATTTTATTTCCTTTTTCCTTACAGAGTATGTGGATTGAGCATGAGCACTATATGCATGGGGGAAATATTTTGGGAACTTATTATTTTAATATCTTGCATTAGACTATAGTACAAACGGGCCTGTTTAACCCGTGTTTTGGCCATGTTGGCCCTATTTACATTTTCCGCTGCGATACTGATACTTAGATACTATTATTCCGCTGCATTATAATATTTGTTTTGAATTTATATTGAATGGGCTACTTGAATGGTTTTAAATGTTTTAAACACTGCAATACCTAGCCTTGCATCTCTTTAGTAAGCTCGGAGAAACCGTGTCTTACTAGGAAGGTGTGGCGGTGACATCCCGACCTGGGTGACCAAAAACCGGGGTGTTACACGTTGTAGTCCTCCACTTCGAAAACACTCTTTGTCTCTGAGTGAACAGCCTACGACGCTATCCTCCATTATGTCGCTACACTTGGCTACGATGCTAAACTTGTTCAGCGTCGTAGGTCTTCCTTCAAATTCTGCCTTGATCTCTACCTACGACGCTATACATGGCTACGTCGCTATGCATGCTTAGCGTCGTAGTTGAGTCTAGCGTCGTAATTTCCTGAAAAATTTGAATTTTTGTGGGTTTTCATTTCTTTTCCCATCTTTTTATTTCCCTTTTCTTTTTTTTTCTTTTTCTCATGTTTCTGAATTTTTCTAACATAAATTTGTAATAAAGTTACATATTAATGCATTTTCATACCAGCTTATTATTTTTACAATTATGCATAAATCAGTCCAATTCAACTGCTTTCTTATTTGATATAAGACCGGAATGCATCAAATGCCCGTTTCAGACACGGAAATGGATTGAAAAATAATGGACATTTCTGGCCATATCAGAACCTTTGAGGGATATTGAACCAAAATAGTTAAAAAGATGGATCTTTTACATAAACGAAAAACTGACAGATTTTGGTATAATGTAGGAATTCTAATTTTGTACTCTTAAAACATAGATTGAGATCTCCAAAACTTGAAGTAGAGAGTGTTAACTTACTGAATTGATGTATAAGAGTAAGGAGATTCAAAGGTAATGGCCGTTATAACACAAGATTCGCGCAACAAATTACAGGTTTCGCTGAAATTCGACAACTAGATGAAAATCAATTTATAGTATAAAAATAAAAGAGTTAGATCTCTAATATACAAGTTTACAAGGAGGATATCTTACTAATCCAAGTGTTGAGAAGAGTTAGAACTCTTAGAATGATGAAGGTTGCCAAGCCTATAAGACTCCACAATCCTTAAGATATGCTCACTATGTGGGAGAAGTTGGAAAAATAGAATGGGTAGTGAATTTTGCTAATGAGATGGATGAGATTGGTGTGTTTGAAGGCTAGAAACTCCCTCTATTTATAGGCTAAGATGTGAACAATTGAACATGACACATTGTGAGAGTGATTACAACCTCACCAATCATCCAATTAAGTGTGTCTTGAGCAATAATGGTTAGAGTATTTGTATCCACTCATTTGGTCCTTATAGCCTAACAAAGACGCTATTAATTTGGGAGGCTATTAATTTTGTCCATCATGTTGTCTATTAACATAATGGTTTGCCTATTATGGAGGCTACTAATCTTGGTGGGTTCAAGAGATAATTGATCACCTTTCTTTGCTAGCCATTCATCCAAGACACTTGTTAATCATGTTGATTTTTTTTTTATCTATTTGTTTAGGAAGAAAATTTCTTGCAATTGCTTTTAACCTCATATTTGTATAAGTAGTGTATCATGTAAATGATTGAAGTATTAGCTTGTCTAGAAAAATAATTATTATTGCAATTATTTAATGGCATGCATTTATACTCAATGAGTTGGATATGATAATATAATATTTATTTATTTATTTCAAGTATTGTATTTATATTAATGTGCTTTCAAAAAGATAATAATAATATACTTGCATGGTTTTATTTTATTCACAACAATACTCAAACCACAAAGTCTTCATGTCATCATCAAATAAAAATTATAATCTATGAATATATTTTTTTATATATAAGAGTTAATTCTCATAGATTCAAATAAAAACTCATATTTTTATTTTTATAAAAATTTATTCCATAATTAATATAAAGAATCCTCAAAATAATTTTCAAGACCAATGTATATATATATAAACTTATATATAATTTTAACAATGGATTTAAAAATATTCCATGGACCATATAATTCTATTACTCGATATTGAAATGCACATTTCTTTTATGTAGTTTTTCAAATGTTGTTTTGTAGAAAAATCAATATACTAATTCTTTAAGCAAGTGTTTAAATATTAAATAAAAGTCTCTTTAGTGAATTATTATTTCGGGTAATTTCTATGGTATTACAATCCACCCTCCTTAATAATCAACTTCGTCCTCGAAGTTTTAATGATAAAAACTACTGTGGCAATCTAATATGCGGAATACAAGATAAAATTTAATAAAATAAAATAAAAAGTTTTAGGAGATTTTAAACATATCCCTTAAGCTGACAGTTATGTCCGCATAACTATTTTTTGGTCATTTAAAAGAGATTGGGGTAGCGTTGCTTCATATCATCCTCTAGTTCCCATGTTGCTTCTTTCGTACCATGATTGGACCAAAGTACTTTAACAATCCTGGTGGTCTTGTTCCTTGTCGTTCTTTCTTTGATGTCGAGTATTTGGATTGGATACTCTTCGTAAGTTAGGTCTTCTTGGAGTTCAATTACTTCCTGTTGAAGTACATGGTTTGGGTCATGCACATTTTTCTTTAACTGTGAAACATGGAACACATTGTGCACTCGAGATAGTTGTGGCAGGTAGGGCTAGTCTATATGCCAGGGTTCCGACTCGTTCCAGAATGGCATACGGTCCAATACATCGAGGACTTAACTTTCCTCGCTTTCCAAAATGCATCACTCCTTTCATAGGTGATATTTTTAGCATAGCCTTATCTCCAACTTGAAATTCTAGGTCTTGTCGCCTAACATCGGCGTAACTTTTCTGTTGATCTTGTGATGCCTTCATTTTTCCTTAGATCATCTTGATCTGTTGGGCCATGTCTTTAATGAGTTGCGGCCCAACCACAATAGAATTCTCACATTTTTCCCAACATAATGGGCTTCGGCACTTGCGTCCATAGAGTGCCTCAAATGGTGCCATGCCTATACTAGCATGATAGCTGTTATTATAAGAGAACTCTATCAAAGGTAGATGGTTTTCCCAACTTCCTTAAATTTCAAGAACGCATGCTCTCAGCATAGTCCTCAGTGTTTGGATTGTCATTTCTGTTTGTCCACCCGTCATCGGGTGAAAAGCGGTGCTCATTTTAATTTGGGTACCATGAGCTTCTTGTAGCTTGGTCCAAAAATGAGAGACAAATCTGCTGTATCTATCAGAGATTATATCATGTGGCAACTCCATGTTGTCGAACACGTTATTGATATATGATCTATGCTAATTGATCCATAGCGATAGTATCCTTCATATGGTATGAAGATCGCAATCTTGTCAATCTGATCACAATTACCCAAATTTTATTCATCTCCTTATGGTGATCGTGGTAGTCCGGAACAAAATCCATTGATAATACTATCCCATATCCAGCTTGGAATTTCCAATGGTTTCATGAGTCTAAGGGCTTTTAATCGTACTGTTTTAACCATTCTGACAGGGTTAAACATCTAGCACAAACTCAACTACCTCATTCATCATCCTTGGCCACCAATAAACCTTCTGTTTAAATCCTTAAAAGCTTATCACCCCTTAGATGTACGGAATATGGGGTGTTGTGGCCCTTCTTCCAATTAATCTTCGTTTTAGCTCTACGCAATTATGCGGTACGCACCATCTCCCTTTCAAGCGAATGCTTCCATTCCTCATGGATTGCAAAACCAATTGCTTTTCCTTCAGCAACCTTCTTCTTGATCCTTTCAAGCTTTATGTCGCCTGGTTGAGCACTGCGTATTTCATCAAATACCGTAGATTCATTGGTCATAGAATTAATGACATTTTCCACAGTTCCATAATGGACTAGCTCCGTGTCTACCTTGACCAAGTCCATATACAATTCCGAAGGTAAGATAAGAGTATTTGCCACGTGTCGAGTCTTGCGGCTCAACGCATCTGCGACCACGTTAGCTTTCCCTTCATGGTAGGCGATGTCCAAATCATAATCCTTGATCAACTCTAACCATCTGCGTTGCCTCATGTTTAAAACTCTTTCTGAGTAAATATGTACTTAAGGCTCTTGTGGTCGGTGAATATCCGACAAGTTCATCCGTACAAGTAGTGTCGCCAAATCTTTAATGCGAACACTATCGCTGCTAATTCTAGGTCGTGCGTCGGATAATTCTCTCATGAGGCTTCAATTGTCGTGATGCATATGCAATGACTTGATGTTGTTGCATTTAAAACACACCCTAGCCCCTCTTTTGAAGCGTCACTATACACTTCAAAATCTCCATTCTCTGTTGGCAATGTTAAAATTGGTGCTGTTGTGAGGCTTTTCTTTAACTCTTTAAATGATGAATTCATACTTTTCTGTCCATTCATACTTCAAGCCTTTCTTTAAAAGTTGAGTCAGAGGTCGTGCAACTTTGGAAAAGTCCTTGACGAACCTCCTATTATATCCAGCCAGTCCAACAAAACTTCTCACTTCTGTTTGATTAGTAGGCGTAGGCCACTCGGTGATTGCTGATATTTTTGTTGGGTCAACAGAAACTTCATCAGCTGATACAACGTGGCCTAAAAATGCTACTTTTTTCTAGCCAAAAGTCACACTTGGACAACTTGGCATAGAGTTGGTGTTTTCCTTAATGTCTCTAGCACCTGATGCAAGTGTTGCTCATGCTCTTCATTGCTCTTTGAATAGATCCAGATGTCGTCGATGAAAATGACTACACATTGATCTAAAAATTCTCGAAACACATAATTCATGAGATTCATGAATACT